>LT855412.1:2084137-2113920 GCA_900184765.1 Hymenoscyphus fraxineus | reverse complement strand
ATCCAGACCCCTACTACCTGCTCGGCACCATCACCGAAAACATGACGCTGACCCCCGTGACGCCGACATTCATCTGTAAAGACCGCGATGGACACGCCTTCGCAGTCACCTTAAAGCTCACCTCGCGACAATCCGGGGAGGGCTCGGCGCCCGCGAGTGGGGATGGGAATTTCTATGAGAGTCCGAGGGGGAGGAAGGCGTTTGGGAAGGGGAAGTGTGTTGTTGTTCCGATGGCGAGGAGGAAGGGGGCGAGGGAGGAGAATGCGGAGTTGGGGCAGAAGGAGAAGAAGGGGTTTATTGAGGGGTTGTGGAGGGATGGGAGTGGGAGTGGCGGTGAGGGGATTTTTGTGAGTGATGAGATCGGTGGGTGTTTGATGGGTGATGTAAGCTGACGGGCTTTGGTGGTGTAGGTCCTTCCGACTGGGTTGATGAATTTGATTGAGATTGGTGAGAGGAGGAGGAAAGAAGAGGGTAAGAAGAGCTGTCAGGGGTGTGGGAAGAGTGAAGAGGAGGTGGAAGGGATGGTTAGGTGTAAAGGCTGTGAGAGTGTTTGGTATTGTGGGAAGGTAAGTCTTGCGAATCTCATTTGTTGACTCACTTGGAGCTATGAGGAGTTGTGTTGGACTTTGTTTTTCAGGCTAATGGCTTTAATAGGATTGTCAAGTTCTTGGGTGGAGTGAAAAGGGTCATAAGAGTGAGTGCAAAGTTTTGAAGGCTGTAAAGGATATATTCCTGTGATTACGTTCTGTGCAATACCCTGGATTGTTCCCCAAAATTGGGCGTCTCCGCTGAGAGCCAGTATCCATTTTGTGGTGTCTCCAAAGGTGCCGCCTACGTGAAGGCCGCTTATCTCCTTTTTTCGTTACATCGGCGGAGAAACGTCACTTTCAACAAATCAAGAATTCCGACTCGCATCATTTTATTTCTATTCCTGCCTACATCTTCCACCAACTCTATCCTTTTTATCATTCCAGCATAGTACACACTCAAGCCCCCAGAAGCGCCTCCAGCTTCTCCGTAATATCAATCAACGGAAACGCAGTCAGATTCAACGGACCCGGATTCGGACGATTTATATCCCCAACCTCCATAGGCTGCAAATAAACACTCTGCCCAACCTGCACCGCCGCCACAGTCCAAGCAGTAGAAATCGGGTTCGGGATCAACCCCAAATACTCGGCAGAATCCCACGACGCATCCTTGGATCTCAAAACCACAATGCCCTCCAAATCAATCGCAATCAGAAGAACAGTGTTCAAGTACTTCGGTGGGAGGATGATGGCATCTGAATACCCCCATGTCACATTCGGCGTATGAGGAATCTCAACCGGCACGCCTTTCTCTTGACGCATATCGAATTTCAAGATCTTGCTTTGGAGGACGTCGTTGACGATGAGATCCCATCCATTCGATACACATCCACCATACCCCGGGATCGTAGTAAGCGCCGGTTCTCTCAGGTAAAAAACCTCAGTGGTCTTGCAATCCGCACTGGTTCTCAGGATATTCGCTCCATAAGTACCAAGCATGTAAACATTTCCCTCAGGGTCGTTATCCACGTCTTGATACCCTCCAAATTTCCCCTGCGTCGTCTCGGTTAGGTTCGTGTAGCTCACGATTTCCTTCTTGATGGTGTCGTATTGGACGAGTTGGTTGGTACCTGAGACGTCCGTGCCGTTGTTGGCGAAGGGGGCAAAGACGTTGAGGCTTATGGAGAGGAGGTTGGTGCGTTGGTCGACTTGGATGCCGCTGGTGTGGTAGGTCGGGTTGTGGGAGTAGCCTGGGAATTCGATGATGTCGACTGTTTTGCCAGCGTAGGGGTCGTAGACTACTACCGTGGCGTTCCAGACAGATCTACATATCACCTGTTAATCTTTTGCTGCAGTTCATTGAAATGGGAGAGGGAGACCCACGTGAAGTAGAGAAGGCATGTGGTTAAAGAGAAATCCGAGTTCTCAGGATACAATTGGAATTGCTCGAGTATGATATCCCCCGAAATGGGTTTGCAAAATTTCTCATAGCGATCTGGTATCGATGGAAGACCTCGAGGGAAAGCAAGGGCTCCCTTCAAGGAGAGAAGTGTGAGGGAGGTTGCTGATAACCAATGCATCTTTGCTATTTCTTTCTCAATGCCGTGGTGTTGAAAAGAGCTGCTCTTCTACAATCCTTCAGAGCAGCTTTGGGAAACTTATATATACATATACGTTTCACGCAGGTTTCACGATAGAGTGAAGTTCCTATTATCTCATTCATTCTCTCATTGTCGCTGAAGCCATAGCAGTCAATTTCCCACCGATCATCGGTGCTTACTCCATTCGCAATCTTCGCCCTTGTCCTCCCACCGGCACCGCTACGTCGTTCACGCGTCACTCACTCACGATGTATGGCTGAAGCGAGCGAGAGTTAGGAGTTCCGTACGTGAGGGCATGCGCAGCAGAGATTTGACGTTCGCACATACGTAGTAAGGTGAAGGATGCAGATGGTGCCTGAGTTTCCCAGAGCTGTCGGTGGAGAAATGTGCATCATGGCTGATGGTTGGTTGTATGGTAGAAGTAAATAAGCTTTTACTTCTTAGTACTATACTATTTCCTAATCGGGTGTTGAGGTCGTTCCGTTCGTCAGCCACGGATAAGGTGGATAGAGGTGGTACTGTAAGATTACAAGTGACAAGAGGCTCCCATTCCTTGTCAACTCGGGAATCTAAGAATGCCGAAAGAGTTCCAAGACTACGCATCTAATAAAGTAATTACCAGCTTCTCTTCTACATTGGTTATATCACACTTGCTCAGAATCATGACATGCAGCGGAGATGCAGCGTGAAGTACTGTACAGTACTTGAAGCTTACCCGAACCCCAATCTCTAATGTAATTGGTTTCTTTAACGTTGGTGAGATCTAGTGAGATGACTTCTGTGGCGCTTTACACAACAGAAGAACGGAGACACGTCCCTCGCATAAGCAAACCTCAATCCAATTACATACGTGAAAAAGCGGAAGGCTTTCTCAGGGCTTATGTAGGAACGGAAATACCGGACGTACCACAATAACGTCGGACACTTGGAATACGATTCCGAGGATTCTAAGATTACATTCTAAGGTGGAATATTCCAAAGACTCTTGAATTTAGCATTCTAAATAAAATATATACAGTGTTTTAGCCAAGAAGAGAGCTTATTTTTAAAGTAAACGATAACAAAGTGAAATAGACAGTTTAGTTCTTTACTACGTTAGTCACATGCTACTACAACCTATAGCACTGAATTTAAAAGCAATACAACAAGATCAAGCAATTAACGTTCTCCTACGGGCTTAGAGAAGGATCTTGAACCTCCGTACCTCGTACTTGCCCTATGATAATAATTTAATAATACTTATCACTTAATTTAACAGCGAAGTATTTCCTTCCTCTCGTTATATTGAGGCGCCAACACTCGCTACTGTAAATTGATAGTCCAACGACAAATAAGCGCCAAGTCAAAAGAATCGCATGCTTCAACCATGACCAAAAAGAGTTTCGAAAATCATCAAATTCTATCAATACCTAATATTACACCCCTTCCCAGCGCAGCATTCCTAGCGTTGTCATCTTGAACTCCAGCCGAAACCCCCCATACCCCTCCTCCCTATGCGCAATACCAAGGCAACCAATCATTACAGATACATTGAATTAATCCCACTCGTTCAACGGGTGATGTGCTACCTCCCCATAAAACGCTACCTTCTTTGAAAAAGTCATGAAATGAAATCCTCTCAACGGAATTCATTTAAAGCATTGTGCCAAATGTCCCATCTGTGGCAATGCCTTTTCGTGGACTCGGCTTGGCATTGTCATCTGGTGCTGGCTTACGGTGTCGGAAAGTGAATCCAACAAATAAGCTCTTGCTCATCGGGTCTTCTCTGTCGGCCATGTTCTCCAAAGCGGTCTGCTTATCGTGAACCTCCTTGTATTTAGCCATATCAGCCTCGCTACTGAAATCGTCAAAGTAGCCAGCATCTGTTTCGGAATCAAGTTCGGGCACGAAAGGAGCACGTTGAGCACGAAGTGTCTCCCAATCAACTTCAGCGAAATACTGATGGCTATATACTTCCTTGATCGAGGAGAATCTCTTAGTTTTGGAGGCAATACAGCTAACAAGGTTAGCTTTCGACCTTTTGATGTTTTGTTTTGCACATACCTTGTAATGAAGTTCCATGTTCTGTTACTGATGAAATAGTTTGGATCCTCCCAGACAGGACGCTTCAAAACTTCTCTCCAGTGCTTCAAGTTCTTCCAAGTCTCATCAACTGTCGCACCAGCAAAAGGAGGGAAACCAGTCAGCGCCTCAAAGTGCATACATCCCAAACTCCAGTAGTCGACGGAATACTCGTACTCATCTCCCTTGAGAACCTCTGGAGCCATATAATCTGGAGAGCCAACAATTGATTTTGCGTAGTTCACATCCTTGTCTCTCATCGACCGATATCCTTCTCGGCGTTCGGCGATTGATCGTTGTTCCATTGGCTTACCAAATGGTACGTATGTCTCTCCAACTTTCTCAAGCTTGACGCGCATCGATTCAATCTTTCCAGGTGCAAGGAAACCAGCAGCGAGACCGAAATCGGTGAGTTTGACGTGTCCAGTAGAATCGATGAGGAAGTTTTCGGGCTTCAAATCTCTGTGGATATAACCAAGTTGATGAAGGGCATCGACGGAGCAAAACATTTCCGCAATGTAGAATCGAGCATGTCTGTTCGCAAGCACACCGGTGTTGTTGAGTAAAGTTCGGAAATCTCCACCAGGGACGTATTCCTGTGAATGCTGATTAGCTGGGAATCTGAACTTGAACATTCTCGGACTTACCATTGCGAGGTAGATGCTCTTCTCATCTTGGAACGAGTAAAGCAATCGCACAAGCCACTCGCTCTTAGCATTGGTCAAGATATCACGCTCGGTGAGAACATGTCTAACTTCATCAAGCTTGAAAAGAAGCTTCTTGCTCATGACCTTCAACGCGCACACCTCTCTTGTATCCTTCTTCTGAGCAAGGAAAACTTGTCCATATCCACCTTGTCCAACTTGTGTAAGAATCTGAAAATCCCCCTGTCGTAGACGAACTCGACGCTTTCGGAGGTTTGCACGCTCTCGTCCGGCATACTTTTGCCAGAGCGGATTATATGTTTCTTCGGGGGTAGCAGGAGGTGCAGGATATTCGGCTTGGAAATGACTGAGACGATTTTGACGGGATCCAACATAGGTTATCAGATCGAGATAGTAGTCAAGGAAATCTGCGAATTGTCAGCGGTGTAGGTCATGTAGCTGCTGCCCAACTTACAGAGTTGTGTGACATTTGCAAGACGCTTCACGTTGGGTTTGTGCATAATCTCCAGTTCTTCTGATGTCAATCCACGCTGCGTGTTGACTTTTCCACTTCTGTTTGCCATCGATCCTTGCTCCCTCGGTTGGTAAAGCTCCTGTCTTGACATGGCAGCCAGGTTCTGAGTGGCGGCGTCCAGTCCATGTCGCGATGCTGGTGGCGTGTTCTCTTGACCCTGTTTTCTAAGAGGACTGCCTGGGGAGATGGACTTGTGTACGACACTATCATCGACATTGGCAGGTGAGTTTGCAAAGAAGGATTCGTCTGTCGTGAGCGCATTTGTTTTTCCAGGGGAGTTGGTAGTCAACGGGCGTCCGCTTCTAGTTGTGGTTGGGGTTCCTATTGCAGGAGGTGCGATCTTCATGGCATTCTCGAAGACATTGGGAAGATCGTGTGCGCCTGGCGGATTCTGCTTCTTGCTTGGGCTTCCTTGAGGAGTTGAGACGGGAGTCATGAAATCGTTGCCAGTGGGCGTGCTGGGTCTCTCATTTTGACCGATGCGGGGTATATCTTCCTGTTGGCCCCCTTGGTTAGAGGGGAACAGATTGGTGATGAAGTTCGACATCGCTCGCAGTGAAGGTGGGTAGGAGGAGGAGGATGGGAGAGGAGAGTGGGAGAGTGGGAGAGTGGAAGAGTGGAAGAGTGGGAAAGTGGATGGAGGATGCAATTGTGTTGTGCAGCAAAGAGAGGCTGGAGATCAAGATGCAAGGCACAAGGCACTGCGCTGGAAACCAGGGATGAGGGGCTTCAAGTGGTGGGGCTTGTTTACAGCAGATGCGACGGCACGGGGAAGTCGCGTTGGGCAAGCAACCACCAACACCAAACCCAATGGGCGGGCGGGGGGCTGAAGAAATTTGGCGCACGTGGGCGCGGCCTCTAGATCTCTCCAGCTGCCCTGGATCCACTGGACTCGTTTCCATTTCCAATGCTTGATGCCCGACCGCAGGCTTCATGAAATGGAATTGTTCAATTCCAAACGACGCACTCTCCGCTCTCTTTCCATTTTGCCGGCTTCGGGACTTCATATGTACTTATTTCGTTGCTACCTCTTTGGCTTATGTTCAAGTCAAAATTGATTCCTGCCCCAAGCAACGCCAAGAAATAAGCACAAATAAAAAGTAAATAAATGCAACCACTTTCTATACCATCATCTTAAACCTCTAGTCATGTGAGTAATATCCAGTCCCCGAGTAAATAGAACTTCCAGCCAGTACCTGGCTACGATGGTACGAATAAGCGATTCTCTGCCTTGCTGATAGTCCGTATCCACCTGGGAAAAGTGCGTACAAAGTGGGTAAAAGTATGAAGTACCTAGGAAAGTGATTAGTCTTATCCGATAGCAAAGGTCTTCATGCAGCTCGTGCGCTCTCTTGAAACACTTTCTTTCCAGGTTATGATAACAGGTAGAACTATAAAAAGCATCAACTTTCTATGCACATCTGATGATTGCTCTGTGTAAGATTTACATTACATTTATACAAAGCGACCATCTGTATTGTCCAGAAAATAGACGATACAATTATAAACGATCTAAATAATCAACTATAACAGCTTTCTCTTGGCCTAGGGTGCTTATTTCAGACAAGGACTAGCTTGAATCCTGCAAAATACTGTGGTTTGAGGTCTCACTTACTGATCGGAACCTAGCTCAGCTACAAGAACTTTTTGGAAACGTACTCGTACTTTAGAATATTATTATTCAAGAAACTCTATATAGACAATAAATTTCAATAGCTCTATACATAACAAACACCTCCTCGGCAGTATCAATCACAGCTCTCAGGTGGTAAATCAAGAGCGGATATCTTACATCAGATAAACTCAGTATCCCCAAAACAACGTAATATAAACTCTCAAATAAGCCCCGCAACTCCCAGAACAAATGACAGTTAACTAGCGCAGTTACCTGGTGGCGAAACTATCAACACAATGTTCTAGCTCAAAGAAATCAGTTCGTCTGGTTCTCACCGAATGCTCCTTTGCTTGATAGTTAGTACAGGTTTAGGAGTCAGATCTTTTGCCATTTTCTTGCTTTGGTTTTTCTCTCTCTCTTGCGATATTTTGTGGTTGCTTATTTCTTTGGTCTGGGATGTTGTTGAGGTGAGAAGGGCTAGGGGATCATTTGAGTAATTCCTGACGGTGAATGATATATATAGAAGAGTTGCAGCTCTTCCTCTCTCCAACATTCAAGACTATATTACTTATGTTTGAGCGAGAGTTAATTTATATATAGAGTGCACTGATCTGAAAATGAGTGCTTGAACGTTCATAATGATTTCGTTCAAGTAGAATTATTTGGCATGAGCAGATGGTGTTATCCTGACGTCTTCTTGACAATAACTTGCCCCTTTCCAAAGCTGAAAGAGCCGACTTGGCTGATGAAACTTGAAACTACACAACGAGATACATACATTGTGCACCACTCTAGAGAGTAAAGCACTTGTATTTTCTTCCTGATCCAGTTCCTTGAACGAGACATCGCACAACTAAGATTCGCTTGCTAATTTTTAGCGAGCAATTCCACGTGACCATCCCCCTTTTCATATCGAAAAACATACGTCAACAGAAGATTCTCCCCAGCCATTCCATAAAAGAACGTCGTATCAATCTCAAAAACAGCATGATAGATGAGCTGATACCCAACACCTCCTCGGACATCCTGTGCGAGCTCTATCAATCAATATTTCCAATCAGCAACTATCCACGAATATGATAGTATTTCGTCATAAACTGTTCATTCAGACGATGTACGAATGAAGATCTCGGACATTCAGAACCTCAATTTCCACCAGTCAGTTGGTTGACACTCAGGCAACCGCCCCAGGTGGAGTGAGGTGAGTGCAAGAACCCGTCTCAGCCTCTGTGTGTAACCTAGCTACTGGGAGGAGTGATAAGGAAAGTTTACTGAATATATTCTCTTCTCTTTTTATTTCTCCCACAAACACTCCTTTCGTATACTATAGCCCTCTCCGGAACCAAAGAACCCCAAAAACCTCTCATCCCCTCCAAAATCAACCCACAAAATGCCCTCCCACCAAAAACCAATCCACATAATGGACCCCTCCGCCACACGCCCAACCCCCGACGCAGCCTACTACACCACCCACCCCTTCGTAATCTTCAACCCCGACCACGGCCTCACCTGGCTCTCGCGCATCGGGCCCGAAAACACCTCCTCCCTGCACACCCTCCGCATCATGATCCACGCAGTCTACAACCCCGGTCCGAATCCCACATCCACAGGCACGCCTCCCTCGGGCCCGGCATGGATCGCGCTGTTCAACTACCTGTCTTACTACGCGACGGGACTGAAGGAGGTGAAGGTGCATTGGGATAGTGATGCGGAGCATTATGGTGGTGGTGCGGATGGGGAGGTGGTTAGGGCTTTGGCGGGGATTGGGGGACTGGAGCGCTTGGAGTTGGGGGGCTTTTATTTGGAGAGTTGGCCGGGGTATTTGGAGGAGAATACGGGGGCGGAGGTTGTGGAGGAGAAGGAGAGGGGGAAGGCGGCTTATTGGGTGGAGTTGGCGAGGTGGAGGAGGCATTTTGAGGTGGGTGGTTCTTGATTGTGGTATTTGGCATTAGCTAGGTGGATTGTGTTGGGATTTGAGTGTGTGCTTTTTTCCTACCAAAAGTTTCACGAAGGAGAAAATTTTCATTCAGTATATACTTTCAGATTCGTGAATTATTAGAATAGCAAGATAATCATTCAGATACCATACTCAAACGTTGTCCAAACCCCAAGTACAGGCACACTACATAAGCTCATAAGCTCAAAAACAAAAACTCAAAGTACTATATTTCAATAAGTATTCCCACCAGCATTCTTAACACCAGTATTCCCCGCCATATCGTCAACAGCACCCGTCAAATCTTCATGCTTGCTAGGCGCATCGTGAGACGAACCATGTCCCGGATGTTCAGCCATAGCCTGTGCAGCCGGATGACCTGCAGGAGGATCCTTATGCAATCTGTTCCTACCTTCATGTCCAGTGTCAGTGCCATATGCTGAAGGGATCTGATGTGAGCCAATTGGATTTCCATGTTGATCAAAGTCGGCCTCGCTTAGACGTGGCTGATGGGAACCTGATTGGTGGTGACCCGTTGAGTGATCATCGGAGTGTTTTCCTGAAGTCGTGTAGTGTTTATTATGTTCGTGTTCTTCTACAGCGGCAGCACCTGCACTGGAACCTGTCGTTGTAGGAGCATGATGACCGGAGTGTTGTGTAGTTGTTGATGGGTGGGTGTCTGTGGTTTTATTTGCAGCCCCAAAAACTCCGATTGTATCTGCTCCGAGATTGCTTTGACCTGGTAGACCAGCAAGTGCACTTCCTTCTCCGAGTGTACCCGCGCCATAACTTTCAGCTGGGAGTGGTTGCTTGGTGTCCGAATGGTGGCCAGTGTGTTCATCGGAGTGTTTACCATGATGTTTATGCTCTTGGTATAACCCGGCAGCACCGACTCCCAAGGCGCCAGCACCAGCAGCCTCATATCCATGCCTAGTTTGAGATGCATTGTGCTCACGCTCTTGGCGCTCAAACTCCTTCTCTTCTTCATCTGAGTATTTCTTACTCTTATCACGGTCTGTGGGATAACCATTAGTATAATTTGAAACGGGAAACCAAGGTTTATGTGTATATATAAACCTACGCAAGAATGAGAAAAGTCCTCTATGCTTTTTCTCCTCCTTCTTCTCGTGATCATGAGCATGTTTCTCTTCATGTTTATGCTCCTTCTTCAACTCCTTCTCATGCTCTTTAGATTGGTGTTTTCTTTCTTTCTCGAGTTCCTTTTCCCTTTCCTTTTCCTTTTGATGTTTCTCTGCTTCATAGGCTGCGGAGCCTACACCAGCAGCAGCGCCCGTGCCAAGTACCGCATCACGACCGTAATCCGCAGGATGACCATGACGTGGTGTAGATCTATTAGTACTAGTGCTCTCAACATCATTTCTAAAGGCATTATATGATGAAGTTGTAGGATACGCATTTCCAACATGACTAGTCCTGTCAGCTTGATGCTTATCATGTTCACTATTTAACGATTAACAAAAGTAGGAGTACGTTGAATCTAATTTCAACACTTACTGCTTTGCAAGACTAGCTGCCCCAACACCAGCTCCCGCACCGAGAGCCGCATCTCTAGTATGGTGACTGGAGTCCCCATGTGTATGGGTATCTCTTGTTAAGTTTGTGTTGCCTGTCACCCCGGTACTCCCGGATTGGTGAGCAGTTCCATGAGTATTACCGACTCCAAATTGCCCAGTATTTTGTCCTGTAGGATGGCTATCATGTTCGCTACCGTAATTAGAATCTTTTCTCAGTTGATGAGATATATTCAACTTACAGTTTCGTAGTGCCAGACCCCACGGCAGTATCTCTATCGTGGTGACTAGTATGTCCAGCTGTGTGGACATCTTTCGCGATATTTGAATGGCCAGTGTGATGACTGCTGTATTCACTTCTCTAATCAGCACATACGTTTTACGTTTCTACCACGAAGACTCACTGTGTAGCAATCCCAGCAGCGCCCAATCCGACACCAGCACCAAGAGCTGCGTCACGTCCTGTGTGTGATGTCGAACTATGGTGACCGGTCAACTCGGGATTTGGCGCCAGAGTGGTGTCTCTGATTTGTGTTGCATCAGCTGATGTGACTCCGATATCTTTATGAGAGCGATCAGCTTCTTCAGCACCACCTCCAAGTGGCTTTCGTTCGTTTGATTGATCTCCATGGTGTTGGAGTGCATCTTCGCCTGATGATCCACCGGCTACATGAGGATCTAGAAGGTTTGCGGTTTGGGTTTGGTGTGGCTACTAATAGTCAGAGAACTCTTTACTTATGTTTGGAAGTATTCAAGGCTGCACTTACCCCTGATGTGCCATGTAATCCAGTGTGCGTTGAAGAGATTGTATTGGAGCCAAGATGACCTTGATTCCCGTGGTCGTGATGAGAAATCTCAGAAATGCCATATGATCCTGTATGTTTTGTATTTGAGCCTAGAGGACCTTCATTTGGATGATGTGTCGAGGTTAGAGCTGTTGCTGCTGCAGCTGTTGCTAATGCAGACTGATTGCCGCCATCATTGTGAGTGGATGAAGTTGTATCTGGCATCAGGGGGTCCTGGTGTGAGCGGTGGTGAGAAGCTCCGGATATGCCTTGTGGTCCAGTGTGTGTAGAAGAGGTAGCATTCGAGCCAGAATGGCCTTCTTTGTAATGGTGCTGGGAATTTCCAAGCGCTGCCATTGAAGCTATCTCACTACCATGATTGTAACCTGATGAAGTTGTGTCCGCAGCAGAGCCTTCAAAACCCCTTTGAATGGGATAGCTTCTATCCATAATACTAGGTTCTGTGGATCCTTGGTTACCCACATTCCTAGAACCATCCACGTTAGAGTGAACGTTGGGGTCAAGCTTGGATTCCGAAGTAGATGAGGGAGGTCCAGCTGCTGTGGATGGTTCCGTTTTTGGGACAAGTGGGAAACTTCTGGGTGTATTGCCAGTATGAGAAGTATTCTGATTTCCCAAAGCTCCAGATCCGCTCATACCGGGTTGGAGCTTATTCTCTTCTTGATTTGCTAGGCTTGAAGGAGTCCCGGAGGTTATTGAGGGGCCCATGTTTGGGTACCCTGCTGCATGCAGATTCGAGCCTGCGGCATCTTCGCCAATTGGCCTCGGATCACCAGCTGCCCTTGGCTCCATCTTGCTTTCGATATTTGAGGGGGGAAGAACATTGGAGGTATTGGAGTTGTTGTCGGAAGTGAGATCCGTTGTTGAATCGCTCGGATATTGACCTGGCATGCTATGAGAGCCACCAGTCGACCTCGCAAGATGACTGCCTTCTCCTGAAAGTCCCCCGGAGTAATTGTTTCCTGCATTTGTTGCATTCTGGTCTTCTCCAGTACCATATAATTGCTCGTTATCCCTATCCTTTCCAGGAGTACTGAAAAACGTTAGAGATGAACTGCTGAAAGAGGAAGAGCTGAGTGATTACAGAAGATTTTTGAGAGTTTCCATATTTGCGTACAAACTGATAAATAAATTGAGAACTAATGTCGTAAAGATTGAGTATGTTAAAAGTGAAAATACTTTTATCCAAGCTTGCGGAAGAGACCAAAGTGCTGAGGCTTCATATACAAATACCAAAAGCCACACGGAGGGGTTGATGTCGTCTGTGGCGCGAGCTTGGTTATGCTCTAGCTCCCTCGCTCATCCATCACAGATCATCAGATCTCTTCTAGCCTCCATTTTGACGCGAGGAGGCGAAACTTGTATGGAATGTTGGGCATCCAATTGGTCTAAATAACGGCTCATACTAGCGCTGCGTAGTTGCGGGAGGTTTTGGCTTCTATTGTGCCAAGTTATCGTCTGAGAGCTACCAACATTTCTTCGGATGAAAATGGACAGTCGCAAGCTTCTCTCTTTTCCCCTCATACAGTAGCAACACATGGTTTTTGTTTGATATTTGATATGGTAATGGCATGTGGGCCCGCATATTCGATCGCGATCGTGGAGATCGGATCGTTCTAGGACATTTTATTGTAGCGGTGCTTACCCAGCCACATGTGGCGTAAAACCCGGCGTCGATCATTTGATGACGCGACTAAGATCATTTTCCCAACTCAAAATCAACCACAATAGAACTAAAGTTGTACGACTCGTAACTACTTTCCTCTTTCCCTGGCTCTGCCAGTTTACCATGATCCGTAAGAGACAGAGTCATTTCCTTCACCGATTTGGCGAGTACCGGTACTTAAAACAACATTGTTAAGTGCGGGGATAGATACGTAATTATCAACTCCCAGATAATTAAGCAGCTTTGAATACAGTTATTTGTTCCAGTTTTGACATACATAATGTTATTACTCGGTTTGGAAATGTTCTTTTTGGAGAATTACCTTTTTATTATTTTACGGAAAGTAAGAAATTCGATCTAGCATCTTATTACTTCCAGAGTATCGAGACACAAAAAAAAACGACTGTACACTCAAAGTAGATAGAAGTAAATACGATAGCTAGGTCGAATTAAGGCTCAAATGCTCGGAGACGTTGCCTGGTTGGCGAAATGACTTATGTCCTCGGGGAAGATATTGTAAAAGTAGATGCTTTTACTCCACTCTTTTAATCTTTACTCCACTTTGAGTGCCCGTTTTCTTTTTGTGTCTCGATACTCTGGAAGGGAGAGAACACATTTGAATATCAGATAGAACTTCGAGAAGCAGCTTGAAAGATATTGGGAATTCTCTAAGCAGATTATTAATTCTATCCTTCATCATTCAATAATTTCAATCTTCTCATCATATTTCTGTGTCTGTGGCTCTTAACAAGTTATCTTTATCTTCCTCCAATTGAATCCATTTCCTTAACTTCACTCTCTTCTTCATCAATACCCTTTACATACCCTTGATTCTAGTCTGAAGTTCACATCTCCTTAGCTCACTATGCGATGCCTTTCTATTTCTTTGGTACTCACTTCTAACGCATACAAGTATGATACAACCAGTGAACACAGCTCGAGGATTTGGATTACGCTTCTGTGCTATTCCCAATAAGCTTAACAAGCTTAAGGTTAGGGTTAGGCAAAAGGTACTCAAGAGCTTACTTCATGCGTCTCCAACACCGGTCCGTTGCCATTTTCCCTTTCGGAATTTTTTCATCTTACCCTACGCCTTTGAACGTGGGATAATTTGAGGATGATCAAGGCTCTAGAACTAGGCGGAGCCACTTTGTGCTTTTGCCGCAGAAGGTAACCCAACCAATGGAGCCCGGTGGGTCACTACGTCTTCCTATAATTTGGTATGTATACGTATTTTACCATTCTTTACAGACCTACTTGGAATGACTGCCCCAATATTTCTCTGAATGATTAACAGGAAGATTCAACCACGTCCATATGAGCGAACTTAGCCACGAGGCCTCAAGCTTCCTATTTCCACTCTTCAACAAGTTGGCAATATCGCTATGCGCAGACAAATCTCATGCAGCAAGGTCATTTGGGTAGTTTCTAAAATGCCGAAATCCCAGGGATGCCAGGTCTTCCAAAATGCACCTGCTTCTAATCGACCAACCTCCTTTGAGATCATTATTACAAGCAGAATCCCATCTTTATGGGCTTCAAGACTTCAGTCATCTAGTCGACTATCAACTCAATGAACTTCTGGTAAGATCTGGCCCCCGAGCTCCCCCAAGGGGAAATAATCCTGCCCGCTTTTCGGTTAACGTGTCTCAATAAAACGCAACTTGAAGCGAGGCTGCTGCCAACACAGAATTCGGGTTTATGTATTTCTTGCCGAAGACTTTTCAGAATTCGTTCGCTTGCTTTGGGCATATTGACGTGGTGTTCCGGGTATTTTGGGTGGCTCGGCTGATGGATTTCCCTAAAGGATAATACGCATGTCTAGAAAGCTGATTTGGAGAGTACATATATAACGTAGAAATTCATTTGAGCGTAGTGGTATTGTGTACATGCTACGTCTTTCCAGATAGCAAGGGGGTGCTCACAGCTTAAAAGGAAACTTAAGCTTCCCTGGGCAAATTATGGGCCCGGAAAAGGTTGTCTTTATAGACATCGACAACTTAGACTCATAAAAATAGAATGAAATACTTTGATGACTAGTAAACACAATATGGAAAAGCCAATGGAACCTTGGAAGGCACAGGTCGCATAAATCACGTGACATGGTACCAAATCTGCCTTCTCGGGGTCCTCAAAGACAACATCGAATTGTGCCAACACTCCAATCATAGCGGATCTCAACGAAATACCAAGCTCGAGCCAAAGCAGATAACCTTAATGAAGTGAGAAGCTTGAAATCACGTGTGGGATACAAGCTTCTGAGACCCGCGGGCAACGGGATTGATGTGATCAACAACTTCAATGACGCCATAAAATGGTGAAGTCTTCGAATCAAAACCATAAGCATGCACCTGTACATATTAAAGGATGCTCTCTTGTTCGCACAAGTAGATCTCTCTCACATTCAGAAGGTGCCGCATACACACTTTTGCGTGTGGCACATTCCCATCCTAGCGCGATAAGCGTCGGTCTGATATTCGTCCACGGCTTCACCTGATTGGCTGCCTCAGAGCCAGTGAAGGTTATTAGAGCTGCACATCCTACGTAACCGTTGTCAAGGCATAACAAGCAGAGACATCCTTACACCTCTTGACTTGTACTCAGAGGTCATTTGAATTATTATCACGAATCCCTTTTGTCACTACACACTGCTTTCACAAACATATTCCTGATTTCGGTAGCGACGATGCCTCGAAACACTGCGGGCCTTCATGAGAAGGCTGGACTTCTCGGTCATGAACATTCAGCTTATAGTCACCCGACATCCGAGAGTTGGGGTGAAAAGAGGCAGTTCGCTACAGCAAGTAACAGAACGAAAAATGGGTTCAGGCGGCTACCTCTTTCACCACGTCGTCCTAGGTCAGTCGGCATCTTCGTTGCAATCCTTTTCTTCGTGTGGTGGTCAGTGTTTGCAATACCAAGTCTGCTTTCATTCAATCAACCAACAGAATCGGAGGACGATGGTGATGCATCCGAGTGGTCTTTTGACGAAGTACGTCAAATTCTGAACACTCATCGTCTCAAGACTAATGATCTTTCAGATTACACCTAGCGAGAAACTGGAATGGCATCCATGTTATAGAGATATTGGAACATACAAATGTGCCCGTCTGACGGTTGCCATGGATTATCATCGTCCTTTGAATGCCTCACCAGATAATCCCAAGGTCCACGTTGCACTTTTACTAGTTCCAGGAATCCATACTGGCCCAAAACCTTATTCGATATCACCGCTCTTGATCAACCCCGGTGGTCCAGGAGGATCAGGAACGTTTGCCGCACTCTATCTTGGAAAAGCACTACAAACAATAGTTGGCTTAGACCAAGATATCATTGGCTTTGATCCTAGAGGAATCGGTGCCACTACACCTCGCGCTGACTGTTTTTCGTTTCCAGTTGATGATGATCATGAGCAAGAGGACTACGTCAGTGGAGCCTTTCATCGAGATATTTGGACGCTTTCTGGGAGAGAATTGGGTCTAATAAATTCCAGTTCCGAGTCAACGAAGAAAATTGATGTCAGAGCCAGAGCTAAGGCTAGACTCTGTGAGCAGAAGGATAATTTAAAAGGGGATGATAGTATTTTCCGTCATGTCAGCACACCAACCGTTGCTAGAGATATGATAAGTATTGTGGATGCTTGGGATGAGTGGACTGGTAGTTTGGATGTGGATGATGAAATGGTCGACGATGAAGCCACATCCAAAGACATCAATGATCTCGATACCAAGGGAAAGTTGGTTTACTGGGGATTCAGTTATGGGGTAGGCTTACTTTCTTTCAAGCTGACACTTAACTAACACTTAACAGACCCTTCTTGGGGCTACCTTTGCTTCAATGTTTCCTGATAGAGTTGGCCGCGTCGTCCTCGACGGCGTGTGTGATGCTGATCATTACGTTGGTCCAGTTTGGAAAGGAAGTCTTCGAGACACAGATGCAGTCTCCAACTCCTTCTCAAAATACTGTCACCAAGCTGGTGCAAAGTGTGCATTATGGAGAGCGGGCGATTCTGTTGAAGATGTGGACAACCGTCTCCAACAAGTTATGATCAGTATTAAGGACGAACCCATCACTCTCATCGATCCAAATTCCAAGGTTCCACTTATTATCACCAACGAAGATTTCAGATCGCTTATGTTCACCATATTATATTCGCCTACAGCAAACTTCCAGATTTTGGCCATGGTAGCAGACTTGCTTTATCGCGGCTTGTATGACATTTTAGAGCAGATTTTCAAGATTTCATTGGATCTACAACCCTTCTGCGGTGCTGCTCCTTCAGCAATGTCTTATCCCAATGAAGCACAACTCGCTATTATGTGCAGCGATAAGCGATATGTTGTAAGTTCTTTACTCGCTCTTCACTACATATTCAGCATTTAACATAAATACTCAGCTCAACGAAACACTTCCAAACCTAGAATCTCTATATGAAGAACTAGCCACAAAGTCTTCATGGGCTGATATATGGATGACACTAATGATAGGTTGTGACGGATGGAGAATCAAAGCCATAGACCCTCCCATGCGCTGGGACGACAATCCAGCTCACGCTCCCAAACCCATCAAAACTTCTTTCCCTCTGCTCTTCATCGGCAACACCGCGGATCCTGTCACACCTCTTCATGCAGCTTTCAAAATGGCAGGCAAGTTCGAAGAATCTGGTCTCGTTGAGCAGGAATCAGAAGGACATTGCAGTCTAGCTGCTGTGTCTTTGTGTACGATGAAGAAAGTACGATCTTATTTCCGTGATGGTGTTGTACCAACTGTTCCTTCTGAGGCAGAGGGGAAGTGGGATAAATGTAAAGCTGATGAGTGGCCGTTTCACCGATTTGGTGATCCAGATGTGCAAGTGGAAAGGGGGAGTGCGGTTGATGCTTCTGAAGTCAACCTGTTGAATGCTGCTGTTGATATGCAGAAAGCCTTTTACAAGGAAGCAAAATTCTGGGGACATGATTTACAGAATAGTTTGTTTACTGGACTTGATTTGGAGAGGGTTGAGAAGGTTTACAGGAGTAGCGTTCATGAGAGAGATGAGATTTGAATGAGGTTATTGGCGAATCGTTAACACCGACAATATTTTCGGGTAGGTTTAGGAGTATTGAACAAGGTCATAGTGGGATAGGCGTTGGAGTCATGCGGGATGCGATACCTTCTCTTAGTTATCTAGCGTACTTGATCTCTTTACTTGTTCTGATGAATTATGATCCTTATTCCACAACAGCCTCCCGCGTTGACGCAGGCAGAATCACCGTGACTCTAGTGGATATAATATTGGAAACAAAAAATAATTTGGGCAGATTCATATAAAGAAACGAATTCCAATGTTTATCTACCGGTACTCTGGTACTCGTATACGACTTTCTACGGAGTAGCGGGAGGTCACAAAAGGATTCGAGTCACATGACCTCATCCAGAACCCCCCGATTTCCGGGCCGGCAGAAGATGCGCTAAAAAATATCTTGAGCTTCTCGATTTCCATGCAGTTCATGCAATCTTTCTGATCTCCCCATTCCCTCATCTCGCCATACCCTCAATCCAAGATGCCGGCATTTGCGCGATCAGTTACCCCTTTTCTTAGAACTGCGCGGTCGTCATGGCTGCAAGGTTCCACTGTTAGTCCCCTTCAACACGCTCTGCGAGGGCAAAAAGGTGCCGCTGTGTTGAACACTGCACGAACATACGCCACCGCATTCGAGCGAACGAAACCCCACGTTAACATTGGTTTGTCTACCTTTGCAGATCATTTATAGCTCCTGCTGATTAGAAATAGGTACAATTGGTCACGTTGATCACGGAAAGGTACTTGTACTCGAGATTTGGATGGCGACGTGCCAGAAACTAATTAATCACAGACTACATTAACGGCAGCCATCACGAAACGACAGGCAGAGAAGGGATTCGCAAATTTCTTAGATTATGGAGCAATTGATAAAGCTCCCGAAGAGCGAAAGCGTGGTATTACAATCTCAACGGCACACGTCGAGTATGCAACGGAAAACAAGCATTACTCCCACGTCGATTGTCCTGGTCACGCCGATTACATTAAGAACATGATTACTGGTGCTGCCAACATGGATGGAGCAGTTATTGTGGTTGCCGCCTCCGATGGACAGATGCCACAGACCAGAGAGCATCTTCTGCTCGCTCGTCAAGTTGGTATCCAAAAGTGTGTCGTTTTCGTAAACAAGGTTGATGCTCTCGAGGACCCAGAAATGTTGGAATTGGTCGAGATGGAGATGCGTGAATTGTTAACCACATATGGATTTGAGGGTGAGGAGACACCAATCATTCTCGGTTCTGCACTTTGCGCTTTGGAGGGACGCAGACCTGAGATTGGTGAGACGAAGATCGACGAGTTGCTTGCAGCTGTCGACAGTTGGATTCCAACCCCGCAGAGAGATCTAGACAAACCTTTCCTGATGTCTGTCGAGGATGTTTTCTCCATCCCAGGTCGTGGAACAGTCGTCTCCGGTCGTGTCGAGCGGGGAACCTTGAAGAGGGATGAGGAAGTCGAGCTTGTAGGAAAGGGAGACGTTCCACTCCGAACCAAGGTCACCGATATCGAAACCTTCAAGAAGTCCTGCGAAACCTCACAAGCTGGTGACAACTCCGGTCTTCTTCTCCGAGGAATCAAGCGTGAAGACGTCAAACGTGGAATGGTCATCGCCAAGCCAGGATCCACAAAGGCACACAAAGAATTCCTCGTTTCTATGTATGTTCTCTCCAAGGAGGAAGGTGGACGACACACTGGATTCATGAACAACTACCGACCACAAATGTATTTGAGAACCGCAGATGAAGCATGTGCTCTTTTCTGGCCAGAAGGTACCCCTGATAAGGACTCCAAGATGGTTATGCCAGGTGATAACGTGGAGATGAGATGTGAGATCCACCACCCAATTGCTGTTGAAGCTGGACAGCGTTTCAATGTCCGAGAGGGAGGACGAACCGTTGCAACTGGACTGGTGACTCGTATCATCAAGTAAAAATGTAGAGGACGATTAATATGTGTATAACTTTTTGCATGACTTGGGCTTGGCTTTGGTCTGCTGGGAAGGGGGGTGGGGGCATCATGGAATATGGAGTTTGTGAATCTACAATGAAACGAAAAGCAACGAACCTTAAAGAACACCCTGTACTTGTATTGTTGTTGTAATTTAGCAAACACGAAAAATGCAATGCCACTCTCAAATCACCTTCTATCTTCCCGAGTTAGCTAGTGGGTGTTGAATATGAGATGGTTGTAAACTCATACATATGTTCTGAATCCCTATTTTCGTCTGGGACTCACTACTGTACTGTAGGCCGGTTTCTACTGTTTTTGTTGTCTCTTGATTCTAACTAACTGCAAATTGCAGCGGTCTGGTAACTTACCAGAACACTACATAGATCTAGAGATCCTAGGTCCCTCAAAACACACTGGAACTTTCAATGAACAGAGTGTAGGATTCGACTTTTAGGTCTTAGAGCAGAGCACCTGAGATCATCAAGTCTCCCCTTCTCGCTGCCCACTTATTTTAACATCTATTTTAGAACTTGGAGAGAACTTGTTGGATAAGATTGGTTTTGTTTGTAATGAATATACAGTCTCCTGTAATTCACTACAGAAGGGAAATGAATAATATATACCCGTTAGTCCTTTTTCGCTGACGGCGAGGAACCGATCATATATCGAGTAAATATACCCGGTACCGATAACTATTATAGTGGGCCTCGATAAGAAACCGATACTGCTGATACCCAAGTCTGCCTCTAGAACCATTCACACGAAGCAAGCAAGCATTTCCCATGATTTAAAGACTGCATGGCAAGACTTCTTTGGATATGGTTTGGACTTTTTTTCATGCTCGTCTCTTGTTCATAGCCTGGATGGTTCGCTCGGACCACCTAAAATCCCCACCTTTATCCCTTTTTCTCGGCTAATCGACTTTGAGTTAGGCGTGGATATACTCAATTTCACAAGCTGGAAGAGTACAGCACCGGTGAGATCGAGGAAACTTTCGTGCGATTTGAAAGCCCGCTCATATCGAAATTCTGCTTCTGTCGATTGCATTCTTGTGTAGCGAGAAATTTTGGCATTTGAGATTTCTGTCATTTATGGTAAAGGATGGACGAGGGATCATGTATGTGATATTGTATCATATGAGAACTGGCGGTGCGAATGAGGGCTATAGTTTACTTGCAGATCAATTTAGAATAGTTGTAGTCTTTTGGGGGCTATCAAGAACGTTGTATTGAACCTTGATTGTACTGATTAAGAGTTTCTCCTGTGAAAACGCCTCCCTCACGGATAGCGACACTTAGTTCTTATTCTGTTAACCAAGGCATATCTATGACTGATGTGGTGAAAACTGATATCGATTGCCTTTCTCAAAATATCAATCATTGAATTATAAAACGGGCTTTAGCTATGTACAATGCAGTGCCCATTCGAAACTCAAGCTGCAAATAAGAGCAACCAGAACGCTTATGAATCTTAACATTGACTTTACTTTTAGAATGGAGTCTCTATCCTTTGATTTCATCGACTGTTTCTCCGATTCTCTTCTAAGTTGATTGTACGTGACAAAGTAGTAAAATTGGGAGCAAGGCAGATAATTGCGGCAGTATGATAAATTAATTGAAGACGTGTCAGTCACTACACCTATTCACTCTCACTCGCCTGGTCTACATTTCAACAGCAACTTAGAATATCGATTCTCAACGTGCACACTAAACAATTATCTGACCAAAAGAAATTTAAAACCCCCACGTAAAAATGGCAAAAGACAAGCCCCGTTGGCTCGGATTAACTCTGCATCCCTACATCTCTTTGATGTCTCTTTGAGACGAGTTCAGGAAGTTGGTTTATCTCGCAATCAGTGGCCCCACCACTTGACCATTTCTACTGAATTGCTGAGATGAGGAGCGTTATTTGTCGATATAAAACTTTGCGGAGGTTGTAAGGGTGAGGCCTAGGGGTTGGGCGGGTTATATTCGGGTCAAGGTAAGTGGTTGCACTTTTCCTCAGCGTTTAACTTGACGTCGACCTCGTCTTTCGCCTCAACTGACTTGGGATCTGGATTGGAGAGATGTGCTAATCATGATAGCTTGGTTGATATTGATCTCCTTCTGGGCGATTCCTTACCTAGTAGGAAATCATCGCTCTCCATTAGGTTAGCATAGTTCGAGAAGTACAATGATATTGTCGAATTATGGACAATGTAATCTCAAAAGATCGGATACTTCAAAAAATTGCCACTGAACTAGCTTTAGTTCTCTTGAATACATTAGAGATGTCCAAGAACCTAGGTGATGTCTAATAAATGTCTAAATGTCTAAAAAGGTTCCGCATACCAGTAGCGGATTCCCCTACCCCCAGGAGGACATACTGTCCTGTTCGCCCCAATGAATGACTGAACCCAGCAGTGATTCAACATGACTTAATCTCAACAAAATATCCGTCGGTATCGTACCTTGATCCTTTAACCAAAGTGCCATTCCTACAATCAATTCTATCGAGGATGTCTTGAGCGTAGCTGGCCAGATATTTACAACTGGGATCTATTGCATATGGTTTCTGTTGGGCGATTTAGCATTAGAAACAAGACACTCTTTTCTATCCAGCATGGAGACAAAACTTACTTTATTGCATAATGAGATTGCACTATTGTGTTGACATACTAGGACGGTACATTCCTCTGTCTTTGCAGGAGTAATTTTATGAAATGGTTCGACATGACAGGTTCCTTGGCGAGCAAGGGTATCGATGTTGGATCTTGTGAAGCCCTCTTCAGCAGCATCTTTGTTGCTGTACCAGTTGCACTCGAAACCATCCTGTTTGACGCCTTGTGTTAGCAGCTCAATCCTATTTAAAAGCGAAAGAGCTGTATACCTACCTTTGCACGGGCTTCTAGTGTATTGCCACTAGGTCCTATGTTGGCGTCGGGAATAGGGTTGGCGATTATCTGGCAATGAATTAAATCCAACAGCCTGCCATGGGGACGGAAGGAAGCCACTGGAATGAACTTACCATCATGGTGAATCCAAGGATCGCCATCAAGAGAGTTGCGAAGTGTATCTTGCAGAGAGACATGGTCTCTTTCGTTAATTTATGTAGTCGTTGCACAGGTGCAGGTGTAGCAGAAGTGTGTTTGTTCAAATAGAGTGGCTAAAAATTGGGTTGGTAATACTTGAACAGTTGAGAGTTGGTCGGGCTTTATATATTAGAGGCATGTTGCACTATGATTGTTTTTTTGGGAGATGAGTCCAATCCTCTAGCGCTGTCTTGTTATTGTTTGAAATCCTTGGCGACCCTCTACGGAACGGACTTGAGTGGATAGGGCCACTAGTCCACAACCAACAGCCAACAACCAACAACCAACACTCTTTACTTGTTCTATAAGTAGAACCAAATACAAAGAACTGTTTGTAACAAACATAGCTACGCCTTACTGTCGCCCTCTACTTATCCTTGTTTCTAGTACCTGCCCCCTACCCTTTTGCCCTCCCTGCGCCCCTAGGACGCTTATATACTTTCCTATCGTCGCAAAGGAGGGCTGTCGAGTTATAAAGGTTACAAAGAAGGGCTGTCGAAACTACAGAGAAGAGCTGTCGAAGTCGGGAACGCGATATTTGCGTGTTCTCGCTAAGTCGGGAGCGCTAGTACTACTAGGTACTACTAGGTACTAGTATAGGGAGTAGGCGCTTAGGGGGAGCACGTAGTATAGTAGCCTTTCCTAAAACAGCTGGAATCACAGGAACACTCCTCTCTTTCCTAGCCTCCACGCCTCCTGTCCTCCTACCCTCCTACTCTCCTATCTATTCTTTTAAACAACCGCGACAGCGATAGTAATAGCAATAGCAACAGTAAATAATACGCGGGGGCCAAAGCGAGGAGGGAGAGGGAGGAGGAGGAGGGGGGCAGGGGCACTTAGGGGTTATAATCGTAAGGGCAATAGTAGGGGCGATAGCAAGGGTCGAAAGGGCCTGCCGGTACTCTATAGTAAAGTATACTCTAAGATAAAATTAACTTTAGCTATATAAATGTTAATTGTTGATTGTTGGTTGTAGACTAGTGGCCCTATCTACTCAAGTCCGTTCCGTACCCTCGCTTAAAACATTCAGGTATTACACGCATGAGTTGAATTCTTTCAAAAACTAAAAGAAAACCCCACAAAAAAAAAGATATACTATAATCTTTTTTTCTCTAGAGATAATTAGTACGAGCATTCTTTAGGGATTAAAGGAGAACTTACATTTAATTACGACCGAGCGGTCTGACGCTTGACCAGGGCGCGTCCAAATTGACGGGAGGAGGAAACAGCTTCATGTGTTGGCGCTTGTGGGAATTGGTGCATATGGGAGCACACACTAACTGACTGGGCCAGGCGGGCAGGTTACCAGTTTTGATGTCGGTGGTCGTGGTATTTCGAGATATCAATTTCATTTCGTGACTTTTGTGGGGCTGGGGGTTACGCGAGGGATGCTGATTGGCTACGGGGATTACTCGGGGTTGTTTTGTGGAGGCTTGCTGACTTCACCACTCTCAACTTCGTCCGTAGATATTTTAGAGGATGGAATGTATAATAAGAAACAGACGCAACGCATCGTGCAGTGCTCACGATGGAAGTTTCAGAGGACTCTAGGTACTGGAGTTCATCAAATGAGATTCGCATTTACTCACCTCTCTGGCCATTTATTGTGTGGCCAGAGAGGTGAATATACTTCTACATTAACCGGGTCACAGTAGCCAATATTCACAGTTTCCAAATATGTTATTGTATTCGTGAAAGTTGTATTATCCTATCAACCACGTGTATAGCCATTAAACGCACAACATGTAGTAGTATCAACATCACTCACGCCACTCAAGTCTTCTTACAGTCCCTGACTATCACACTGTAATTGTCGGTATCATAACTCCTACCACAGGCAGCAACACAGTTTTTCATGATATCCGAGGCGTAGGTAGCGAGGTATTGGCACTGAGGAGAAATTGCATATGGATTCTGCCAAACATCAGCGTTATCTGAGGAAAGGAACAAAGATGAACCTACATCATTTCGAAGAAAGATTCCAGATTTATCCTCACAGGCAAGAAGTATACTGGTGTTCGGTCCGACCTCACAACTTTTACGGTGGTGGACAGACGCAATGCTGGAGCGTGTCGCTACTTCGCTTGCTCGATTTGCGTAGGGGGGCGCGTCTTTGTCTTTTCCGCAACAGCCGATTGTAGACTGGTTGAATTGTTCTGTGATTAGTTGGTTGGCGGTTAATGCGCAAGATGTAAACTCACCTTGGAACGGGCATCCAGTATAGTCTTCGTGCCGTTGAGAAGTCCAGGTGCGCGGTGCAGGTCAGGATCTGCGATCGTCTGGCAATACTTGATTAACTCGAGGCTTTTTGAAAGGACTTTTGGCATGTTGACTTACTACCATGGCCGAGCCAAAGAGAAGGAGTACAGGAGATCGAAGACGCATTTCGAAGATAGGGAGAAAAGGTTGGTCTATTCCGTGATATTGTAATATGAAGCCTTGATACGGGTGTCGGTCTTTATAGATGTTCCGAAGCAACTAAGTATGAAAGGAGAATGTCCGTGTCGACAAGGTCAAGAAGTTTGAGCTTTCTTTTATACTCGAAATTAGTGCGGCATCATGATTGATTTTGTGATCCAAGTTGGAACCTTCGTTAATCACTGTCAGTTGTTCTATTTATTAGTAATGTTCTGAATGAGTGAATTGGGATAGGGTATTATTCAGGTACTCCAAGGTCTGACACAGCTGCTCTCACTTCCACCATTCCCTCCGACTTTCGAATGGCAACCATACAACCTAGAAGCTGGCGAAGCATGCCGACCGAGTGCCGGGAATGTAGGCCAAATATACCGAGGACTACTGTATCATGAAAGCGCCAGATCTTTCTTCGAATCTTTTGACCATTTCTTTTTGCAGTTTTGTATGAGTCAGAGATTCTTGTTTAAAAGATCAATAATATCATTACCTCACTTCCCACCAGATTTGCCAATCCAACCCTTAATAGAGTCTTAAAATCACCGGTAAACCCCACCCCATGACCCATATAAACTCGAATATTCTAAAGAAAAGATTCCAGTCTAATAATATGAATAATTTCCAAGTACCACACCCACGCTTATTCCAGCGAAAATTATCCCAACTTCCCCGGGTTACTAACTATTGACGAGTGACTAGCACTTCGCACCACCTGTGATGCGTACTTCGTACCCATCCGTATCATATCTTTGTCCACAAGCAGGGTAAAAGCTCCTCGCACCACACCCTGTCATGATATCCAGTGCGTATTCGGCCAGATAAGGACAGGATGGAGCCATGTCATAATCTTTCTACCATGAGTTAGTCTTATGAAGTTGCACATAAAGTCCGAGTCTCATCTACAGAAGTAGATGAGAATAACACCAGAACGAGTATAGGGAATATGGAGTGATAAGAGAACGGAGAGCGGGTGTGGAACTCACGAAGTTGCAAAGCCAAATAGCAGCGTTGTTCTGACAAGCAATACGAGCACAGAAGCCGCCACTAGAAAGACAGGTTCCACTGCCTTTCAGGTGACCGATGTTTTTCATCGTCGCAGTTAGATCTGCACCAGTCCAGCCTTGGAGTTCGGCACCGCAGCATTGAATTTCGGCCTGATGCTCATTAGTTCTTCTGCCACTTCGAGGCTGAAAGGGAGGATGGGAGGAAACCTCACCTTAGCACGAGTTTCAAGGCCGGAATTTGTGGCGGATATGGTTGTGTAGTTGGTGTTTTTGAGAATGAGTTCCTTGAAAAGGTGGGCTGGGACGTGGGTCGAGTTGTATTGTGCGGTCGAAGTTGGTGTTCCCGTTACTAGTGTCTGGTGATTATGATGGTTAGTTGATGCTTTTTACGGTTGTGTGTGGAAAGGGGAGGGGCATACAGTAAGTGAGACACCAAGAAACAAAATCAAGTTGGTGAACTGCATCTTGAAGATGGTGAGTTGAGAAGTGAAACTTATTGGATGGAAGTCTTGAGACGACTTAAAGGCAGAGCAGTTGTATGGTGTACCAACCGAGAGTTTGGATGTATCAAGGTGAAGAGTTTTGGTTCTTTTGAGGCGAATGGATTTCTTATATAGACCAATGGAGCCTGATAGTGTGAATGTTTTGGATCAAGCCCCTGCTATTTTCTTGTCCTCTTGTCATGTTACTCAGCACTCGCAACAGACTACAGTATTATGAATGAGGTAACAGAGATTCGGTAATAATTTGATACGTGATTCACCAATTATTAGCTTGAGAAGACGAGCACGTGGCTGTCAGGGGTGAAATCATATCACTGACGTGAATGGGTTGATTGGCGCAGTTCTTACGAGACTATTCACGTTGTTATTTTTTTACAGAGGTGATTTCCGCACGCCAAACAGAGCCTTGTTTTTTCCCATGCGTATGAGAAGCTACAGTATACTGAGCGAAAGTCAAGGATATAAGGAGATAGAATCAACATAATAAGCAATCCGAATGCTCTTGAAAATGATGATGAAAATCCCGATCGAGAACTAGGGTTTAAGAACTGTCCCTGTGGTACAGGGCAACAAATTCAAGTCACCTAATAGGATTTTATCGCTTACTCTCCTCCTATTGAGTCGTTGACACCTTTTTTTTATATCTTGCCAACTACAGGTTCTCACCCTCCTAACTCAACGATACGACTTCGATGGCCTGAAGGTACATATATAAGAGGTTTATATACTCTTGGTCTGCTCTGCAGCAACCAAAGTAGAAAAACTCGATGAACAAATCTTTTCTTTCTCCTCTTTCCTTTGGGGAATTTATATCCTTGCTATACTTCACGATTAGATAGAAATAATATCTATTTGTAAACGCAGATCATGAGCACTCTTTGCTACTGAAGAGGTGATGTTGCCGTGTATATCTATAGTGTCGTTATTGGAGTCCTGAGGATATATTTGGAGGCGGAATGGGTGTCTGATAGCGCTAGACGGAATATGGTGATGGTTGTCAGGAGAAAAGGTGGTATTGCTTTACACATAATTTTGCGTATAGAGACTTGACAAAGTTGAACAAACGCTTTTTATATATACTATATCAAACAAGACGCAGATTCGCTCAACTCAAATTCCTCTATATCCAAGACTCCCCCCTCCAAATCTCACCAATCAATATCCACCCCACCCCCCGCACTAACCGCCCCATTCAACTGTCTCCTCGCCTCAAAAGGCTTCCTCCCCTTCATCTTCATCCCATTAACCCCAATCTTCCGATCCAACTTCTCAAACGGACTCGCACCACTCTCCCCCTTCCTCACCATCCACTTGCCCGTCCCAAGCACAGCATCAAGTTCCTCCACCGGCGGCAACTTCAAGTACACCCACCCATCACTCCTCTCCTCGACCTCGAAAGTCGCAATGCTAAGCTCACTATCATTCTGACATCCCCCCTTTCCCTGCCCCGTAAGTTCAAAATTGCGTTTGTGGTTCGGACAAGAAATCCACATCTTGTCACCTGAATCACCAATCAAGCCATCAGAGAGCACAAACGAGCGCTTATGTGGACACATCTGCTGACTCGCCAGCCACTTCCCGCGCACCTTGAAGATAGCAAGTTGGGTATCGCCTCTCTTGACATTAGCCGAGATACCATTCGGCGTCTCGTCCGCGTCCTTGAAGTGACCTGCTTCGATCAACGGCTGCCACGTCAAAGATGACCACTTCGTATTCTTGAAATCAACCTTGGCGCTCTCCTTAGCCCAGTACACAGGTCTTTTCTGTCCGCGATCTTCTTCAATCTCCATATTCTCCAGCGTCTCGGTGGTGTTATCGAATTGTCTGAATTTCCTCGCGATTTCCGGGTCCGCGATTGCCGCGGCCCATTCGTCGAAGAATGTACCGACCAATTCTTCCATTTGTGCCTCTAGGGAGGCGCAGATGCCGAGTTTGTCGTCGAGGATGACTTCGCGGAGGTACTTGATTCCTCCTGGGAGATTCTCGAGCCAGCGTGCGGTAC
Source organism: Hymenoscyphus fraxineus (assembly GCA_900184765.1). Classification (NCBI taxonomy): domain Eukaryota; kingdom Fungi; phylum Ascomycota; class Leotiomycetes; order Helotiales; family Helotiaceae; genus Hymenoscyphus; species Hymenoscyphus fraxineus. The sequence continues at coordinate 2,084,991 of LT855412.1, read as the reverse complement.
GTTGTAGTTTGTCGGCTGTGCGGATGTAGAACATTAGGTAGCGGTCTAGGATGGGGACGACATCGTCGGGGGGCACGTCTTTGGCGAGGAGTTCGCTGTGCTTTGGTGAGGCACCGCCGTTGCCGCCGACGTAGAGGTTGAATCCTTTTTCTGTGGCTATGAGTCCGAAGCTGAGAGCGAATTAGCAAGTGTATCTTCCCTCTCTCATATAAAAGTCAGAAGTGAACTTACTCCTTATTCTGCGCCTCAGCACATTCGCGTACACAACCACTCACACCCCCCTTCATCTTATGTGGACTTCTAATACTCTTATACCTCTCCTCCAACCGAACCGCCATCCCCACACTATCACCAATCCCATAGCGACACCACGTCGTCCCCACACAACTCTTAACCGTCCTCAACGACTTCGCATACGCATGTCCACTCTCCATCCCCCCTTCAACCAACTCCTTCCAAATAGCGAGTAAATCCTGTTTCTTCGCCCCAAACATATCGATTCTCTGCCCCCCAGTGATCTTAGTATACAACCCATACTTCTTCGCCACATTCCCAATAACAATCAACTTCTCGGGCGTGATCTCCCCGGCACTAACTCGAGGGACAACAGAATACGTTCCATTCCTCTGGATATTCCCCAGGAAGCGATCGTTGGTTTCTTGTAGACCCATGAGTGGTTTGGCCATCACGTGTTTATTGTATAGTGAGGAGAAGATGGATCCGATACTTGGTTTGCAGGCTTCGCAGCCTTGGGATAGCGGGTCGTTTCCCGCGGCTTGCATTACTTCTGCAAGGGTCTTAAGGTTCTTGATGGAGATGATGTTGTAGAGATCGGCGCGGGAGTAGTTGAAGTG
>LT855412.1:2016870-2072557 GCA_900184765.1 Hymenoscyphus fraxineus | reverse complement strand
CTTCTTATTTAGTAATTATATAGTCTTAGTATTAATAAAATTTCTATTACTAGCTCTAGTATCTATTAATATCTAAAAAGGTAATTTCTATTATCCTATTATATAAGGATAAAGAAACTATCTTTTATAATTTACTACTATTTATAAAATTCTTATTAATTAACTACCTCTAAGCGCGTTTTTACTAAAGGACTCTAGTTTTCCGACTTCTTAGTATCGTTATCCTTCTTACTATTAGAAGTTCTAGACTCTTAACTAGGTTCGTCCTCTACTACCGTAGCTAAAATCTTTATAGCTACTTAAGTTACTACTAAAGTCGCTACCTTAAGAGCGACTTTAGACTTCTATTTTAATATCTAATACTTACTTTTATTAGAATAATTAAGTAAAAAGTAATTAATCCCTCTATAGGTATAATAAGGATTATTAGGCCTAGGAACTTTCTTTTATTATCCTAATATATTTATAAGAATAATCTAAGGTATACTTAGAATAGATAGTATACTTAATAAACCTAAAGGGAGGGTAAACTAAGCTTATTATTATTATCTTATAATAAACCTAGATATAAGTAGATTATTATAAGCTCTAATTACTTTATTTGAATTTTCTTTATTAAGATATAAGGAGAGATTAGTAAATACCTATTAAATATTATAATAGGTAATAACTATACCTATATAACTTTGGAAACGTTATTTAAGCTTATTAGAGACCTTATATTTAAGTTTATAAATCTTTTATCTCTTATCTATCCTAAGTTTATTAGTTAAGGCTTTAAATTCTATAATAAAATTGTTCTATAGTATAGTACCTTATTTATATATTTTAAACTTATATCTTACTATCTAGTCTTAGTAAGGGTTAGAATAGATTTTATATAAAGTAAATAGAATCTATTCTAGTATATTAAACGTAGTATTATTCTTAACTCGATTCTATACTTTTCTATTAAGAACTATATAGATATATCTAGCTTTATCTTCTAGCTTAAGAAAAAAAGAACTATTTATATATAACTTATAAGTAACTCCTTTATACTAGCTCTTAAATTTAAATCTATTTAAACTATTAAACTTATTAGAGTCTTATACTCGAATTCTTATAGCCGGTTTAAACGTAAATAGTATCCCTAGCTAATAATTCTAGCTCTTTAATAATCTACTAATTTTATTATCCTTATTCTAGTTATCTTAGAAGAGTTTATCTTATTACTTTTCTACTACCTCGCTTTACTATAGGAGAGTCTTATATTATTATAAGAAAACTATTTAGTATCTAGTTATACTATTCTAAATTATCTTAGTAATACTATCTAACTTTAGTTTCTTTATCTAACTCTAAAGGTTTTAAATCTTTAGTATCTTTTAGTTATAATCCTTAGATATATCTCGTATAGTATTCTAAGCTACTTAGAGATCTTCCTTAGTAAGTTTCTTACTAGTATCTATTATCTTCTAAATATTAACTAGGCTATTATATCTATTAGTAAGAAGTCGAAGTTTATAATTAAATACTAAGAGGTTACCTTCTATAGCTATATTATCTACCTAGGCTTCTTTTAAAAACTCTTACTATTAAGCGCTACTAAGTAAGTTAAACTTATCTCTAGTATTCTCCTAAGTAACTATCTAAACTTTTATAATCTCTAGTAACTTTATAGTAGATTAACGTAGGTAATATACTTAAGAGGATAGTTTCTTTAGTATATCCTAAAGGTCTATAGCTAGAGCTAGGATTTCTTCTTCTTTTAAACGCGCTATAGTAGATTCGATATTCGGGTAGGTAGGGTAGGAAAAAGATTAGGAGTATAAGTATATTATATAATATTAAAATGTTTATAGTCGATAGATATTAATTTAAAAACCGGAACTTAAGTAAATATATAGCTTTAGCTATAAGTAAATATACAACTATAAGTTAATAATAAAACTCCTTCTAAATAACTATCGTTAAATCGTAATAGTTAGGATTAAAAAGTAATAAACTATATATAAAAGTAAGTAGTCTTTACTACTCGTGTTAGAGGATCTAAATTAACTCCCTTAGCTCTTATTCTTCTAGAATAGTAAAGTGTTCTACTTCTACGTAGTANTACCTACTAGTACGCTTATAAAGCGCGGTCTAATAACTTCTTTTTATAGTCTTATATTATAAGACTAGCTCGAGAAAATTTTAGTTAAGTTTATTATTATATTATATAGAGCGAACAGAGGTAAATTATATAGGTCTAAATATAGTAAAATAACAAACTAAAGAGTCTAGAACTCGTAGCTAGCTAGGTTAGTATAAGTACGTGTAGTAGGGACGCTATAACCATACTAAGGGTACGTGCTTATACTCTTAAAGTTAGAGTAAATACTTAATAGTACTAAATAACCGTAATAATAATAGTATTAATTTATAGTCTAATTAAAAGTAGTAGAGAAACTCTACTATAGTTAATTATTATAGTAGTTAAAAGCTTTCCTAATTAGAAATAGCCTACCTTACTTAGCGCGGGAATAGCTAGAATAGGTAAGGCGTTTTATATAATAAACTTTAAATATAGTCTAGATAGAATATACTTTATTTACTAAAAATACTAATATACTAATTATCTATCTATTAATATAATAAAACTATCTAAAATTACTTTTATTATTATATAATAATACTCCTAAGTCTATCTAATCTATTTACTATTAAATCCGACATCTATAATATATAAAACTACCTTATTCTAGCCTGTTTAACGTAGGGAGTTTTCGAGAACCTTTTACCTTTCCCCTTTAACTACTACTATAACCTAGGCCTTATTACTTTCCGCTATAACTTATATTAGCTATAATCCGTCCCTAGCTATTATTATAGCCTTAATAGTACGTTTATAAAGCTATTCCTAGGGAATCTTCCGTAGTAGCGTCTATTATAGTAGTAGTAGAATCTAGAGCTATACTATCTTTACTAGTAGAAGAATCTATAGTAGTATTACTAGTAAAACCTTCTCTAGCTTTATAAGTAAGCTAGGCGGCCGGTAGCTCTTCTATAGTAAAAGCTTCTATTATAGTAGAGTTAAGAGTATTTAAAGCGTTTATACTAGTTAAAGATACTTTAAAGGAAATATTAGGCGCGGTTCTACTAGTAAAATTTAGTACTAGAACTATAGGATTAATTACTATTATAGTTAAACTAGTTAGAGTTAGATCTATAAATAACTTAGACGTATCTAATCCTTCTAAATTATATATAGTAGATACTTTGTTTAACTTTAAGCGCTTATACCTTAATCCTAGAGATACTATAGGAGCTAAATTATTCTTATTAAATACGTCTCTATTATTATTACTTAATTCTTTATTTATAGTATTAAGGAGATATACTAGAAGTATCTAAATAATATTCGCCTTCGGTCCGGCCTATTTAACAAAGTTATCTAGGTACGCTAAGATAGGGAGCTCCTTTCTATTAAAGATATCCGGCTTATAATCTAGATTAATAGTAACAGGTTTACTATTAGTTTAAGCGATAGTAGTTATATACTTATAAGGATTGTTATAGGGTTATTTAAGAACTAAATTTAATAAGGAATAGCGGTTCTTATTAAGATTCTTCTACTACTTGTTTATAAATATATATGTCTTAATCTATATATCCTCCTTTTATATAATCTCGTCGAGATAAAAGATCTTAATAAATCGAAAGGCGACCTTATACTTGTCCTCCTATAAACTCTCCCCCTAAGCCTATAATATTATAACTATATTCTTAGTAATAGTTTTAATAGGTTTAAGCGCTATAGGATAGTATTAACTTAGGGTCTTTAGAGTAGTATTACGTAAGGAGGTACGCTAAAGGTCCCCCTTTAAGTGTTTTAAGAAGTTCGTTATATACTTACTAGCGAAGTTCTTAAGTAGTAGAACTTTAGTTTAGATAGTAGTAGATCTCGCGGCTATTCGAAGGACGCTTAATCTTAGTAGAATACTATTATTATTATTATCTTTAGATTAAGTAATTATAGTACGATTATTAATAAATAATTATAGAGGAGGGGTTCGAATTATAATACTAGAAGTTATATTTATAATTAGAGTATACGGTTACCTAATATTTTATATAGGAGTACCTAGATTAGGAGTATTTAACTCCTCCTAGGTTAAGGCCCTACTATACTACTAATATTTATAGTAGTTATTATTAGGATCCTATATGTAGGTTATAGAATAACTAGAGTAAAATTTAGGTACTATAGTTTATTAAGTATATAAGTACGCCCTATAGGAGCTAGTAATAGGTAGATATCTACTAACGTTTAGTATAAAGTACTCGAAAATTCGAGATCTACGATTTTACTACGGTTCCTAAAAAAACATATACTACCTTCCTCTTTTAAATAGTAGAAAGAGGTAATAAAAGGAATTAAAGGATTTAATTAGTCTATAGAGATTATTATAATATAATTAATTAAATTAGTAAGTATATTTAAAATACCTACTATAATATTATACCTACCTAATAATTGTACTTTTAAGACTATAAACGTATATATTCTATTTAATTAGCTCGATTATTTAACTTATATCGTTAATAAATTAAGGCTATTAATACAACGTACCGGCGGAAGTAGACTTTTCAGTAGGCGCGAGTACAAGAGTCCGTATACCGATGGGCGATATAATATAAAAGTGGGCCCTTTGTATAGTAAATATGCTAGTATAACCCGTAGGAATTATTAATTTGTCTATTAATTTTACGATTAATATGTAGGACACCTTTGAAATAGCTAGAAGGGCTGAAATAACTAGTACTTTCTTAACGCACAATATAATACAAAAGTGGGCCTTTTGTATAGTAAATATGCTAGCATATCCCGAAGGAATCATCAATTTGGCGGTCAGTATACAGGACGCCTTTAAAATGGCTGGAATTGTAGTTAGAATTACTAGGAACCAAAAATATATCTTCATTTTACTCGTCATCGCTGTACTAGGGTGTTTACGCGTACTTGTCGTGAAAATAAGTGATATTTTAGTGATTAAAAGTTCGATTTTAAAAGTTTAAAATACCCGTGCCCTATTCGCCCACGTCCGTTCCGTAGTAGGCATGTACGGAAACCCCCGTTTCAATAACTCAAATTTATATTCGTTATTACTTCGGATACCTACACACAAGAAACTCCATTCCCAATGCACACGACCCCCACCCAGTCAAGTCGCTCGTCTATTCCATTTCCCTTCCATTCCAATCTAGATCTGGTTTTCATTTACGTATCCTTATGTCCCGCATAGGAACCCAATGTCAAAGTACACACTATCTACAAAAGAAAAACGAGGCACAAAAGAAGGTGACAGAATGAGGGACAGAAAAGTAGTGTAAGTGCCCAAGAACTGCCCCCTCCAAATGTTCCAGGTGAACAAGAACTCGGGTACTTTATGGAGACGAAGCCTGTCCGTTTACTTTGCTCCGTTCAGGCTCCGCCATTTTGACAGGAGGGCTGAGGTTCTGCGCGCGCAAAATTGGTGACAATGAGGCAACTGGTGGTAATATAGAAGGCGTTACAGATCCAAAGCTTGTATTGGACGCCGTGGAACGTGGAGGTGAATGTTTAGTTGGAGAGAATCCCATAGTGGCCGGAGGTAGAACCTTTTCTTGCGTTTGTTCTTCTGGAACCGTCGAAGTCACCCCAGCCTGTGGAGGCGAAGAATTAGGTTTCCATGTATGCATGGTTGGTGTTGGGTTCTGCCCTTTGCTGCTAGCCGGTGCTTCCAAGGTATCACTAGCTTTCGTCGCTGGTGTTAAGAGAGGGGCTCCGGTAAATGGTGACGAAGGGATGTTGGCAATGCTACCGAAAGGATTGCTATCTCTACGCACATTCCGATTTCCATTCACCCCGTTCCCTGTTGAGACTTGGCCTGGTGTCGTTTTGTTGTAATTTATGCCACTGCCATTCATAAAGGTGTAGACCGGTGGTTGTCCCGGTGGTGGTAAGTTTGTCGGGCTGTTTGGATGTGGTGAAGAGAACACATGAGAACTTGATGGTTGAACAGCAGGATATGGTGACGTAAAGTTGAGTTTACCATTCGGGGGCGAGGATAGAGTATGTGTACCATTGGCTGTTCCGGGGTTGGGTCGGACATTGAATTTTGGCGGAGGAAGAATAGGGCTACTTTGACGTTGAGGAGAAGCAGGTGGTCCAGAAGACTGGGGTGCTTGAGCAGAATGGCTTAGATTTGGTTGCCATGTTGCCATTTTGGGGGTATTCTGCTGATGGCTAGACTTGACAGGTGAGCTAAGTATGGCCCTGGGTGCTTCCTGTTTCTCTGGTCGAGAACCATTGGGAGAAGATGGAACCAAAACGACTGGCTTGTTGTTCTGTGTTGGCGGCAAAGAAGCAGATGAAGATCCAGGTCGATTAAGTTTGATCTTAATCGGAGGTCGATTTTTGGCTCGTTCTTCATCCAAGGCCCGGCGTTCGCAAGTCTTGCAGACAAAATGAAAATCCTCACGATCCGCTTCCGTTTGACTGACTCCTACACATTTGCTATGCTGCCATATATTGCATTTATCGCATGCAATACTATGGGTACCGTCATCAATCTGTCCATAAGCACCGCAGATACAATCAAATATCCAATCTTCTTCTTCCGCAAGTTCCTCAAGTGCTTGCTTTTTCCTCTCAATTTCTGCTTTGAGATGACGTTCGGAAAGACGACCAGAACCAGCTTCGATCTTCTTACTGTCTTCAGACAAATTTGCGAGCTCTTCTTCGTGGAGTATTCTGCGGGCCTCTCTCTCCTTTAGTCTTTGCTCTCGAGTAACCATACGAGACTCCCGTTCCTTCTCCAATTTCAACCATTTCTCCTGCTCTTTTTTGGCCATGGCTAGATCCGCCAGTCTCTTACGCTCTGCTTCGCGAGCTTCCTCTTCCTGCTTTTGCGACTCCATCTTGCCTGCAATTCTGCTTGATCGTTTGGCCGTTGCTAATTTCTCAAGATTGAGTAGCTCTCGCTCCTTCTGCGCTGCCTTGCGTTTATTCGATTCTTCCTGCTTTTCCAAAATTGGCAACAAGTCACCGACTATTCGTTGACGAAGTATCTTCTCATTTGGGTCCCGACTCTTTTCAATGGTCGCAAGGAATGTGTTAAAATCCTCCAATGTGATAGCAAGACACTCCCACTTCATACCACCTAGTCCATCATCTTCTTTTGTTGTGTCGCCGCCTGATATAGCTTCATCCGGGGTGTCGGCCTCGCTCTCAACGGCTTCTGAAATTCTTCTCCGTTTGCTCGCGCGCGATGCCGCCTTTGCTTTTTTGGAATTCTTTTTTGCTTTCGCCGCAGGTGGTGGTGGTGGAGGGGGCTCGGTCTGACGATAAAGGCGATTGTCATCAAGAACGATATAAGTGCGATCCTCTGAATCCCAGCCATATGGTTCAATACGCTGAGCACACCATGTTAACACAATCATGTGGTTATCTGAGTTGAAACATACCCATATTGCTTGGTCCACGTCCTTTTGCTCGTCCATCCTCTCTCTAATCCGGTCCGGGTTTACCATTGTCCATTGTGTAAGTTGTTGTAGTACTCGAATCTGTAGCCATGATTGTCAATATGCATCCCTTCCGCACCCGGTGATGCAGTGCGGCCTACCTTGGTAAAGATATCGAACTCGGCGAACTTGGCAGGCTCTTCCTCGACACCGAAAGGATTGCGGTGAGGCGCCCTCGCAACATACTGTCGTCGAGTATACTCATCGAAAATCTCTGGTCTATGGAAGGTCAATATACTGATTTGAACAGGGGTTTGGTTGCCTACGTCAATCCCCTGTGAGAGGAGACGAATTTCAGAACGGCGAGACCGAGATCCTGCAGGAAATTTGAATGCTGTTTCAAACACTCCATTTCCAATTGCTAGAGACAACAGATTAGTGGTGAAAAAGGGAGAGTGTGGTCTAATGGGAGGCCTGCCTCTGTGTCGATGTTCTCGTCGATCTTGAGTGCCTTTCCAAAGGTGAAGATGTATTGGGTGAAAGCCGCAAACTCCCACATATTCCTGATACGGTCCAGCATGGTAGGCTCTTTCGTTTTGGATGGTTCTGGCGCGACAGGTTCCTCCATCTCCTGACGGCCCCTCTTGCGCGAAGAGACCATCTTGAGGCGGATGCGATTGCAACGATCGCGCGACGGTGATGCTTATGGATGTTGACGAAATCGAGAAATTATAGGGGTGCCTGGGGTGGCAAGAAGACGAGCGTACGCGTTGTGGACAGTGTTTGGATGGTGGTGTTGGGTGCAGTGTTCATGCCTCAAAAAAGTTGCCGACGCGAGGCGGCTTGTTGGCGCGAGACAAGAGCTCACCTGGGCTATCTGGGCGGAGCTGGAGGTGTGGGTGTGCCGTGAAGGTGAAGATCGGATTCAAGGTGGTCACGTGAAAATTCAGCCCAATGGCAAGAATCCGATATCTGGCATTCGCTTTAGGGATAGGGTTGCATTGATGACAGAATTGGACTTAGATGGGGTCGTCTTACTCACGCATTGGTTCCTAGCAGGCTAGCACAATATCGATGCTGCAAGTACTCGTATTGATTTCAGCTTCATCGAGGCCACTGCAAGTATGAAGTAACTCGTAGAAGTACCTCCGTAGCTTTCGAACCACCGAGCCACTCAGTGTAATTACTTGAACACTCCGTACAGTAGGTAGAACTACGGAGACTTGGTCCACAGTTCAACCTTGAACTCCACCAGTGGTGACCTTGGGGTGGTTCACGGGTCCCGTTCCCCAGCCAAGGTGAACCACCCCAACCATGAGCCCAGGTGAGCTATTCTTGGGCGTACCTGTGCCGTGCTTGCAGTTGCAAAAGCCGACACCCAACCCCCTGCAAGGCGCGGGCGCGGCTGTGCGACATCGCCCATGGAAGTCTCATACTGTACGGAGGGTAAACGACCCTGATGTTACAGAATTGCTCTGGAGTCTGGAAGTAAAATCTGCTAAGAAGCCAACAACACCAACACCACCTGGATATAATCTGCGACAGACGGCTGGGAACTGGGAAGAAGATACATCTCCCTACGAGGCCGTATCTGTGTCCTCTCGTTTTGCGATTTTTATACCATCAACACCATAATGAACTCCAACTGAGCATTTACAGCCGCTTCAGCGCATTGCCTTTTTCGAGTCTCAAGGCGACACAGTACTTCATATCTCCCATAATTCCACCTACCACCCACCACCCACCACCCAACTTTCACCTCACAACATCAGCAATCACGACGCTACGAAGAAAGGACCTTCGGGTCATTGGCGTAGGCCACAATGCCGCCCCCGAATTCGCAGGATCCATCGCATCCTGCAACCCCTCCACAATCCATTCCACTCCAGAATCTAGAACCACCGCCCGAATCCGTGGATTTGGCTGATGGACACCGGCAACATACACGAGGGAGGAGTATATTGAGTGGTATTTCCTCTCGGCCGAGTAGTGGTGGTTATGAGCGAGTGCAAACGGGCTCACCAAGTCGGACTGAGAGACCCGCGCGTGCCTCAAGGCCTCTGGTCTCAACCCAGTCGAGTAGGATACACCAGAATACCAATTACAATGAGGAACCCGAGACGTCCTCATCTCCCGTAGATACCACGTCATTTGCAGCGGCAATGGCATTCACAGGACTCAGTGTACCCGATATCAGTATCTCCCAAGTGCCTCAGCCTTCGCCGGCTCCCAGCACATTCTCCCCCTTTGGTACCTCATATCCCATGGACGATATGGATCGCATATCTCCCTATGGCGATGCCAGTGATGAATATTTTTCAAACCAGTCAAGTTACTTCCATACGGAAGCTTCGGACAGCATACCCCTTACCGACGCGAGCCACCTACAACCTATAAGTGGGGCACCTGGACACATTCGATCAGACAGCTTTCATAGCGTCAATTTTGACTCAACCGATCAGGTCCGACGGAGAAGTAACAGGAATAGTGATGGCATTGGACCTACTGATCAAGGATTGTCCCCCAGGCCTGGCCGCTCGAGGGGCCAGAGCTATGGAGCTTCGCTTGCTCCTGACGCTCAAAGTCATTCCAGATCTCGTTCTCCTTCCACAACCTCTGGCGCTTTTTTGAGGGCCGGTTCAATTGTCAGGGCCATGTCACAGCGTGTCGTCAACATAAGTGGAGAAGCAGAGCTCATTGAATCTGCTGCTCGCCGAGAGTCGGCTGCCAAAGCCTATCCGATACAAAGGCAGCCCAGTCTTTCCACTTTGGCCAGTCTAAGCGACGAAGAGGAGATTCGGTTTCAGCCGAAACGTAAAAAGGACCCCTTAGCAGCCGGTCCCAATCCCCAGGCCCAATTGCCCACTGCACCCGTTGAGAAAGCAATGAGACTTTTCGTCAAGGGCGAGCGACAAGAGTCTTTGGAGGAAGAAATAGAAAAGCCGCCTAATCCTCTAAGGGGCAGATCTCTGGGCATCTTTACTTCCGATAGCAAAGTGAGGAATTGGTTATGTGACGTACTGGTATATCCCCTTACAGAGCCAATCATCCTAATTCTTATCATGGTTCAAACCGTACTGCTGGCGGTAGAATCATCCAGAAGTGTATTTGATGATGGTCATGGTCGACCTGATCGATGGGGTCGCAGCCACATAGATTTGGCTATTTTTGGATTGTTTGTCATTTTCACACTTGAGCTCATTGCTCGAATCATCGTGTCAGGTTTCATCTTAAATGCACCCGAGTACAGCTCAACTAAGGGCAAGGTTGGGGCGAAGGCTATTATTTTAGACAAGTACCGCAGCGTTTTCAAACCACAGCGTGAATCTTCTACCAGGGGAACTCGTCCTTCGCCGTCCCTTAGCGCCCCAACTATCGTCCGCTCTTTTACTGCTATACAGGGAGACAAAGTCAGGACAGTTGAACAAGCGCAACGGCTCCAGCTAGCAAGGCGTGCATTCTTACGCCACGGTTTCAACAGACTTGATTTTGTGGCTGTTTGTGCATACTGGGTTTCGTTCGTTTTGTCAATCACAGGAGTAGAGTCAGGTCGACACATGTATGTTTTTAGGATGCTTAGCTGTTTGCGGATTCTGCGACTCCTGGCTCTCACACATGGCACTGCAGTACGTATGATATCTCAATTCACTCCCTTTACCTACTAACCACCCATATTAGGTGATTCTTAGAAGTTTAAAGAAGGCTGCGCCGTTGCTGGTTAATGTGTCATTTCTAATCGGATTCTTCTGGCTCTTGTTTGCTGTTATTGGCGTACAAAGTTTCAAATCAAGTTTGGACCGACAATGTGTCTGGGTTGATCCTACAGACCCCTTCAACAGTAGCAGCACAGCATGGGTAGACAGCGGACAATACTGTGGCGGCCAGTTCAATTCTTTAGGAGAACACGAGGTCTGGAGGTATGGACCAGATAATAGCAGCGTCGCGCTCAATGCCACAAGACCCTCGGACAGCGCTATAAAAGGCTATCTATGTCCCCAAGGTTCATATTGTATCGAACTCGACCACAAAACTCTACCGTTTAATGGGACGATAAGTTTCGATAACATATTTCAGTCACTTGAACTGGTTTTTGTCATCATGACTGCGAACACCTACACGGACTTGATGTATTATACTATGGACTCGGATTACCTGGCTACTGCTCTCTTCTTCGCAGGCGGCATCATGATCATGATGCTTTGGTTACTCAATTTGCTTATTGCTGTCATAACTTCGTCTTTCCAAGTAATTCGAGAAGAAGGCAAAGCCAGTGCATTCGCTGCTCGTGTCAAAGACATGCTACCGACGAATGCCCCTGTCCCATCACCCCGCTTCAATCAGTTCAAACAGTTGTTTGACAAAACAAAATGGTTTTGGTTGCTCTGTATTGCCTACGACATCGTTGTCCAAGCTTCCCGAAGCTCAACAATGCCTCCCAGTAGAGGGAGATTCATTGACAATTCCGAGGTTGTCGTGACCTTTATCCTCTTTATTGAAATAGTTCTCCGATTTGCAGTGGACTGGCGGGGGTTTACGAGGAATAAGTTGAACTGGTTAGATTTCGGACTTGCCGTTATTACCATGGTGATACTAATTCCGCCTATTCATACCTCCGGGACGCCTTACGCATGGTTGACGATTTTTCAACTTGTTAGAGTCTATCGCATCATTATTGCGGTACCAGTTACGAGAAAGCTGATCACGCTTGTTTTGGGAAACGCCAGTGGTATTGGTAACCTTATGTTGTTCGTGTTTCTCATCACCTTCCTGATATCCATATTCGCTGTCCAACTATTTCGTGGTGAACTGCCAGCGCAGGATGATTCTGGAAACGACATTATTGCGTCCTTTTTCACGATTTATAACGCTTTCCTTGCAATGTATCAAATCTTATCGAGTGAAAATTGGACAAGTATTCTTTACAGCGTAACTGGAGCCGGGAGGTCTAGAGATAATGCATGGATTGGCGCTGCATTTCTCATCGGGTGGTTCATTCTGGCAAACTTCATCCTGGTAAATATGTTCATAGCGGTCATCCAAGAAAATTTCGACGTCTCGGAGGATGAAAAGCGCATGCATCAGGTCAAGGCTTTTCTCAACAGAAAAGAGCTTGGTAGCAACTCGAGCAATCTGTCGCTCTCTGCCATCTTTCGGTTTGGCAAATCGAGGAAAACCAAGGATCCACTGGATTATGGCCCAGCTACCATGGAAATGCTTCTAAAAGACAAAGTAGTGAAAGATTTTCTCGACGATGAGATCCATGCCGCTGAGCAAACTCCCGCAGTCCCGGACACTTTGCCAACCGACGAAAATGCTCCTTCGACTGCCGGATTCTTTACGAGACTCAGAAGCAAATTCAAAAATCGGATCTGGAATCGAGAACCAAATCCATTTTATTCGAACATTCAGTTCTCAAATCGTGCAGACGACACGATGGATGCAAGAACCCTGGCCAAGGAAGCGGTATCTGCAACTTCACAGAGAAAGAAAGCACAGAGAGAGTTCTTGGCTAGGCACCCTACATATAATAATGCGTTGTTTATTCTAACACCTACCAACCCTATTCGACATTTTTGTCAGAGGATTGTAGGGCCTGGTCGAGGAGGTGAGCGAATAGATGGCGTAGAGCCAAATAGGGTTGTTTGGTATGCCTTCTCTGCCTTCATATACGCTGCTATCGTAGCAATGGTTCTACTTGCTTGCGTGACTACACCTCTTTATCAGAAGGAATACTTTCAAACCCATGCGTTCAGTGTCAAGAACTGGTTCGTATGGGTCGATATGTCTTTTGCTGTTGTGTTCTCGGTTGAGGCGCTGATAAAAGTTCTTGCGGATGGGCTTTTCTGGACTCCGAACGCATACTTCAGAAGCTCATGGGGTATGATAGATGGAGTTGTTTTGATAACATTCTGGATCAATGTTATTACCTCGCTCATGGGTGATGGAGAGGTTTCACGAGCGGTTGGGGCTTTCAAAGCTCTGCGAGCATTGCGGTTATTGAACGTTAGTGACAGCGCCAGGGAGACCTTCCATTCGCTAATCGTTGTTGGGTTCTCGAAATTCTTTTCGGTAAATACTTCCCCGCCTTCGTCTCTCTTGTGTTCACTGACAATTCTTAGGCTGCCTTTGTGTCTCTCTCTCTCTTGATCCCTTTCGCTGTGTACGGCGTCAACTTGTTTAATGGCCGCCTAGTTTCTTGCAACGATAGCAATTTTCCCGGTGGCAGTAATCTAAACGATTGTTTTGGCGAATATCAGGCCAACCCGTTCAGCGAGAACTGGCCCATAATCCAACCTCGCGTAGCGGCCAACCAATTTTTTGACTTCGATGATTTCGGCAGTTCCTTATTCATTCTCTTCCAGATCGTTTCTCAAGAAGGTTGGGTGGATGTCATGTCGGCTGCTGAAAGTATTGTTGGCCCTGGACTTCAGCCTCAGTTCCAAACTTCCCAAGGAAATGCAGTCTTTTTTGTCATATTCAATATCCTTGCTACCGTCTTCATACTCACGCTGTTCATCTCGGTTTTCATGCGAAATTATACAGAGCAAACAGGAGTTGCGTTCTTGACCGCCGAACAAAGATCATGGCTGGAACTAAGAAAGCTCCTCAAACAAGTGTCTCCTTCGAAAAGACCGTCAACGACTGCTACTAGTAATTGGAAAGACTGGTGCTACAAAAGGGCTGTTAGAAAGCATGGGAGATGGCAAAGGTGTGTAACAATCGCTCTTGTACTACATCTTATCATCCTCTTGGTTGAATACTACCCAGAACCAGCTGGCTGGGATACGGCGCGGAATTTTGTCTTCCTCGCCTTTACCGCTTTCTATCTGGCGAATATTATGGTACGTATCATTGGCCTCAGCTGGTCAAGATTCCGTCGGAGTGCCTGGGATGTCTTCTCCATCGTCGCCGTTGTGGGAACACTTATTTCCACCATAGTCCTTCTTATGGATATCAAAAAACAGCTTTACATTCAGTTGCACAAGCTCTTTCTAGTTTCAATAGTCCTTCTCTTAATTCCACGAAACGACGCCCTAGATCAGCTTTTCAAGACAGCAGCTGCTAGTCTGACAAATATTGGGAATCTCTTGGCAACCTGGTTTGTCTTTTTCCTTGTCTTTGCCATAGCCATGACCCAGACTTTTGGCCTCACCCGATTTGGCAGTCAGGAGACTGGGAATCTCAACTTCAGAACAGTCCCCAAGGCACTGATCCTGCTGTTCAAAATGTCGACTGGTGAAGGATGGAATGAAATTATGGAAGATTTTGCAGGAGTAGAACCACCATTTTGCCACAAGGATACTACAAGCTTTTTTAATAGCGACTGTGGAAGCACTAATTGGGCTCGCGCACTCTTCATTGCTTGGAATATTCTGAGCATGTATATCTTCACAAGTTTGTTCGTGTCTTTGATATACGAGAGTTTCAGTTATGTTTATCAACATTCTAGTGGCCTCGGAAAAGTCAGCAGAGAGGAAATCCGCCGTTTCAAGCAAGCCTGGGCTACACTGGATCCGGAAGGAACAGGCTTCATAACCAAAGAACAATTTCCTCGACTACTCGGAGAACTGTCCGGTGTGTTTGAGATGCGGATATACGACCACGAACATTCTGTTCGCAGTATCTTGGAAGATATTCAGGCGCAGCCTAGTTCTGGTAGGATCTCTGCGATGGCCGGGTCTGCCGGATCAAGTGGGGTCAATCTGAAGGCACTGAACAAACGTCTCGCTATGATTGACCACCAAAAAGTTCGAATCGCGAGGGCGCGCTATAATTTGTTCTATGAGGAAGTCATGGTATCAGCAGAGGTAGATGTGGGAATATCATTTACAACCGTTTTGATGATTCTTGCTCATTACAATGTCATCAGCGATAGCAAGAGCTTAAAGTAAGTCAATCCAACAAGAACATCGTCCAATATTTCTAACCCTCTTAGGCTTGAGGAATTCTTACGCCGTCGCGCCCGACTCCAACGAGTAGAAGAAGAGATACGCAGGCGGATTGTGTTGGGCTTTTTCGATACCATGTAAGAATGACCGGCTGAAAATCTCAACTATTGCTTGCTAACAATAAATGTTTTAGGTACTGGTCACGAAGATTCAGGAAACACCTGGAAAAGAAACGCTCGGGACGCATGACAGATGTACCACAACTTGGTCCAGAGGTTTATGTGGATGACGAAGAGGAGATTGCGAGGAAAGCAAAAGCAAAAGCGCATGCATCATCACGACTTTCACCTATGGATATTGTAGATCCCCGCAGTTCTTTCATTACACACGGTCTGGATGGTGCCTATCGACATCGCATGACCGAGTCGTTCTCCAGCGCCGGTGGTCCTCTTTCGCCCTCCAGCCCATGGCCGGCAAGCCCAGGGAGGTCACCGCAGCGATCACCACAACTCTCACCACATCGACCGACCAACTCAAATTTCAGTTTCGAAGAAAATCAACAACAGCTTTCTGCCCCCAATTCGGCTCCAAGCAGCAGGCGTGGAAGTGCTGTCAGCGCTGAGAATGTTCTCGAAGTACTTGAGACCTCAGCGTGGGGAGAGAGCATCAGGCGCAGTTTCACGACGAGACGACCCGATCGAAGGGAAGGCACTTGATAGGAGAAAACCTAGATATCATACAGTACAGTACTTTTCTAAAGATATTTCATCATTCATCAATTGGAAAAGGCAGACCAACGGAATGCCATTCTGCGAAACGTTGAGGAAAACGTCAACAAGATCCGTGCGGCTGGCATAGAAGGGAAGGTTTTGGGAGGGACTTGGGTTAATGAACATCACGGCCTCATGATGACTTTTCTTGTTTCGATCAGTAGAGGTATGTAAATAGAAATAGGGCGACGGGGTTATTTGGAACCTCAAATATGGTGATGGGGCGGTTTTATGTATGATGTGTATCAATTGAGCCGGTTTTGGGCTGGTCTGGGCATTTCCCTTATTGGGAAGGGATGGGACAGGCGAATTAGATGGGAGGGACCTTTTCTTGGTATCTTTGTTGCATAGCCTAGGGAGTTTGCTGGGTGGTTAGAGAGAGGGATCGAGATCACCTTTCGATTAGAATATAATATTTATGAAACAATTTTTCGAAATGAGGATGTAATTGTTTCCGTCGGTTATTTTCCGCCCCTCATTACATTTTCGGGGCATTACTTGGGATAAACCGGTAATAATAATGATATTGTGCAAATATCTCTCGCCCTTCGTATTGATTATTGACCGGTACGGAATAATGGAATCCCTGGTAGGGTTCATTCAAATTGAAACACCAAGGGCATATTGGCAATTCATCAGAATATGCAAGTTCGAAACTCTTTCTTCAACAGCGACATGTTTTTTGTTGATTGTGTTCATAAATTGTGGTTTTTTTGTTTCCTCACGCATGTTATTAATGCCCACCTTGGGATATCAAAATGATGCAACAACCAGGTTGAGGCTCTGTTACAGTATTCCTTCCCACAGGAGCTTGGCGGTATCAAAAAGTGATGAAGCCCCTTATTTGCGAGGCGGGGACGCACTAGTCCGGAAGCGAGACGATGAAACGGTGGTTCAAGGTCGCATCCTTCGTCCTTCACATCACACATCCATCACACATCACGCCTGCAAGCCCAAAGATCAGGCTGGTGCGCATCAAACCGGCTTCCTGTGGATTGTTGAGTTGCGGCTGGTGATCTGAGTGGGTGCAGCGTGTGACGTTTGTGCCGTTTGTTGACGGATGTTGAAGATGTCCGTGAGTCTGGGGTCTGGGGGTTTTTTTGTCTCGCCGTCATGAGGTCGTGGGAATTATCAGGAGATGGAGATGAGATGTTATACGTAGTGGTATGACGATCGAAGAGTGAGCACAGTCGGATATGTCCTATGCAATTGGTGGCATCGATGCGACGACGCGGGAGGATTTGGGAAGGTGGTTCCGGTAATCTGCTGCGTGCGAACTTAGAGGTTCAAGGGACGTCACCACTGCACCAGGGCTGAAATGGAGAGGCATAGCGATCTCCTTGTGAAGGACTGGAGGGGTCCATCGTTATTCAGGCTTCACCGAGCTCAAGGTCCGCGCTCGATAACGGGATCGATAGCAGTGCTGTTTGTCTAGGCCCGAAACAATCTCGATATCTCTTCTCGCAAGGTGCAACGCTGAATCGAAGACGATTCGACGTGCTTCACACAGAGTACCGTGACTGTCTGATTCCAGGAATAGCCAGCAAGTGCGGAGGAAGAAGATCCAGATCTTCCACACCAGTGTGCTGGAAGCTGTTTGTTACTTTGTGGATATGGAGCAGATGTTTTGCTGCGTTGCATCAAATTATCGGAGCCTCTCCGAATTCGTCACAATTCTCGGCAGGTTTTCGCTCTCCCCTGAACTCGCTCCATCGTCCTTCTCCGCTGAGACGGTTCCCTGAGTGTGTTCCCACTATTCTGTAACATCCCTCGCATTGACAGAAAGCCACAAGAAGCGGATCATTTGTTTGCACGTTCGTCTTTTATTGCATTTTTAGCTCTTTTGGGCCATTTGCCTGTCACTTTTCTCCGTCATCGTCCCTGAGCCCTGCAGTCGCTGAGACTCGCTTGTTTTTTACCCTGTCGATCCCCATCTTCTCCAAACTTCCCATTCTATTTCCAGGACCTTCCTAGCGGGCATTCGGCGAGAGCGTCGCCACTTAAGTACGGCAAGCACGCCGCATTAGATTAGTTGTTTATCTTTCTATTTTCCGTTCATCGTCCTCTTCTGCGAAAGTCAAGAATTCTTGCTTTACAAGGTCTACCTAAAAGACTTGACACTCGTTCAGTTATCTAATCCGACCAGGCTGTGCCTTCGATATACACCCCCACACGCATTATTCCGCACTCCACCCACCAACAACTTTAGACTTTTGGGAACTATTTTCGAACTTAATCCTTACAGACACCTATCTGGGCCTAATCAATCTGGACCTTGGAAGCTATCTTATATCTACTTCTTCCCCCTAACTTTTCGACTCGTCAACAAGATCAATCTTCAATCAACTCTTCTCACCTACTCAAAAAGTTCACGTTCCAATACTGTCAAGATGCAAAACACACGCTTCTCATCCTTCTCCTTCTCCAGCATCCGCACTTCTCTCCGTCGCTCTCGTTCACCATCGGACTCTTCAATGATGTCCAACAGCCGAGACTCCTACATCTCCAACGCCTCTTCCCAGGCGTCCCAACTTCACGCCATCATGCACCGTCAACCGTCACTGGTACACGCGGAAGAGGAGAGAAAGTCCTTCGGCTCAGGGCTCGAGATTCTCGAACCAAGACCACTTGTCTACTGGGGTGGATTGGAGGAGCGAATGGGTTCTCTATAAACGACACCCGAATGTCTTTCATACACCAACGAACAACAAACTTCTCTTGCGGGGACGAGGATTGGAGAGCTTACCAAATTTTGGATCAGATGGGCGATGGAAACGACGACGTACGAGGGATGGTTGAAAACGGGGGAATTATTATTCTACTACTACTTGATGGGAAGACTTTGCGGCAGGGACGATGGTCGGATTTACTTATTACTTTTGCTTTTTTTCTGGATTATGAGGGGCGTTGGAGATATATGGCCCCATATACGTATGATTTACACGGCATCATTTGGGCGGAACAATCACGCAATGAATTGCGGATGATTGTGGAGTACACTTTTTTTTTTTGGCTCAAAATTCTAGGTTGGAAAACTCCTTCTCTGAAGAGAGGAGTTCGGAAGTTTGAATATTAGAAGAGACTACCATTTCTTTTTTGGATTTTCTTTTTTTTTCTAGAGGGGGAATTTGGGAAAGTGTTTTAGAGTGCCACTTATTGGTGGCTGGATAATACATTTTTTGGATGCTCTCTCGAACCCTGATGTCTTATCTCTGTCGTGTGATGTGATCTCTGCCTGTCCCGCAATGCATGTAGGTCTTCAAACATGCAGGAGTGAACTTTGAATAGGCTCAGGGTCCTGCGGTAGTCCAGGAACGCATGTAGTCAGTGGGCGAAGATTGCCGAGAAACCTTCCCTTTTGTCTTGTTTGCGTTGATGGTTTATGTGGACTAGGGTCAAAGATGGGGGTTTGCTATCGAGCTTCGAGTCTTCGACGTTTGTCCATTCTGTATGGAGTACTGGCAGCCAATAATGCCTGTCTATAGTAATCACTCATTGCGCAATGCGTTCATGTGCTATGCTGTGCCTTTGCCTAAGGGAATCCAATCGGTGCCTCCGAAGAACTTCGTGATTGCATCCCAGGCATAACAAAGGTTGAGGTCACGCGGGGTATCTAGTGGAGCCCACTTGATCACAAAGTCCCCGGAAAGTCAATGTTCGTTATGCCTATGACGAAATACCCGTAGGGCCGTAGAAGCTGCTTCGGAGAGATTCGAAGTTCGAGAAGGGAAGAGTGTGGAATGTTCCTTGCCCTTTTTCCCGAAATCTTCTGTTCCACGGTGCGTCCGTTGGGCTAGGGCTGTGAGGAACATGTATCGGATTCCTGTTGGGTTTGGTGGGATCGACGTTGGATCTGCGGGGTGGTGGTTTTTTTTGGCTCTTTCTCCCTTCTTCTTTTCCTGTTTTGGTTGGTGGTGGATTTCTTGGTGTGTATGGATGATATTCTGCTGGCAGACGAACAATCTAGGATTAGGTAGACTCTTGTACTGAGATTGGCAGATGAGAGAGGAGATATGATTGAAGAATGAATTGTTGCCAATTGTACCAAAGTGTCCCGAAGGACGTCTGTAAACTTTCTTAATTGTACATATAACCACTCCCCTGTTCCATGCTCAGTCCACCCACTATGAGGGGTACTGTTACGTACTTCGTAGTAGTTCGTCCGCACTCTGCTGGAGCGACGGCGCAGTGTGAGGATGAACCAAGTTTAGTTGCTGGTGATATTTTCCTCGGAGTTAAGACTCTGGGCTTCTTGGGCTCAATGTATTAATCGAGGGGTTTTGACGGAAGCCTTTTAGAAGTTAACTCTGGGTGGAGAAGCGTGGGGGTGTTTATGTTACGAGATAGAGGGGAGAGAACGGTTAGATTTGTAGTTTATGGTTGTAACATATATGGACTGTTTTGGATGAAAATGTTGTTAATTCGAGATGAGAGGATTCAAGTGGAGGTCACGAGAAACGAAATCCTTCCAAGCAAGCGAAATACTCATATAAATTGCTTGTTGTGATAAGGACTCTTTTGCAACAAAGTCGTAGCCATTCACCGACAAACATCACAGCACGAAGTCATGAAGTGATATCTGATTACTCGTACTCCCGGTTCCACTACCAACTCAAGCCCTCCTAGCCTTAGGTCATACGCTAACTCTAACTCAAAACAACTCACTTTTTCGTAAAATCGTAAAGGCAAAAGTCACGAAAAGTAGCTCTCTTAAAACTTACTGATGTTTGTACTCGTAGGTGTGATGGAATAATTAGCGGTGGTCTATTGTGATTCGTGAATGAGGAAGTGCTTACTAAGCAACTCAGTGGGATAAATATCCCACATTCGAGTGGACTCATCCATCATCAACACCACAATTATCGTTCTCATCTCACGATACTGGACTCTTTTGTTTATGATAATTTTACATCAATAAGCCTCCTTTGTTACGTGACAAACGGACGATAAAATATAAAATTAATACTCTCTAGAACAACACCAAAGAATAGCTTAAAAATTAACGATCAGAACGCCAAACAGGCCCTATACCCACGCTGCCAGATAATTATTGCACACTTCTAATACAGAAGACGTATCCCAAATACCGCATGATCCGTCATCAATCCAATTTAAGCCTTTTGGAATTCGGCCATGATAAGTGCAGCCAAGCCTGCAATGCCCGCTTGGCTGTACCTTTCATCGCCTTCCTTCTTCTTGAATCCGAGCTCGTATGGCAACTTCTCATTCTCTGTGATGGGAAAAATAGTCAGCGAAAAGTCATAAGGATGCGTTAAGTACACGGAGTAGAAAGGGAACCCGTACCGAAAAAGAAGACGGTTTGAGCCTTGTCTGCATTTCCTTCCCTGAAGTTTCCGAAAAGTCCCAAATACAGAGCAGATTGTGCCACGGTGGTGTTAAGTAGTGCTGGTGAGAGATTGTATTGAGGGTTGGCCCTCGCCTGAGTCTGTTGTCTTCTTTTCACAGCAGTGCCGGCATCTTTGATTGAGATTTTCTCATCGGGCCAGAACGATTTCGTTTCATCGAAGGTTGTTTGGCTGAAAGAAACGTGGTCTCCTTGTGCGATATCCAGTCGACTCAAGGATCCGTCGTGTTCGATCACATTGTGTACGTTGAGGTCATTCAAGTTGATGGTGGTGTTTGTTCCAGTGGAGGATACGGCGGCGATCCTGTTAAAAGAGTTGGTGAAGAACGTTCTCCCCGTAGCCTGAAGGCCAACCGCATTGTCAATGCCGTCGAGCATTGTAATTAGGTCGATGTTTTTGCCGTCGTGTGGAATGAAGCCATGGTTGGCGATTGCGTTGAGGAGGGGGCAAGGTGATCGAACTAAACTGGATGAGTTTCTACCTCATGGTATTTCTGATTCTTTAGAAGTAGCTTACCATCTCCTGGACCAGCAGGAGTGAATGGGACAGCTTCTCCGGGTGGTGGTGGTAGTGCAAGCACAGAAGTCACACTGAGAAAGATGGTAAGGGCGTAAGCGGACATGATGACACTTTGGTAGTGAATGAATCAATGAATGAATGTGTAGGTATTGAGAAAGGAATACGTGATAAATTATTAGGTCCCGGAGTCAAAATGGTATGTACCTTATATACGATCTGTATTTGTTAGGCCTCGAACCCATGCCATGAATCAATCCCCTTTATACGACGGAATCTACAAACAGTGACAATGTTTGATCCATAAGACAAATAGTCTCATATTAATCTAAGGATTTCCATGTTAAACTGATGATTGTGCAGGGGTAAGAGTGATCATCCAATCTCATACCGTACTATAAGCGATTAAGCGGGCTTTTCTATTGGCCGAGTTTTGATTTTAAGTGTGCTTTTATTCGGTACCCATGGTCCCTGACAGACTTGTTACCCAAAAGCAGAAGGACACACGTGGTTAAAGGTAAATTTCCTTCGAATTAGTCTACTCGTACTTCGTAGACAGCTCAGGTCTGCCGCCCTTGTCAGTTTCTGTTATATTGAAGTATCACCACATGAATTGGTCATTCCAATTGGCTTAGAAGGCTACATAGTGGGTTCATACCCTGCCCATGACGAATCGTTCACAGGGACGCGCGAGCGGGAGACGCAAGCTGTCCAGACTCTTTGACTCTAGTCTATCGGTGTTTTGCTGGATAAGAAGCCTTGCCTTCACTCGAACATCTTAATCCAGTTTTACCCTGTGGATTTTGCTTGGAAGATTGCAAATCAAACCTCACTCATAGGTTCTACTTCTACTTCGTCCCAGGCGAAATAATTGTAGGTTTACTAGGGTGGCTGAGGTTAGCAACAGGGCAAACCCTGTGAAAACACTACAATTATTTCGCCTGGGACGAAGGACGAAGTACGAGAGCATACCTCATGCACTCATTTCCGATATGGATTTCTTCTTCGCATGCAGAAATTACACTTCCCGGATTGCCGGAACTGGCACTTGGGTGGGTTGACCAGACTGTTACTGGTAATCATCACCAAAGCAAAATGGATTTCCAGCTTTTCCTTACAACTACTTTTTTTCAGTCAACAATGTATTCAGTCGACGCAACCAAGATCGCGCTCAAGCTGTCACACTGAGTGTTATCCAAGAAATTCCAACGTAAGATCTTACAGGGGACGTTTTGACTGTCATAAAAAAGATCGCTTCATGGGGTAGGGAAAATTCCCGGGAAGTACCGGGGTCTTAGCGAAACACCTTTAGACTTCAAACTATAAATAGTGCGGGGGCTTGGAATTGTATCGGAATGGTACATAGAGCGCGGTCAAAAGCGAGGGCACTCTAGGGTCTAAGCCCTGAAGGATGGCTGTGGGTGCCCTGAAGAGATCTAACCCACTGTATTTAGTTGGTGGAGTCCCTATATTCTTATTGTTGCTCCCTAAATTTAAGTGGATAATCGAAGCGAGAGGTGGCCGTGAATCGTCCCCTTTTATTACTATCCAGGCAAGCCCTTATATTCTGCCCTATTTAATACACTATGTTAGGCCTATAGAGCCCCTGTACCTATCCTAGCGTCTATCAAATTTGGCTACAGGGGCTTTTTGGCCAATCAGGGCCTTGGTTCAGGGCTTAGACCCTAGAGTGCGCTCGCTTTTGACCGCGCTCTCCGTAGAAATATGCTTTTGAATTCGTCCGAACGGTCTCAAAGTGCAGAACCTTTATATACCTCGGACTTCAGTGGGCAAGAAAAGTGGTAGAGAATCAACTTCTACTGGCATTAGCATGACTTAATACCAGCGATCATTCTGGTTATCGAGAATAACTAAAACACCTAGTTGGAAACTGTAACAGAAGTAAGATAATAGTCCTGAGATTTTTCAAAGTGTTCAGGTTCTTCAGATCAACTTGTGTTGGAAGGGGGAAGGGTATTCTCGTCTACTTTTGTTGTCCAAGGGGAATCAGGTAATTTATTTCAATTTCTGACGTTTTCTTCGCATAGGAGAGAAAAATGATGGATGAAGTGCCATATTGTGCTCCACTAAGTTACCCAGTCCTGAAGGACACCAGCCGCTAGCTTATTTTTGACTACAAACATACGAAGTACTCCTTGAGTTCCAGTTCAATCTACCTACTACTCCCCCTAAACATGACGAAGCCCCCGCGGGTCTAGGTTTGGCCACCATTCTGCCCATTGCTGCTACAGTACTAGGACGGCATCTTGCCTAACAATCCTAGACCTAACTTGTCTCTTACAAGTACCTAAACGGACCTTCGTAAGGCGCCTACTGGGAAAACTGGCGTGGGAGGATTTGAACCCCCTACGGATTTACCACTCTAGGGATTACCGCCCACCGCTCCTTCCTTCTTATACAGAATGTGCCTAACTATTGTAAAGGCCGAAACTTTGACTTAAGACTGTACCGAGAATACCGAGAACTTTGAAACCCCGACTTTGACTGACTTAACTGCGAATTTTGACTGATTAAGTGACTGATAAACACTGAATAACTGACAGTCAGTGCGCTTCCCTCGGCGCTATCCCTTGAGTCAGATTTGGGTTCAGGGGTTGAAGACATCTAGCTCGTGTACTTTATATCACTTTCATTTGTAAATCGTCTCTAAGGGGGGATTAGTAGGACGTGAGTAAATGGCGCAATAAAAGACCCGTAGAAGATTAATTTATAAGTAGCCTAAAATGTAATCTTCTCAACTTTTACTATCCCTTCAAGGCAGCATATGTACATCTAATTTTTAGGTAAGTTTGGGATTTCCTAATTGAGCGGTCGGAGCGATCGGAATGATGCCTAGACGCGCTACGGGGCTTGGCCCGACTTGCTCCGCACCAACCAAATACTACTATCGAGGAGGGCCAAGACTAAGAGTGGGTATCGCAAACCGAAAAAGCTGGCTGTACATATATCACTTTGAGGGGATAGCCTAAGAAATATTGCACGCCCTGTATGCTGGGGTTAACAACAGTCTCGCTAACACATCGTCCCAAAGAGAACAGTGCGAACGGTGAGCCTCTAACGAAGAAGTCAAGGAGGAGAGGTTAGCACTCAAAGGCAAACCTTATAAATTAGGAAATAGCTGAAAACGAGTACTGTTTCATCTTGGCAGGTAAGTGTCAAGAAATCCAAAGACTAGCTAGTTAGTCAAGCAACCAAAGGCGAAGTGGTAAAAGACGGAGGTTTGAGGAAGGATGGATATGCAGTTGCACTAAAACAGTAAAATACTACTGACAGGGCGAGACTTACTCAGCAAATATGTACTTGAAAACACATCAAATACAAATGAAGAAGTCATGGAGGGAAGAAGCAAAAGGTGACTACAAAGTAGGAAGAATGGCTTTGTTTTGTGAACAACAGAGATTTGATATTCAACGTTTTTCGTAAGTGAATGTACAGTTTGCGCAATGCCACATGTGATTCACTATCATAAACTGATCACCTAAGCAATCTGTTTACCAAAAGATTCGTAGATATGATGTTTAGCTAGGTAATTCATTTATTTAGGGTTGGCTCTCAAGTTGGTTCAATTAGACGAACCTACCTACTTATTTCATAGTAAACATATTTCCATTTTTGTGGTAACTGTATGAAGCCCATCAACCTGTGTGCAGAAATGGCGGTAGCAAAGAGCGCTCTTCCATACCAAGTCAATTCATAGCTACAAATTACAATCAGTTTCAATGTTTCGAACGATGATCAAACCAATTATTATGACATTCTGAAAAAACAAAGTAGCTATTTTAATTTCTAAGACATAGATTCATAACTTGTGGTTCAGCTATTTAGATCAAGCTAAAGGATTCCCTAAGAGACTGAAGTTCCCCGTAACCCTTGACAAGTAGAATAACAGGAGAGTCACATATCGTCAATTTAATTGTTCAGAAATAAAGGAGCAATTGCAATTGGCGAATCAGCGTCCTGGTATCAAGTCACGTGCAGGCAATAGTCCATTCACTTTTGGGGCTTGGCATAAAATTGTTTCTATTCACCGCAAGAACTTCGCAAGCTATTGAAACTCGTTCTGAACGTGTACATTGACTCGATTTGCTTGGTTAATCTTATCGCATCTTGACGACGTCGACAGCCAAGACTTTCAATCCCGGGCAATGGTTGACCACGAAGACTTTGACCAACGCACGGAGGAAGAGGGACGATTGATCAATGACCCCTCATCACCAAACTTGACACAAGTACATGGCATGAGTCGGTCTCAAGCCATAAATCTGTACACGAGGTTCGTTGCATCACCAGACTTTCTAGGAAAAACAATATGTGAAAAACTACCCACCGTCATTCATGAACTTCTGCATCTGGAGCACGCAATCTGAACCGCCAGATAAGAGCTAAACCGTCTTCTTGGCAGTCACTTCCTTTCCACATGGAATGTTAGAAGCTATGTATGTTATGCCTCCACACATTGCGACCGGTACTCCGACCTCATGTCTTTTATGCTAACCTTTTCGTAGGAGTTTGCGGCGGTAAAAATGTTCGTCCATGCCAAGAATAGGCAATGTACTAACATTCCAGATCATTTTTACCGCAGATGCATATCCACATACCTTAATTGCTTCATCGATACGGTAAACTCTCTCAACCATAACCGGTCACTGGAGTATAGAATGTATGTCTTGCTAATCTGTGTAGGGGAATTGTCCGAACTGTTGCGTCTATCTGCCTTTCTTCGATTGTGGGAAGATGGGTCGATGGGTCCCCAAACCGCATGAAAACACTGTCGACCACCATTTCGTTCAATCGCTTTGCAGTTATATCATCATGTATTTTGTGGCTCGGCATCGCAGAATCAGCCAATTTGAATGATGAGGCCTCCTCAACCTCGGGTTTCCAATTCAAGCTTACACCAGGTCTGAAAAATGGGATGTTTTCTCTCATTCTACTCCTTGGAGTTATTGAGACTTTGAGTGCGAATGGAAACATGCTCTCCATGGAACGAGATTTCGTTCCCATCGCTGCGGATCCGACTCACATGAAATATAATTTGACTTACTTAAACTCGGCAATGAGAAGAATCGATCTCACCTGTAAGCTCCTAGCTCCCATCATGATATCTGTCGCTATATCGACTACTAGCGTGAGGATTGGCATACTGGTGGTTGCCGCTATGAGTGCCCTTAGCTGGGGGGTCGAGTTATGGTGCGCCAAGCGAGTCTGGAATCGTAATTCGAGACTGAGAGTCATCAAGGTCAGACACATTGGAAACAGTGCAAGGGTCGCAAGAGAAGTGGGCGAAGAAGCACAAAGAACTTTTACTGAAAGGATTTCGCAAATAGTTCGACTATACGGAAACAACTTTCGTAATTACTTCCGCTCCCAAGTATGGATTCCTTCTTTCTCCCTCGCTCTTCTCCATCTTTCGGCGCTTTCCTATGGCGCAACATTCATCACATTTTTACTTGGTTCTGGATTTTCTTTGGGCCTCGTAACAGCTTCCAGAGCCTGTGGTAGCATCGTGGAGATAAGCAGTACGTTTGTGACACCTGTCGGTGTTCGATATCTAGGAAAGGCAAAACGACATGACTTTATTCGTGTTGGGGAGAGCTATAATGAGGAATATGACTCAGAGCTGCTCGAAAGCACCTCCGAGTCGTCAAATACAGACTTGATGACAGAGACAGGGCTACAAAGATTGGGACTGTGGGGAATAACATCGCAACTGCTTTGCTTGGTAAGTACCCCATTCCTGTTTGATGCCAGCACTGGAAGCTAACACGATCAGATTCCCGTTTTGTATGCCATTTGGCTTTCATCACCATCTCCTTCGCCATCGACGTTCGCAACTCGTGATTTAGCACCAGTCATTTCGTTCCCTCTTCAAGCTTTTACAATTTTCGCCTTCCTATCTCTATCACGACTGGGTCTCTGGATTTTTGATCTTACAACTCAACAGTTAACTCAGACCCTCAATCCTCCTCAAGCTCTATCGACATTTACTGGTGTTGAGTACAGCTTTGTTTCAGTTTTTGAGCTGTGTCAGCATCTGATGGGCATTTTCTTGGGGAGACCTGAGGATTTCAAGTGGATTGCCAGCGTGAGTCTCATAGCAGTTGGTATTAGCTCGATAGCATATGCAGGATGGGTTCGGCACAGAAGGGGCCATTTAGTACATTGGGAGAAGGTATCGCAATGCTGTAAGAGGACAGGCCTTGGATAATAGTGGATTGCTGAGATATCAGAACCGAGAATCGTTCATTTAGTTCATGGATGATAGATAACTTTTCTGTCGAGAACGTTTAATTCTGGCATCGTCGGACTACATGAAATACACCTCGGAAACGTACGTAATACTTGAGCAGTCTATATATTTGGATTAATCGGTATGTTGATGGAATTGAAACTATCCTTGACTATGACAATTCTGAAAGAAACAAAAACCAGACGAACTAGCTTTTCGTTGATTGGGGCTATTCATTCGGCGTATCCCTTACAAGATCTTTCTACTCGAAGGGTGCATGTGTATTGTGAAGCTCTCATACATCTGAGGCACTAGAAGCAAGGAGCGTTGGATACGGTGCTTCGTATATTTTGTTGCCTTGTTGCTGGCCTCAAAGCCTAAGATCGAAAGACAAGAGCGCAATACCGTCACGAAGCAGAGTGGGTTAACGATATTCTTGTAGCTATCACGTGGCTATGTACTGAGTTTGGCCCAATTGTTTGCCAACCGTCACTTAGGAGGGCATGGTCTGTGGAAGAGGTGAGAGCCACCGAAGTGCCTTTGAAACTAGATCAAGAGTTTAGTATTTTAGTACAGATGACATTGCGAACTTGTAGATTCAATGGCAGAAATAAGCAATTCTGAGTTCAGCGATGTATATTTTGCCTCATATTCTCGATTTGATACTGTAACACTGAATTCCTAGATGGATTGGGAAGAAAGGAACTTGGAAGATTGTCTTCACTAGGAGCAAAATGAATTTAGGCAGTCGTTCTCGAGGGCGGTACGGGTAGCCATCGGGAGTTTGTAGGACTCCAGGCGGATGTTGCGGGGGGCAGGGATGTAGCTCCAAGGTCAAGCTCACCTTCAATATTTTCTCTGCCCTGACAACCCTTTTTGACAGCAAAAGACCTTACGAATTACTGTAAAAAAGATCATACTTTTCTATCGTTGGAAATTAGAATGAGTACAGAACAGGTCAACTCAAGCAGCGGATAGGGCGTTGTCGCAAATAATTTAAGCGAGTTAATCTATGGTGATTATTTCATTGATACACGCTTCTCCGTGTTTCCAAATGTTCTTTCTCTCTTTGCTACCAGCACAAGGGGTCTCTTTTGAAGCACTGCGCACAGATAGGATTAATTGTTGACGCTCAAAGTAAATCTCTCTGGTAAGGTTTAACCGACCGCATGAGAAAAAAAACCTCGCTTAAGCGATGTGGATGCGCGATAGTTCGCTTAGATTAACCCAGGAACACTCCTTGGCAAAAAGAGCTTTCCGATTTGGATTCTTGAACTTTTGACCAGCTTCAAACCAAGTACGATCGCAAATTTTCGGAATCGCTCGACTTTGAAGCTACCACTCTGTACCTTGCTCAACTGCTTCGAATCGTCAGTAGTAAGGTAAATTCCTCTTTTACTTCTACTTATAAATGAGCTAATTGCAATCTAGAAACTGATTTACCATTGAAACACCATGGACTACGTCGATATCACCAGAGATGCCATTCCAACCAACATCGTCGACCCCCTGTACTATCAGGGCCATGCCTTCTTCATCTCAGACCCATTGAAGGGCTTGAAATGGCTCCGAGATATTGGGCAAGAAAATGTGGCGGAGATCACCACCTTGCGAGTTTACGTCGAGCCGAAGTACAATTGGCTCAAGCTCGACGAGCCGCTCACCGGGCACCATTGGTGCGAATTTTTCTCGCTGCTTGCTGAAAGAGCGACCCATTTGGCGGTAATCGCCATTTATTGGGATTGTGATGTGGAGAGCTGGGAGGAGGGACGTTTGGGAGGGGGCTCGGACCCTGATATGGTGTGGGCCGTGGAGCAATTGGAGCAATTGGAGGAATTGAGGGAGGTGGCTTTCACTGGGTATTATGATGAAAGCTGGGCGGAGTACTTTGGAGAGAGATTTGGCCGGGAGATAGTGGAGATGAAGGCTCAATTGGAGGCGGAAGAGCCGTTGTCTGCTCAAGGGGCAGAATATTTGGAGAATTTGGCCGTATATCGACAACTGTCGTAAGAGATTTTGGGAGTTAGAAGCATTTCGGAATGAGAACTCGTTTTGTGGGCGTACTTTGATTATGAACACTGATTTCTTCGCCTAAAAACTTTTGACTCCTCGCCTGCAAATAGGGGCTATCAAATCACGTGTCTAGTACTGCACACAATCGTACTTTCTATATTTAAGTTACTTAAAGAAGTTTTGTAAGTTCTTTTGGTAAATTATAATAAGTAAAAACAATTTAGTTATATTATATTTACTAGTTTATTTAAAGGTAGTCTTTGGAAAAATATTCTTCTAAATATTTTAAATAAATTTACTTATTATTAGTATTAGAAAAAAAGTTTAAAATATATATTAATATTAATAAGTTATATCTAAAAATATTTTCTTAAATAGCTAGAGTAATATTATTTATTAATAGTTACTTAAAGAAAAACTAAATAAATTTATATCTTATCTTAGTTATTTTATAATTATTTTCCTAAATAGCTAATTTAATAATATTAGATAATAATTTATTAGATAGAAGCTAAATAAAGATATAAACTCAATATTTCTATAGATAGTTAAAGGGGTCTATTAGTTTAGAATCTTTAAATATTTACTTATTTTATTATTAGTTTAGCTTCTTAAGCCCGGATACTAAATATAATCTTATATATTCGTATATAGTTCTAAGAGAGTATAGGTAGCTAGCTAATATATAGTAGTGTTATAGACTATCTTAGATAGTACTACGTAACTCCCCCTCCTAGTACTTAGATATACCGACATTTATAATAGTATATTTCTAGAAAGATTTATTAGTTTTATTAAATAGTGTTAGTATAACTTGGTGGGATAGCAAAGGTACAAAAACAGTGGCAAAAGTAGACGACAACGAGTACAAAAGTAGTAGTAGTATATGATATGATTGTGTATCTGCTACGTGGATTTCGGGCGTATATATAGCCCGAAATATCACGTGGATAAACCACGTGAATATATCGTAACAAATAGATTAAGAATACGTTTTAAAGAAAATATATTAGATTAATACATGGATTATATACTTTATTCTAATTAAAACCAATTAACTTATATCTTATTAAATTAAAAATATTCTAGTATATAGAAGTTTATTTAGTCTAGTACTAGGCGATAGCTATTTATATAATAGCTAGCTACCTTCGCTTCTCTAAGTAATAATTTATAAAAAAAGAATTAACTACTTTCGTTCTATTAAATACTTCTATAAGTATTAAGTAATACTTAGAGATCTAATTGTAATTCTAAGAAAACAAATAGAGTATTAGTAGAATATAGAAGACATATAGAGCCAGCTAGTAGTAAAAGGGGTGTCTTTTAGGAAGCTCTCTTATTAGTTCTAATAAACTAAAATACTCTAGGATATAGTAGGAAACGAGACAAGGGTCTTACGTAGCTATAGTAAGGCAGGAGTCTCAGCTAAATAAAGGGATTATTTCGTAAAATTACTAGGAGTAGATATGAAATAACCATGCAATTATAGGAATACTTTTCAATGTTTATTAATACTAGTAACCAAATCCGATAGTCTATGACCCTTATTCAGACAGTGGGCCTTGAACCTGAATCATCTACTACAAATCCATTCCCTATTTCAAATCGCAATTTTACTTTACCAAGGTTTCTGTCGACCGGCTGTGCTCCTCCAGGGTATTGGCGCAGGACATCTCTGACCTAAGGAAGTTAGTTTCCCGTCTTTAAAAATGTAAGTTTGCTCACCTTGGAATCTTGCATCGTTACAGCGAAAGTGGTGACGGTGGAATCGTACCCAACCCCGTTGCAGTGCAACGCAGACAGACCCACTATGACGGCGGCGATACTAGCTACTGCAGCGAGCGCGTAGGAAATTATGAGACTGCGGCTTTCGTACAAGTATACGTTCTGCGCTGTGGCAATAGAGACTGTCACATTCTCGTACTCACTGTTCAAAGGAAGTCAGTCGAAATACGCAGGGGTAACTAGAGACAACCAACGTACCAAAAATCCCAATTGCTTAGTGCGCCCAAAGTGGAGTTCAGGGCAAACTCTTCGACAAGTGCGGAGAGAGATATGTTTTGGATGTCATAAGGGACATACTCCAGCCATTCCTCGCCTATTATCTCCATGATTGCTGATCTCATGTTATTCAGTTGAGAGTGAAATATCAAATTGGTGCTCATCAGCTCGTTCGTATGTACCACAAAATCAGCTGTCGATTCCACGCTCATATTTCCTCCATTGGCGGCGACCTTGGACCACCCGAAAGTCCCCATCAAATATGAACAAACTTCGACAAAGAATATGGAATAAGAAAGGAGGTCTGGGGGAGCGCCTAGAGTGTTCATGGAAGCTAGATTGATTGGTTCTAGCCACTCTCTTCTGTCAATCTGGACTGTGGAGACGTCGTTCACGAAAGTGACGTTCAAACCAAGGGACGCATTGTAGAGTTCGCAATTGATGAACTCTACTTCTTTCTTTCCTCCATCATAGTTTGCTATAGCAATCCATATCTGGCCTAGAGTATCCAGGGAACCTATATCTGATCTCTGAGAGGTATTCCACAAAGCGGCAGTACTTGAAGAATTGTCATGCAGCATGTTATAGGGTATGACTCCAAAGTAGCCGATCCCACCGGTGACATTCAGTCCACGACTTGCATCAAAGTAACTCCAGTCAAGATGTTCGTCAAGCGCTAGTAAAGACGTAGCATTGTTTGTTTCGTTGAATTCAGGAAATGGCCCATCGTTTCCCCTAGTCTCGACCAGAAGATTGGTGAAGGTAGTTTTCACTGCCTCACTTGCGGGATTGCAGCGGAGAAGTGGAAGGTAATTGTTGAGTTGGTAAGTTACATTCCCTGGTTCAAGATTCTCCGGTATCACAAGAGGGGGGAGATCGCCAGTGACAGCTATTCCTGACACCATCTTTTGAAAGTTCTGAGCTGTTGAATACTTTCCGAATGGATCGTAAAAGCTAACGAACTCAGAGTTCTGGAGTGCAACATTCAGCGCTTCCACTTCCGTGACATTTACAGCTTGACCTCTTACAACCGAAAGCGTTGCTGGAGGAAATAAAGATGCAATTGGAAGTATCCTGACGAACGTCAGTGCCGTGTCTCTAGAGTGATCGGGGTTCTATTTTTTACCAAAAAATCAATGCCAAAAACACGCACACTCTTAATTTGGACAAGAGCTCCCAATTGAGGAAGGAAAAGAGGTTTTGCCCAAGTCCGAATGCATCATTTATTGTCGAAAATGATAGAAAGTTTCTTGAAAGTGTCTTCCACAGGTACTGGACATAAGCAATACCCACAGCAGCTTTTAGAAGAACGTTCACCAATATCGAAAGGCCGTTTCCGATCCTGTTTTCGTCCCTGCGTCAGATGAAATTTCAGCTAAAACAAGAAGAGAACTCACCGCAGTGCCCATTGCTGTCTATTGCTATCTCCCACCCGCTGCTCATTCAACCATTGATAATACAAGTGATGACCAATTGCAATGATAACCCCAGCTATTAAGGACACCACCATCATCGTTGGAGACAGCCAGTGAACACTACGGGATTTACCCAAGTGGTGGTCCTGAGGAGTCGCTGTCTGGGCTTCTGAACTCGAATCATAGTTCTTTTCTTGTGTACTTCCACTATAAGCAATGAACACGACGAATTAGTCTCGATCTCTCAACATTCCCGCAAGTCACCTGCCTTCTTTTTTCGTTTGCTTTGAGGAGATCCAATTTGCTCATTAAAGCAGCCTGATTCAGGGTAGGGGAACCACTTGAAACATCGGTTGTCAACGTTGTTTGCGTCGACAGTGGGAACTCCGGGTGTTGAGAAATATCGATCGACTCATGATCAAATCGACTTTGCTGAGTATGGTGGTCGCTATCAGGCAATGCAACTTCGCGTGAAGCTGCCGAGGAAGACAGAATTCGACTTTGACCCTCCATGCTTATTGAAAGTGATTTCTCTTAGCTCGTGTTCGTAATATCTAATGTACTTGTAGGACGACCCATCAACCTTAAATGTAAAGTTTAGGAAGCTCCCAGAAGGACCAAATCGCAGAATCTTGCATATTGGGGGCTACAATCCTAAAGAATTGCGCAACTACGGCGTTATGGCTCAGACAAGTTAGGATCCACAGCGGAGGTGATGGATATGCAGATCATTTGAAATCATTGGCGGTGGTTATTTTATGATTTGGGGGCCATGCAAAGCAGCGGCGTCTTCACATTTCAATCCTAGCCTAGTCAAACACATATGCTAGCAAACACGGTCAAACCCCCAGCGCTAGGAAAGAACACGCCGTGGCTCAAAATAAATATAGTAAGAACAAGAGAGCTGAAAAGAGGGGTAAGATAAGGGGTGATTCGCGTAAGTATCGAGAACCCCTGCCTCGGGAGTTAACCCTGCTCTGGGGATAGTACAATTCGAAGCCGCCTTGTAGGATAAATGCGTTGCATGCTTTAAGTCAAGGAAAAGGAAGGCTATCCAAATTCCTTTAATAACTAGAAAGACCTAGGAAGTCGATATAGCCGATTTTAGCGCATGACATATTCAATTTTTGGAGCTATGGATTTGGAAAAGCAGAGAAATGGGTGTAATTTTGAGTACTCGTGGACAGAGCAGAAGGTATGAGGCCTATAAGTAATGCTTCGATCGGACTCGCGTTGTGACCTTGTTTTAGTCCCAAGGTATGCGCGAGCCGGGAATCCCCCACATTTAAGGTAGCATTCTCAACATCGCTGCTGCGCCTCTCGAAGTTTTATCATCTATATCCTTACAAATGCAGCGTTGATCTATTGTATTCCATTACCTACGGAGTTTCTATGAAGCTTCTCCCTTAGCCTGTAATTCTGTAGTTTCTATTTCTGGGCTTTGGGTGTAATATCGGAGCTAATATTTTCCATCCAATAACCACAGAAACAATTATATGGACGGTCAAACATGACTCACCAGATTATATCTGGTTACAAAGATCTCAGCTATGGAGTATTGTAGAGTTACGGAGAGTAGGAGCGAACTCGAATTGTTGCCTCTCCAATCGATTTCCTATCCCACGTATCTTGGCAATTCTGGTAAACTACAATCGAAAGCAGTTGAAGACTTATTTAGACAATTGATATCGAAGAAAACGAGTATTATCGCCCAGTACAGAGCTATGCGCTTCGGGAAATGAAGTTCTCTATTCGCAAGTCTTGTTTATTCATACTAGTAACTCGTTATCGAGGGAAGAGAATCTTCTTGTGTAACAATTTTCAGAAGCTCCCCATTTCTCCTTAATTACAAAATTAATAGCATTCGTAAAACCTCGATGTACTGACATTACACCTACTCCACCATCTGCCTATTGAGATCCGCACTAATAACCACAGTGGCCAGTATCCAAAATACAACCACCACGTCGGCCACGGATCCCAAACCTCATATGTCCCGTCCTTCCAATAGGTCAAGTGCTCCCTGAACTCCTTCAACTTAGACAAAACCACCGAGGAGTTGGTTCTGAAAACCAGGAGTTCCAGAAATGGGATAATGCAGCGAGTCACCAGATCATGCGCGATCCAATAATTCCCTAAGCTTAAAGGTTTTGCGATGACAGGCTTCTCTGAATCGCTCCCATCTAAAACACTCAGATAAGCCTCCACCATTTCTTCTCGCTGATCGCCAAATAGGACAACAGCAGTGTGCGCCCTTGGGTTACATTCGATCGGCCGCAATTTGAGAACTTTCTTCTCACCAATCTCAACCTCATCGGCGAAGAAGTCAAGGGAGAAATGCCCTGTCGTATTTCCTCCCAAAGTTTGTGCATATCTCTCTGTGTATTTGAACATCCCCATAAACAATTCTGAATCCGGCGACAATGCTTGGTAATGCATCAGCAAGTCTGAGGAAGGACATGCTGTGAATGTCCTGACCTTACCACGCACAAGCAATGCATGTGTGCAATATTCTTGGCCACCCATAAACTCCTGCAGTACGAATGGTCTCTGGGCACTTGGCCGCAAGCTTGAGATATAATCACTGGTAGAAGCTTCTGATTGCAAGGGAAGAAGTCTCATATCTGTTCGAATCGAATCCTCAATTCCGACGCTCTTCATGATATACCGCATTTTATTAGTGGATGGGTCAACCAGACGTAATACTTTCATGGCATCTTCTGTGGAGGTGACCGAATGTGTATCTGGAACAGAGAGACCAATCTTTCGCGTGCTCTCAAGGAATAAGTCTTTCTCGTGCAAAACTTTCGTTGTCTCGACGTCAAATTGGACGACTTTGCAGTTGGTCTCTCTTTCCAATCGTTCTGCTGCTTCGGCATCTTCAATTGCTGAATGGATTCCAGAGCAACTAATCCACAGATCCACCTTCTCGACTTTCACAATTTCGAGTATCCTTTGGGTGTACGTTTCCGCAGAAGTATAATTGGGAAGTCTGTAAAATTTTGACAGACATTTGGAAAGTCTTGCGCAAACTGGTATTCCGTAATGTTCGAAATCAGCGCCGATTACCCTATGGCCAGAAAGGTAAAATGATCGAGCGATTGTAAGACCCTTACTCATTCCAACACCGGTCACCAGCACTGTCCGACTTCGGAAAGAAGACAATGCTCTTCTCTCCTGTATCTGGCGAATCTGGGTATCATTGTATCGCGAGACGATAGAGCTGAAAATTGCAAAAAGAGTGCAAAATGGAGCGGAAATAACACAGAGTGCTATCAAAGCCGAACTTTGCAACAGGTGCAAATGCAGAGGGGACGATGCATTGAGAGGCATGGTCGCGATACGGTGGTTGGCAAAAGTTTTGGTTAAGACATTCAAGGGTTGAAATAATTTATATATGGTCACAGTTGTGTCACTTTGATGACGTAGTCAATTACACAAAGGAATTATCATGACAACCGGATAATAACGGAACTGTAACTGCATGCAAGTCTCAGTTTTCATTTTTAAGCGCTACTGTCTGGATAGCTCACTTTTGGATCAACGTGTAGATTAGGGGGAAATTATTAGCCAGGTTCTTATTGCGCAGAACTTTCAGGGTCGATAAGAGAGGACTCTCTGGCGGACGCAAGTCATTAGGTGCAATTATTGAAGAATTGAGTGGTACTTTATTTACGAAATCTGACTATTCTTCTTAAACTATCTAATTCGCTTCAAACATTACGACTCAGGTGCCTCCCCTTCGCAAATTGTGATTTCAACACCGTCCTATGTGAAGTTAGCTAATAGTAAGAAATATCTTTTCAAAAGTAGGACTGACTGGCTCTCCCGATGGCTCGTAGCTCTTCCTAAGCTCACTCCTGTATTTGAGGTTGGGGTTGCCTCTTTGACTGCCCTCCTCCGCCGTCGAAAATGCAGCTCTCTTCTCCTCAACACTGCTTCGCACGTATTTCAAGTACTCAGGGTTCCCGGGATAAATAACATTATCTGCTAAGATCACTGTACCCTTTCCGATGAAGCCAAGAGATTCGCAAAGCTTAAGATCCGTTGTATACAAGGGCTTGTGGTGGTCGATAAAAACCATGTCTACCTTGTGGCTCTCTTTTTGCGTGCCAGAGAGAGAATTTATGCTCTCATCACTTGATCCGACAAGCACTTCCACAATGTCGTGCAACCCCGCGAGCTCCACCAAAGTTTTGATGTTCTTGGCGAATTTCGGGTTCTTCTCCAAACAATAGAACTTCTTTCCACCAGCTGCACGCATTGCATTTGCGAAGAGAATTGTGGAATAGCCGCAATATCCACCAAGTTCTACCATGACTTCAGGTTTGGTGTTTTGGATGACTTCGGTAACTATTTTCCCTTTATCCTCTCCTATATTCATGAGGTATTTCTGAGTTCGTGCGAATTCGTCAATTGCATTGAGGATTGTGAAAGGCGATCCTTGCATTCCGGGTCGTTCCTGGACGAACTTTACAAGTTCTTCCTCTCGTCCATCATCGTACTATAATAAAGTCAGAATAAAACAATAACAACAATGCCCTACTAACGTAAGTTCCTTTGTCCTTGGCTTTGTATGCCTTGCTTTCGTCAAAAGAAGGCATCTTGAATGCGGTGAAGAATTTTCCTTGCAAAAAGTGTTTGATGCTTAAGTTGATGGTCGACAAAGTTGTATAATTTAAGAACGTTATCTTTAGTAGACTCGGCATCGGGACCGGTACGGCATCCTGAATACTGGCTGATACTGTAGTCCGGGCCGGACATAGTCTCTTTTTTACATCCCGAGAATACTCAAGACAAAGAACGACTAAATCACAACTCTAAAATCAACCCCCACCTTTACTGTTGTACCCTAACTAAAATCGTACGTTTTCTATTTTCGCGCTGTCCTTGCTGAACCTACATTATCTTGCCATAGCTGTCGTGCCCTTACTTGTATCCTTACTGTCAACCCTTCATTCTCGTCCAAACTGCAGTACCATTGAGATCGCGCCATCAGTGTTGCACTCCTGGTGTTGTGTTACCTTTACCCCTCGCTAAGTCTAGGCCTTTGCTGTGTGGTAGCCCCGCGAATACCTCTGGGTTAGGGAACACACTTTCACATCATGATTCACTTAGTACTCGTCATCAAGTAGGATATATCAGGCTGTACAGGATGTGGTGACATGGCAGAGAGTGCTGATGTCATTGACTTGTTAATGTTGATGTCATGAGTTATATTGGGATGACCGAGTTCAGACATAAACATCGAGCTCTTTGTTCAAAGAGATTATGCGGTGAAGCTGCATTAGGCTAATTGTGTTGATTCTATCAAAAGAAATTCAATTTACCGAACAAAATTGGGAGTGCCACTCGGGAAATTTTGTTTTTGGGTACGCGCCCACGTCGAAGAGCGTATGTAGACTAAGTTTCAAGAGAAAGTTCCGGGTTGTACTGCAGCTTATCGAAGGCATAGGCGAGATCCACATTATCATAGCGTGGTGTATTTCGTATGTCCAACCGTGTTGATATGACAAAGGCTTGATGAGTGATGAAGTGGATACTTAAGCCGTGCTTTCAATATAGCTAAAACGTTTAGAAATAGACATCATTTTCTCCCATCCACTTCTCCAAACTTCATTTCAATCACTTGGCAATTGATTGGTCTAGTTTTGTTCATCATGTCAGACCTCAAAGTAAGTTTCCAATATCTTTCCGAGTAGACTTTTGTTTTGAGCAGATCTGCCCACACGTTCTTTGCCGGGTTTTGTATACCCTCACCCACTTTGATATCAAAGTTCTTCAAGAAACAAACTAATTCGTGGGTTCTACAGGCCACCGTCTCAGAGACGAAAACTTCCTCAGGACATAACGGATTCCACGTAGAAGGGTACGAAAAGATCGAATATGACTTTACCTTCATCGATGGGGTTTTCGACATAGAAAACAATAACTTGGCTCAATGCTACAAGAAATGGGGAAGATGTTTGGCAGTCACGGACATGAACATTCATGGTATCTATGGCAAAAAAATGGAGGCATACTTCAAGCATCATGACATCAAACTCACAATCCACCAAACCAAAATCGGAGAGAAGGCCAAGACAATGCCCACTCTTCTGAGCATTGTTGACTCAATGAATGAGTTTGGAATCTATCGCAAGGAACCTGTCTTGGTCGTTGGTGGAGGGCTCGTCACAGATGTTGCTGGGTGGGTTTCTGTCTCTCTATTCTCTCAAGAGTTTTATCTCAAGCTGATCCGAATAGATTCGCTTGTGCTGCATACAAGAGAAATACGAATTTTATTCGAGTTCCTACTACTGTCATTGGGCTTATTGATGCTGCCGTCTCTATCAAAGTTGCTGTCAACTACGGCAACTACAAGAATAGATTGGGTGCTTACCATGCTCCGATTCATACCTTCTTGGATTTCACCTTCTTGCGAACACTCCCTACGGCCCAGATTCGAAACGGCTTTGCCGAATTGATCAAGATTTCAACATGCGCTCACCTTGATACATTCAACCTTCTTGACAAATATGTAAGCACTCCCATGCCTTTCTCGCTTCAGAAGGTCACAAGTTCTAACCAAGGCGTAGTGCGAAGAACTCATCGAAAAGTCATTCGGCCGCGCTGATGGGTCTTCCCAAGAGCTCATTGACGCCGCAGACGCAATCAACCGTGATGGAATCCATGTCATGTTGAAGCTCGAAACACCAAACCTCCACGAGATCAACCTCGACCGAGTAATTGCATACGGTCATACATGGTCGCCACTCCACGAACTTGTTCCAGAAACTCCGCTGCGTCACGGCCACGCAATAAGCATCGACATGGCATATTCGGCGACCTTAGCAAACATGCGAAAGCTCATCAGCGACGAGGAGCACCGAAGACTACTCAACCTATTCTCCAGAGCTGGGCTGTCAATGGACCATCATCAATTCAACGAAGAAGTTTTAGAAAAAGCTACCAATGCCATTCTAAGAACTCGCGACGGCAAACTGCGTGCTGCCGTACCAAACCCAATTGGCTCATGTGTTTTCTTGAATGATGTTTCGGCTCAAGAAATGAATGAGGCTTTGAGAAGGCACAAGGAGATCATGAAGGAGTATCCCCGAAACGGAGAGGGATTGGAGGCCTACGTTGATTCTTCTGATACTGGGTATACCGAACTTGCGAAGTCCGAGGAGGAGCTGATCTTGGAAAAGGCAGCAATGAAGGCAGGGATACTTAACGGCACTAACG
The DNA here is from genome assembly GCA_900184765.1 of Hymenoscyphus fraxineus. NCBI lineage: Eukaryota > Fungi > Ascomycota > Leotiomycetes > Helotiales > Helotiaceae > Hymenoscyphus > Hymenoscyphus fraxineus. Next base: position 2,031,640 of record LT855412.1, on the reverse strand, counting down.
GCCATGTAACCAACGGACACGCAACCAATGGACACGTAGCCAACGGGCATGCAACCAATGGAAACGCAACTAATGGACATAGCAACGGCCATGTAAATGGACACACTAATGGACACGCTAATGGACACACTAATGGACACACAAACGGACACATCAAGGCTACTAATGGGCATCCAATGGGAACCAATGGTTTCGGGAATGGCCTCCCTAACTGAAGGCAGAAGAGCAAGCTTACCAAAGAGATAATCAACGCCCACTTCTGAAGTGATGGGAATTATTGAAGGGAATAATAAGCGAAGCGTCTCAGCTGTCACGTGGGGGCTTCATCGCGAGGGTGGTGAAGGAAGTGAGCGAATCGTACTGTCGTAATATAATATACTTCAGCATAGAAAAGTAGCTGATTGAATCTCATAATCCCATCTCGTCGCTTTTGGTTCTGAACGAATTGTTGATTCTTTCGCATTCATATCTGCTTGGTCATTTTGCCCAAGCTAGTCTTTATGTTGAGATTAGAGACATTCGGGCCTTAAAACCCCCCTAAAGGAATATTCCATTCAATTGCGGTTTCTTCGAGATCGATACCTAAACTCTCAAACTATGGTTATAATATATCTTACGCTGAAGAGTATATACCTAGCATTGGGTGGAAGAAGCTGGCTCCTAGCACCTGAGAAGCTTGAAATGTATGACGGAACAGCCTCAAGTAAGTTTGTTAACACGATGGAGAAATGAAAGAAGGAAGGAAAGAAAAAACCGCGGGTGTTCAAGAGAGATTCTTACCTGGCGCCTGATTTCTGGAGTACGAGTACAACAACGTGATATGGATAATGTAGGCGAGTGGCGAGAATTTCAGGGGTCTCGGTAAGCACTTTCCAAGGTTCCGGCGCACCAGGCGCGTCTCCCAGCCGAGCTTCCCCAAAAACGCGTCGAGTGAACACCGACATACAAACTGTTTCACAACAATTGCAGCGCAGATTCAGCAGCAGAAAAAGGAAGAGATTCCCCGGATTTTGGAAAAATGGTCGACTGCCCAATTTGTGGCAAAGGAGTTAAAGGGAAGGATATCAATAACCACATCGACTCCGGTTGCGAATCTTACCTGGACACCACTTCCCCGCCACTGACACAGCAAAATCCAACATCAACCCAAAAGCCGACGAGCACACAGAAACAAGCCCCCTCGTTATCGAATTTCTTCCAGACACCTGCCGCGAAGAAAGCTGCATCATATCCCAGCCCCAAGGTAGAAGCTAGTCCAAGTCTTGCCTTTCAACTAAAGGCACCCCGCAATGGAACGACTGCATCGACAACCCCAAGCCAGCCACAACGAAAACGATCCTTTGAAGATGGTATAACCAATTCGAATTTGAAGAAGGAGGCAGAAGACTCCAATAGTAGCGCGGACGATCCTCCAATGAAAAAGCCAAAAACGAATGCCTTTCAGAAAGCACAGCCTCTCGCAGAACGTATGCGCCCTCGGTCTCTCGACGAATGCATAGGACAAGAGCTGGTAGGCCCGCATGGCGTTCTGCGAGGCTTGATTGAGATGGACCGTATACCTTCTATGATTTTATGGGGAGGTGCTGGGACGGGAAAGACCACAATTGCGCGCTGTATCGCTGCCATGGTAGGCAGCCGGTTTGTAGAAATCAATTCTACCAGTTCTGGAATCGCAGAGTGCAAAAAGATATTTGCAGAGGCAAGAGGAGAGCTGGGATTGACGGGTAGAAAGACAATTCTTTTCTGCGATGAGATACATCGATTCTCGAAAACACAGCAGGATTGTTTTCTCGGGCCAGTCGAGAATGGTCAGATTACTCTTATTGGGGCCACCACTGAAAACCCGTCTTTTAAAGTTCAGAATGCGTTACTATCACGATGCCGAACCTTCACACTTCAAAAACTGACGGACGATGATATATTTCAAATATTAGAGCGGGCTATTAAGTCTGAGGGAGAAAAGGTCCCAAAGGATCTCATCGATTCGGAGTTCCTCAAATACCTTGCTACGTTTTCAGATGGAGATGCACGTACATCTTTGAATCTCCTCGAGTTAGCCATGTCGCTAGCTGCAAGGCCCTCGATTACCAAAGAAGAAATTAAGTCATCCCTAACGAAAACACTCGTCTATGACAGGGCGGGGGATCAACACTACGATACAATCTCAGCATTTCATAAGTCTGTGCGAGGCAGTGATCCAGATGCTGCTCTCTATTACCTCGCTCGTATGCTTCAGTCCGGTGAAGACCCACTGTACGTTGCTAGAAGAATGGTTGTCGTTGCGTCGGAAGATGTCGGTCTTGCTGATAACAGCCTTCTCACTCTCGCAACCAGTACTTATACGGCCGCTGAAAAGATTGGGATGCCAGAGTGTAGGATAGCTCTAGCACATTGTGCCGTGGCGTTGTGCCTAGCTCCTAAGAGTACACGCGCATACCGAGGGCTGAACAACGCATACGCTGCATTGCGTGAACCGGGAGTCGCAAGTCTACCGATTCCGATACATTTACGGAATGCGCCTACCAAATTAATGAAAGAATTGGGGTATGGCGATCAATACAAATATAACCCCAATTATAAAGAAGGGAAGGTGGTGCAGGAATACATGCCAGACCAGTTACAAGGACGAAAATTTTTGGAGGAACGGGATTTGGGGACGGAAATTGATCCTGGGGCATGGAAATGAAATGGCAGATTTGGAGGGATTTGTGTTTTGTATACGAAATGGAGTCACTTTATGGATTCTGCATGGCGATGGCGTTACAGGTAAGGAACTTGTAGGTATACCATTAGGAGTATTGTAGGAGTGCGCAAAACGAAGTCTAAGTACTAAGACTCGGAGAATCAAAATAATTAGTCAAGTGGTTTTAGGATGATTTGGTCTTGGTTTCTCTCCGTTGTTCCCAACTCTCCCCAAGAAATTGAGTTAACTGTTCTAGAACTTCTAGGAACAATACTCGTATTTAAGTAGGCTGGTAACGGGAGAGTCTTGAAGCATATTTGCATTCGGAGATTCACTTTTTCGCGGAAATGGAGAAATAACCACAAGTGGGTGTTTGTTACTCACAGGTGAAGCAGCTACTATGGCGCATCATTCATCTCATGGTCAGTCAAAACAACGATCTCACAAAAAAGCCAAATTTAGTTTGTAACAAAAGTCTTGCTAAATTACTCTAAAAAGCAATCTTTCAATCGCATCAATCTTACTCTAATAAGCAATTCTTCAATCACTCTAATAAGTAATCCTGAACATTAAGACCATTACACCACCACATTGAATTAAAGGATTCGTTCCAAACGTAAAGTGCTGATCTCCAGAGAACAGCGGAAATGAACAGATGAAAAGCCAGGCGAGAAGCTCATTAGACAGGTTGTCACTTCTGGCGGCTGTGCTTGTCGTCGCGTTTATGAGATATCATCAAAGACCTCGGTGGTCTTGATGATCTCGTTGGATTTGGTTTCGACTTCGTCGATGAGGTCGTTCAGAATTTCATGAACGACATCCTCGGATTTCTCGTCGACGAAACCAGTATCGATATCAACAACATCGACGGGCTTCTCCTCAATCGGATCAACTTTGGCAACCTCAATACCCTTGACTGGTAGAGCGTTGTCCCGATGGCAGTACCGCTTGCTAACCATCATCCACACGGCCATAGCATTGCAGAATGAGACCAGAACCTTGACATACGTAGTCCAGCCATCCGAGGCTCCATTCAACGTGCCACCCAACTCTGCAAATGCCAGCAACGCCCGGACAAGCTCATTGTGAGCACCGAGAGTCTCGGCAAAGGCCTCCTTCAAACCCATACCATCGTGGATCAAGATTTCGACGCAACACATTGGATTTCCCTCGACGTGATCCTTTTGCCAGCCCAAAAGATCGTTTTGCAATCCGAGGATGGATTGTGTGAGGACCTCCATCTGGGAGATTCTTGAGGATACTCGGTAAGTGTTGGGGAGACTGGTAGGCAAACCCAGACCAGCTCTGGCAACGACCATGAAAGGACGAGCGGAGATGGTGAGGATTCGAAGACGGATCCACTCACTCATTGCGAATCGTTTGCCGTGGAGAGGCTTCTCATCCTGGAGTGCCTTGACGACGACGCCGACTTCGTGCCAGAAGTGGAGCTTCCACTCTTCATTCTCGTTGGGGTTTTCAGGGAAGAGTTGCGTGGAGCAGACGGCGTGGTGGAAAGCTGTGATGACGATTTTGGTGTCTTTCAACTTGGGGTTCTCTGCTTCGGAGCGGGACCAGATATTCTTGATCTTGAGGGAGAGTTCTTGGAGGGTGGTTGCTGAGGCGAATGATTCGATGCAAGTGTCGATACAGTCTGAGCATGCTCCATCCTCGGTAATGTCTAGTGGCGTGGTCAGTATATATGGTACTTTTATTTTGTGTCGGTAGAGTTTTGGCTTTCTTACCATCAATGGCGCAGAGGAAGGCCCAAAAACATGCCAGAACAAAACGAGCGCCTGGAGGAAGGACTTCTTCTGGCAGCATTCGTCGAGCCAAATCTTCTGGGTTAGCTTTCTTGATAATCTTATGAGCTGTATTATTCTTGTGGTTAGTATGATATATCATCGAGAGGGATCAGTGTCACATACCCCATGTGGGCATGAAAGCCATGAAAGCCGAAGCTTCAAAATCCGATCTTGGTACTTTCGTTGAGGTGGCCCCGTTAACATTGGCGCCAGCACCATTCAATTGCTCTCTGATCTTCTCCTCAGTGCCATTGAAGGATGCAGGTAGAACAAGACCGAACTCCTCATCCAACAACCCAACATACACATTGTGGGTGACGGCCGGGAAGGAAGTCCATGTGTTGGCAGCTTGCTCAAGTTGACAGTAAGACATTCCTGCATGGTGGCAGACAATGGCTTGGATGGATTCCGGGTCGACAAAAGCTCTTGGTCCAGGATACAGCGAAGGCGATGTTTCCAAGCGGATGACTCTCAAGGCCGTATAGTCGAGCTCCAATTCAGAGGGTCCCCAGTGCTTTTGCAATTGCTTCGTAGGATATTGGACGGCCAATGGCAAAGACAAAGGCTTGACATCCTTGATCTCCACGACCTCTTCATTCTTTGGGCTGGGCTTGCAGACGTAGGCGACCTTGGTCAGGACATAATGGTATCTGACATCCTCGTCGGGGAATTTCATCGTGTCACATCCAACTGGGATGGAGTAGACGACTTCTACCGATCTTGGGGCTTTGCTCTCGGTGGTTTGGGTGGATGGAAGATCGATGCGAAGGTAAAGAGAACTTGGAATCTCATCCTGGTTGGAGCTCAATTCGGGTTCATGCACCTTGTACTCTTTAGCAAATTTGTTCTCGCAGTGCAGAGGGAAAAGAAAGAAAACCTACAGACGCCATGCTTGTCATGCTTGTCGCTCCTTATGCGCTGGAAATTTCCGTGTTGAGGGGGAGAGCAGGGGAGGACGCGTTGTTTTTGTTTTTTTTGTTTGTTCTGTTTGGTGCAGCTCCCAAAAAAGAGTTTTCTAATCCCTAAAAGGATTTTGGGGGGTTGCGGTTGTGTGTTGCTTACAGCATGTTCCTCGCTAGAAGGTGAAGGTATATGTATACGACAGTTGATCAACGATATTCACTCTTGTTTGCATCGTTTCACTGGCCATCCCACCAGGTTTACACTCGTTACCCAATCACGGATGAAACCCCTTTTAGTTTGCCACCTTTTTTGGTCTTAGATTTTACCTAGTGCCAAGTTCAAACGTTAGGCGTCTAGCTGCTTCTCCTGGTTGGCCTCTGATTGTAGACTGCTGGAGTGTGGCCAGTTACCTCGCTAGAGAGATACAACGATGGTTACACAGGGTGAACCAGAGTGAAGTTTATTTACCTCCATAATTGCTACATGGGATAGGGTCGCTTAGTGATTGGGAAATATTCTCCCATTGGGACTTATGAGATGCTGGAATTTTCGCTCATCATTAACCCACAGCTCGTCAATAGCCTTCACAAACAAAATCCTGCTTCTCCTTCACTCGTTTATATAACGACACCAAGCAGCGGCACAATCTTAATATTAATGGATTTGTTTCATGAAGAGGAGGGGCGCCATTATCTCAAATGTTCATTAGCAAATTTGCACCAATAAACTCACCATAAAACCAAGGCTATTTTTGTAGGCAACTATACGATGGGAGGACCCAATGTCTCTCGCTTCCCAGCCTTGTATTGACGCCACTATCCCACCTTTCCAGGCATATGCAAGATCATCAATCTCATCCCCAAAATTCGGTTCAGTTGAGTTACGGATAAGGGAAACGATACTTGCTGGTGGCTTTTTTTCCGCAGACCGTTTTTCTGTAGGTGACAAATCACAATATTGAGATCTCGATCTAGAACATCACGGGTCTATCCAGATTCTCCACCACAAATATTCCTGGGGATATGTCGGATCCGGGGTGAGAGTTGGTGGCTTCGAGTCGATTGGAGAAGTTTTTCATATATTCTTCTTTCTGTATGGATTACCTCTTGCGTGCTGGAAGGATGTGCATTTTGGCTTCGAATCCCATACCAAATCCGATTGGAGAATTCGAGCATCGAAGTCGATGAGCGGTGAAGTCACTCGATCCGTGAGGACGGCATCTCTAGGAATTGGCGTGCCTCAAGGCTGCGAGGTTGCCTCGATTTGAATGCATCTTGTAGCCAAGAACTTTCAAGGCGCAAGATATTCCAGGGGCCAGCCCTTCTGAAGGAACCAATGGTACGCTCCCAAACTCATCACGTTGAGATCTCGCAGTAACTCTCCTCGAGAAGGAATAAAAGACCTTGCGATTCTCTGTGAGTATAGCACCTCAGCGGGAAATCCCCCATCCGAGCGAGCAACTCCCGCAGATTGGTACTCCCCTTTGATATAAATCACAACGCACAAGTCCCCAAGGAGGGCCTCTCCGTGCCTTACCAATTACGTGGATATCATCCCCACAAAAACCATCTTTTCGAAACCAGCCCTCAGGTTCGAAATGTCAAACGAGGCAAACTCTAATTGTTGAGACGAAAAATGCGGAGATATTTCTGAACAAAAAAAACGTGACCAGTGGGACCACTCTTCTTGGCGGAAGCAGCTTGACCATCCTCTGACACCTTCGTCAAAGACATTTTACTCCTATTTTTGTTCATCAGGGGCTACTTCTCATTTAAGGTATTTTTGTCCGCCTCTCACTTCTTCTTCATACACTCACAACTTTCAAGTTGCTAGTTTCTGTTGGTCTTTTTGCACAGTATATTTATTGCCCTATTCATCTATTGTCGGGTATCGGTACCTGGCTCGCCTGGCCAAGAAAGATGTTCGTCACAGCCGGTCGATCATCAACAGTCTTCGGCCGAGTGGGTTTGAGATAAATATCCTGATAGCACCGCCAAGTGAACCTCTCAGCCTCATACTCGCACTTACCCATGGTGCCTTATTCCAGCGGGACAGCTGCAAATGAGAAGGCAAATTCCATTGGTATGGGTTCTTACCCACCAATGGCTTTCAGTCTCAATTTGCTTGTGCAGCGCTTTCTGAGGGGCAACTTCCGCGGAATGCTTTGGGCCCAAGTTGAAGTCCTTCGTATTGACTTCTTCGTATTGACATGCCCACTTCCTTCTCGAAGGATGAGCTTGTGATTCGCCGTTTGACTTTGAAAATTACCCCACCATAGACGGGTAGACGGGCGGGTAGCACCCTGTTTCAACTCTCTTACCCGCCATCACTCCGCGAAAGGATTCTGTACAACCAACCATCCACCTCAACTCATCATGGTAGAATTACAATCCACACGATCGCCCAAACCCCCATCAAAGCACCCAGAAGATCCCTCACAAAACCTCTGCGAACCCTCCAATTCCAAAATGGAAAAAACGGGGTAGCTAGAGAACGCACCCTTGGCATTGAGGATGGACATTCAAAATAGCCCAGGTGGTGCTGGTACAACTACGGGATCTCCGACCATGAGACCAAAACACCACCCACCCCTATCCTCACGATGTGGGTGGGTGGTATGCGAAAAAAAGCCCGCGTGGGATGGGGGAAATAAGTACCCAGAGCGCACCCCAGGGTCCAAAAAAGAGGTTTCTCTGTTAAAAAGTTGAGATGCTCTTTGTCGATCTTCGTGTCGGGAATCCGTCCATTTGCGCTTCAGGAACCACGGGGTTTATCAAACTCTTGTGGACTGGTTCCACTACTTTCGTTTATCGCTCTTGAATATTCAGTCCTTTTTTTTCTCTCTCTCTGTGTGTAAGGTGTTTTTTGTTTGGAAGAGACAGGTTTGGTGCACGTGGATATGCGTTTCGTTGTAGCGAATGTTTTATTGTTATGCGTTAGTGGTGTATTTGCGGTTCCAGTGGAGGTTGTAAATGTTCTCTCTGGCAGAGGTTTGTTGGGGTCTCCCTCTTGGATGGTAGTACCAATGCTGATTTCTTCTAGCTGTTGGCAATGCTTTATTTTCACAGCTGGAATTCTTTTCGCAGTTCGCTGCCGCTGCGTATTGTTTTGATAACGTCAATGGAGCGGGAAAGCCATTGAGTTGTAAATCCGGAGGCGGAAGCTGTCCTACCATCGAAGCACACAAAACCAACATCACTTGGACCTTCGAAGCGTAAGTTGCCCCTCTCCTTACCATTTACCAGTTTGCTAATTCAAATCAGTGGTTACTCCAACACAAGAGGCTATGTAGCCGTCGACGACACCAACAAACTCATCGTCGGCTCCTTCCAAGGAACCAAACCGGGCGACAACAACATCGAAGACCTCATGACCGACCTCGACATCGAACGAGTAGAAACCGACCTCTGCGGCACCGCCAACACAAGCGACGGCTGCCTCGCCCACAAAGGCTTCTACGAAGCCGCCAAAGACGCCAGCGGACCCGTCACCCTCGCCATAAAAGAGGTCCTGGAAAAGCACCCCAAGTACCGCGTCGTCATGAGCGGCCACTCCCTCGGCGCCGCCCTCGCGGCGCTGGTCGGAACCATGATGCGCAATGAGGGAATGGTAGTAGACATCTACACGTACGGACAACCCCACCTCGGAACAAAGGACCTCTCCCTCTCCATCCAAAACCAAGCACCCAAACTCGGTAACAACTTCCGCGTCACGCACTTCGACGATGCCGTTCCCAAGTTACCACCCCACAAGTTTGGGGGCTGGGACCACTACTTCCCGGAATTCTTCATCGATAAGAATAAAGGGACGCCTGATGCCTCGAACCTGAGACGCGTGGATGCTACCCTCTTCACGAAAGATGGGAATGAGGGGGCCGGGAAGAGTAAGTTTGGGGTGTTGGGGAAATTGCTGGGGGGCGTGGATGCGCATAAGTTGTATTTTGGGCCGATTTCGAAGTGTGAGTCTTCGCCGCCTGGGGAGGAGCGGGATAAGTTTTTCTAAGGTTGTCTTGAGGAAGATGGTGGGATGGAGGGATTTTCGTGTATATTTTAGGAGAGTGGGACATATGTAGTAAATTGACAGAATAGGGATTGTATATAAAGTCTATTTGGGAACATCGTTGTTAACATTTCATGTCTCACAAGACCATGTGAAGAAGTTCCTGTTCTGAGATCTCAATGGTATCAATACAAGTAGACCTTGAAGATAGGAGATTATGTGCTATACTATTTCGAAGCAACGCTACCTCAACCGTCGTAGACATTATTCATCTTGCAATTTGCCCATGATATACATCAAATCGACTTCCACCGCCCCAACCTCAAGCAACGTGAGGTATATTTGTTGCCCATGTTACAATATAAGCACTAGGTGGAAGGAAAAACAAACAACGCAACATTTCCACAATAATGAAGAGTCTGCACAAAACGTACAAGACTACACATAACAGCATGAATGGTACAAACATCAAAACAAGCCACTCGCTTATTTTATCGCACCCCATATCTTCTGCCTTGTCGTTTGCCATACCGAATATCACGAGACTCCCCAGCAACAAGAAGATACCACCAGTCAAATAGATACTTGCGGCTCGCCATAGAAGACGCTCAGCTGGTGTAGGGAAACTAAAGTTCCAAGCGACTAGATGAACCGCTCCAAAGCACACATTGCTTAGCATAGGGATGTTGTCAACGTTTCTAGCGCTGTGTTGCGTACCAGTATATGTATTGGGGATTCTAAAGCGATGAGAAGAGTCCTCCTGGGAATATTCGAATGACATCATGATTTCATCCAGAAAGGGATCGGACTCGTCTTTATTAATGGCGTCCATGACTGCTTTTGGGGGATCGCCTTCGTATGATAAAATCGTAATTGGTGTCCGTACATCCTGTGGCTTCTTCCAATTTGCAATATAAATGGCGACGGCAAGTACCGCAAAAGCAAGGACAGTAACTTCAAGCTGAGATGTAGCGAGGCGTTTCTCTCTTCGCAAAATGATCTGCACTACCATCCAAAGAATCTGTACAACGGCGAGAAATCGAACAACAGTGTCGCTTTTGCTTTTATCGAGTATTTCTTCTATGTTAAGGTCTTGGGGTTAGTTCTCTTCTCAGAAAATAATTGTGGAGAAAGGTTTCGCAAGGTACTACGAGTAACGGGATCTCTAAGAACTCAAAGAACAATAAGGGAAAGCACCAACATACCTATGCTCAAGTTAGGTAATTTGTTATCATTCAAATGCCCATTCTTTCGCAACAAAAATATATCGTGAGATCGGAGCGCATGTATGGCCTTTCTCTGCTGTCTATCCGGTGAGTTTCGAGACTCCTGGTTGATGTTGCCATTTCCATTCAGTATATTAGACTTGATCACAAAACCGCCCATATTGGCGAATAGATCGTGCGTTTCACTCCAAGCTACGCCGTCTTCGTTTGCAAATTCCTCAAGCTTCCTGACACCTTTTTTGGCATCTGAGAGATCGGCGATGTTCTTTGCAAGTACAATTTCAGGTGCAACGACCGTTATCAGCATCCATCTGAACTTGATCAAGAACCCCTTCACCGACCACTTGATGTTTCCTCTCCAGCCCGGGTCACGGCCGTCCCGCTGCTCTGGAACATTGAGGTGGAGAACGGTCCACGTGCAGGCGAATATGGTAAAAAGACAGCTCCAGAGTATGTCCAAAGTTCCTCGAGTACTGGAAGATGATACGTAATTAACAGTTGCATTTGGTTTGGTGCATTCAGTGATGAAGGTGGTGTACCCATACACAAGAGGTGCGGAGAAAATGATGACAGCGGCTTTCAAGAGCATTGTCATGATGATCTGTGAGGGATTGAATGGGGAGAACTGCGAATACCGAAGTGTCAAGGCCAACGGCGGTCAGGTATCCGGTTTCGATGGTCTTTTTGTGAGAATTTATGTGGGCTGACTGGTTCGTCTTTGCTGACGGCGGAGAGTCGTTATATGGCATAGACCAAATGAGGCGGAGCAGTGGCTCAAGTCACACAAGTAATTGACGGGCGTAAGCGTTGGGTAATACATTGAAATTCCTGCGAAGGTGCAATGGAGCAACGTTGGTTCTAAGTGTTTCTGCGCAGAGCGCGGTAACTTCCATATATGCCAAAGTTATCTGCTTTGACTAGCTATGTATACCTTAACTAAAGACGACGCGGGGCGAAAAAAGTGAAATGGAAAGAGAAAGCAATACAAACCCAAGAGTTCCAGTAGAAGGGGACTCAAAAGATTGTTTGAGTATGCAGAGCAGTCTTACCTATTCTACTCGAGTAGCAAAACCTGAAATGCTGTCAAGACTTATACAGCATGAATGCGTGCCTAGCCCGGGTACATATTGACAGAATTGGGGTCCAAGTTTAAGATGTTCACTATTCTATAAAAACTTGTATCTGGTGATCTGGTGTTGGTGAGAAAGGGGGGATATTGGAAGCCCCTCCTCCGGATCGTTGTCAACCCAGGAGGAGCCTTACAACGTCAAGAAGAAATACTTCGGACGGATTGCCGGAAAAAAAGACTCGCACTCCACAGAAGCTCTTGAAGTCATCCGGAAAAGTATTGACGTGGTGGTAGAGAGAGATGTTGCAGAGTTGATGTTCGTGATAGAAATGCGCGGCATATGCAGGTCGGTGGAGAAGGGGGTCCCTTCACGTGGCTGCATCGCGCTGCCCAGCGAAAGTACTAAGTAGCGATGACCGCTACTTGGACCTGTTCTCATCATCGAAGGAAATCTACACCAAATGGTCGCTATGAGTCGGGATGTGGGAATTATTATTGAAGGTATTCGGATGCGGTGTCCAAATCGGAATGAGAGAGCGGCAACGGTTTACCCCATGTGGAAGTGCACCTCGGCATTCGCACCTGCCCTGATTGCCAATGTCCAGACAGGTGATGGTCTAGGATACCTAGGTATAGGTACTGTGTCATATGCTAGCAGCTCCGGCTATCATATCATATCACAATTTCGTCCAACTTGGAGGAATGACTCCTTGATCTTCATTCCACCAACTCTCGACCACACGGCCCATCATGCCAGGCAGTTCGCGAATGCCAGTTAGTTTGCGCAATTCCTTCGCCATCAAGAAGGGCGGTTCTAGCAGCCAATGGCTTGCACTGAACATTGACTTGTGAGTAGTCCTGCACCCCACTCGCTCTTCCAGCTCACCCAATTTCTAACTGAAGCTCTCCCCAGATTCCGCAACATCATTTTCTTCCTCTTTCTCCTACGATGGACGAGAAAGAGTCTATTAAAGCTGAAAGGACGAGGTCTTTTTGGCACCTTCGCAGACGCATATATCTCCATCCGACGAACCCTCTATGGACTCTTTCTGCGCGCGCCGGGGGTTCGGTCGCAGGTGCAGAAGCAGGTCAGCGAAGCCATCACGAAGCTGCAAGACAAGCTGGTTCCTACCGGTCCGGACGTGGTGCGCTACTTGACCTTACCAAAGGAAGGATGGTCGGATGAGACGGTCCTGAAGGAATTGGAGGCTCTTGCCAACATGGACCATACCCGATGGGAGGACGGATACGTATCTGGCGCCGTGTACCACGGGGGAGATAATCTCATCAAGTTGCAAACGGAGGCCTTTGGGAAATTTACCGTAGCAAACCCCATCCATCCGGATGTCTTCCCGGGAGTGAGGAAGATGGAGGCTGAAGTTGTCGCAATGGTTTTGGCCATGTTCAACGCGCCTGTAGGGGCTGCTGGAGCTTCTACAAGTGGTGGTACTGAATCCATCTTGATGGCTTGCTTGAGTGCAAGAAACAAGGCATATGCGGAAAGGGGTGTTACGGAGCCAGAAATGTAAGTTTGACGAAGCTGTGCCGCATGTCTATACTAACAAACACCTAGGATTCTCCCAGAAACTGGTCATACCGCATTCAGAAAGGCTGGGGAATACTTTGGCATCAAGATCCATCTCGTTGCTTGTCCAGCTCCAAGCTACCAAGTTCACATTCCTTCGGTTTCACGTCTCATAAACAGCAACACAGTTCTTCTCGTGGGTTCGTCACCAAACTTTCCCCACGGAATTATTGATGATATTTCGGCTCTTTCCAAGTTAGCACTCAAGAAGAAGGTTCCACTACATGTTGACTGCTGTCTTGGTTCATTCCTCGTTCCATTCCTAGAGAAGGCTGGTTTCGAAACTGAGCTCTTTGATTTCCGCTTAAAGGGAGTCACCAGTATAAGCTGCGATACCCACAAATACGGGTTTGCGCCAAAAGGAAACAGTACAGTTCTTTACCGTACTGCAGCATTACGTCAATACCAGTACTTTATCTCTCCTGACTGGTCCGGAGGAGTTTACGCTTCTCCCTCCATCGCTGGATCAAGACCAGGAGCTTTAATTGCTGGATGTTGGGCAAGTCTTATGAGCGTTGGTGAAACTGGTTACATTGATTCATGCAACCAAATCGTAGGAGCTGCCAAAAAGATCAGTGAAGCCATCTCCACCAATCCAGCTCTCTCCAACGACCTTGAGATCCTGGGCAAGCCCCTCGTTTCAGTTATCGCATTCACATCCAAAACCCTCGATATCTACGATATCGCAGACGCCATGTCTGGTAAGGGATGGCATCTCAATTCTCTCCAAGACCCTCCTGCTATCCATGTCGCTGTCACTTTGCCCATTGTCAAAGTGTGGGAGAAGCTGGTTTCGGATTTGGAAGCGGTGGTGGAGGGCGAGAAAGAAAAGGAACGTGTGAGGATTGTGGAGGGCAAGGGAGCGAAGGGGAAGAGTTTGGGGGATAGTGCTGCGCTTTATGGGGTAGCGGGGAGCTTGCCTAATAAGAGTGTGGTTGTTGAGTTGGCGAGTGGGTTCCTGGATACATTGTATAAGGCTTAGATATTGCTCTAATATGAGAGGTGGATTGGTCGGTCGGAGGATAGGTAGGTAGGTATATGTAGAAATTGAAATGTATGATTTGGGACTGATATTTTGCGTTTCAATGGGCTGTTCGCGACTGGGTCGTGTATTTTCTTCTCCTTGCTCAAGCACTTTCTCCCTATCTCTTGAGGCGATTCCTATATCCGATTAGACACTCTTTCCATGGGGCACTCAAGTGAGGTTCCAATATCGAGCACGAAGGGAGGAAACAACGACCCAACCCCATAAAAGGAAAGCACGATACGCACCATATCCTCCCATGAACAACCCTAGATCGTAACTACCCTTCTAATTACCCCCACCCCCCCTTCACTCTCTCCTCCCTACCACTCCCCTCAACACCTCATCATCGTCTCATACAAACACACCTTCCAGGTCTCCCATCTCCACAAATCGAAATCTCAGAACTCCCGCAACGAAATAAAATGATACTCCCCCCTCGTTCCTCGTCTCTTTTCTGGTCCTCTTCTTCTTCTTCT
>LT855412.1:1834909-2009665 GCA_900184765.1 Hymenoscyphus fraxineus | reverse complement strand
GAGGTGAGGGAAGAGAGAGGTGGGGAGGGAGTTCGGGACTGGGAAGGGGGAGGTTCTTTGGGTGGTTCTCTTCCTCTCTGTGTACGTGTATATTTTGAGATTATGCTATTATTAATATTATTTATAGGTTTGGGGTTGGGTTTCATTTGGGGATTTGAAGAATATTATGATTTGAATTTTTGAAGTGGGTGGAGGTAAAGTGAAGGAACAGTGGAGTGGTAGGAAGGAGAAGGGAGTTAATGGATATAT
Organism: Hymenoscyphus fraxineus; assembly: GCA_900184765.1. Lineage (NCBI taxonomy): Eukaryota > Fungi > Ascomycota > Leotiomycetes > Helotiales > Helotiaceae > Hymenoscyphus > Hymenoscyphus fraxineus. Next base: position 2,009,416 of record LT855412.1, on the reverse strand, counting down.
ATATGGGGAGATGGATGGGTAAATGGATGGAGGCGTTGTTTATTTATTGACTTGGAATAAAATGGAGGATTCGTTTATTCGAGTGAGACTTTTTCCCCTGACCTCTACTCTGGGGATTTCCTTGTCTTTTGGAAGGATACTGTGTGTGCTAGCTTTCTTCTGTTGTAGAGCTAGGATTCTAGAATGGAATCTTGTTACGTGATGGAGATTGTGATTTTCTGGCTTGACGGTTTGTTTGTGAACCTGGGATAAAGAGGGAGAGGGGAGGAATGTTTGTTGCGATGTTATGCAGACCTGGGCGTCGATGCGATATATATCGGATTATCGCGATATTTATCGCGATATAATATCGATATTTATTTTCACGATGTCGATATCGATCGGATTAGATTCGACGATATCGATAATTATCGATATTTTAGGGTAGTTTTTAGGGTGTTTTTAGGGGCCTTTTAAGGGGCAAAATATAATATATAAAGAAGAAAAGTACTTATTTCTACTAGGTCATATGACTAAAACGTGACTTTCTTTAATAATAACCTTTAAACTATAACTTATATAGTTTGAATAAGTTGTATTTCTAAGTATAATAATCTTATACTACTACCTTAAATATAAGTTGAAATTAGAACCTTATGTAATAGTATTATTAATAGGTCTAAGTTCGTACTAAGGTCTTTCTATTGGTCCGGAGCCGGATTTATAGATTTTCCACGTCACGTGGCCGATAATCGATATTATATCGAATATCGGGTTCTTAGCGATATCGTATCGTCTAAATATTTCCGATACGATATACATCGAGTACCCCCCCGATACGGCATCGATATATCGATGCCCAGGTCTGATGTTATGGTGTGGTGTGTTGGAAGGTAAATAAATAGCTAACTTACACCCGAGCTTTTCGGAGAGAAAATAGGAGGGGAGGGGTGTGTTTTTCTTATTTATATTTTCTTCTTTACATTACTTCTCTTTGCTCTTGTGGTATTATAAGGGAAAGTGAGGTGAAGAAAGAGTTTTAGGCGGATGTTGATTTGAAATTAGATTGGAATTGGATTTTGTAGATTGTTTTGTGTTTCTTGTCATTTGTTTAGGACTTGGATTTGGGCTTGGGATAAGATAAGATAAGATAAGGGGAAAGGGGTTGGAATAGAATGTAATGGGCTGGGATGAATTAATCGATTGTAGGGACAGTGAGTTAAGTTTCGAGAGGTGGGTAGGTGTTGTATTTTTCTTTTCTTTTCTTTTCTTTTCTTTAGAGGTAAAGGTGAGAGGGGGGATGGTTAGGGAGATGGGATGAAATGACGGTGTTTGTGTATAGCTTATTTGTTGGTGGTTGCTTTCGTAGGTTGAGGGGAAATGAGACGAGGAGACGAGATGAGATGAAAGTGGATCCTGGAAGTATGAGAGGGTTTGTGAGGGTATATTCATTATTCATTATTGATTATTGTCGTATGCTCATTAGTAATTACAATCGTATAATTCATCTCCATTCTCCCTGAACCAGTTCGAAAGGTGACTTGGACAAGCCTTTCTTTCTTCAACAGACTCCACTCCCAGTTCTCGCTTCGGTGAAATAGCCGAGGGGGCTTATTCGCCCTTTTCAATATACTGTGGGGACATCTGATGGTACCACTTCCAGATAGTCATCAAATCAACCATCCCTCTTCACCGGCGGAAGAGCCCTCAACAACCCTTCAAGCACGCCCACACCAGCCTTCACCCCATCCAGAATATGAACATACCCGGCCTCCTCACCCAACTCCGCAATTAAAGCTTCCCTCACAATCCCATCCAACCCCGCCATACCCGCGCATCCCAAACACACAACCTTGACATCCTTCTCCTTCACCAGCCGTCGCGTAGCGTCCATCATCCTCTCTCGCACCAGCTCTGGGGGTGCGGTATGTAGTTCATCGGCGTTTAGACCGGTGCTCTGGACGCCTTTGAATTTCCGGAAGTCCTTCAGATCTGGGATATCGAGGAATTGCTGGACGCCCTGAGAGAGAGCTTCCTCCCAGTACGTGCCTGTTGTCACGATTCCGAATTTTGAGTGGGAATTGGAGGAGGACGTGAGGGCGAGGGAGGTGGAGATGCTGGCTTCGAAGATGCCTGTTACGTGGATGCCTCGTCTTTTTACCTCTGCGTTTTCTTGGAGCGTGTGGACGAGGGGATGGACGCTGTAACATGCTATTAAGATTGCATCGTATTGAGATATCTTATTGGTGGAAAGGAGATCAGAGTAGACTATTTTGGTGGTGAGGAGTGAGTCTTCTTCGTTGTTTATGCTGGGTGGTCCGGAGGGTGCTGTGTAGATGTCTATCATGGATGAGGTTGAACCGGCGGCGTTGAGGGATCTTATGAGGGATTGGATGCCCTCGCTCATGGAGGTTGAGGAGTTGGGGTTTATGATGAGGATTTTGTGGGTGGTTGAGGTTACCATTTTGATGATGGATTTTGAGGTGGATCCTGAGATGGATTTTGAGATGGTGCCCTGGAATTTGGGAGGATTCTTGCTCTGGACTTTAGAAAGTTTTTGAAAAGGATTTGGGGTTCTCTTTCAGAGTTGAGTATGTGGTGTAGGATTCCCGGATTTTGGGATTGGCCATCCGGGTAGATAGATATCTACGCTTATTGGGTTGTTTGACTTTGTTGATATTGGGTTTTTGGACCTTGCATCTGTCTTTTGTATTTACCTATAAGGTTTGAGGTTCAGGTAAAGTCTTACCCCACGGGGGCGTGGATGATGAGTTTGACGTGAGTGAGAGGCGTAGCTGATTTACCCCGCTATTGAGGTCAGGGTCGGATTAAGGTTGTTTTGCTGAAGAAGACGGGCCAGATGGAAGGCCTGCAAAACGGGTCCCGTGATGCAATATAAGAACAGATTCGCTGGCTATCGTTGATGTTTAAGTGTACTTGTGATCAGAGAGGAAAGGCAAAACTGTTTGGAAAGCTTACTTCGAAGTAAGTCAGTGTTGATTGGGATAGCTGGTTACTGACGCTTAGCCAAGCGGTGTTGGTGGCTCTTGGCCGCCTCTTACTGCGGCTCTTGTTCCGTACTCTTGCAAAGGCAAAGCTAGAGCTAAAGTTGGTGTGTTGGTAGGTTGGTATTTTGATTGCGCTAGAATGTTCTGGTGCGGTATTTGATGAACCTTTATTTTTAGTAGCCGGTTGATGGCAAAATAGCACTGAGTAAGTGTTTCAGTCTGCTCTCGTCAGATCAGTCGTGTACTGTAAGTGACAAAGTGTACCTTTTTAGGGTTCAGGGAGTTCCGTGGCTGGCGTGGTTCACCCCATCACCTCCAGCCCATTGCAGGTGCTTTGAGTGCCTGTCGAGATGCCGAGTACGGAGACTGGCCGATTCGGCCCCTGTAACTGCGCGGCCTGCAGGTGGGTGCTCCACAGGGGTTATGGAATTGGCACAGTGAAGTCATTTTGCCTTTGCGCGCCTGCACATACAACAGTATACTATACCTAGGTACCTATGCCTAGTATACCACCTGCAGTGCCCAGATTCCCTCCATTCTTGCCTCAACGCTGCAAACCACCATCCTCTCCTTCCACTCTTCACACAGTAAACATTGCACTATCACTGCTTGAGTACCACTACCACCACTGTTACCACCCANCGACCGATTCCCCCCCCGCCGCTTATCAACCAACCTGTACCCCCGTACCAGTACCTACTCGTAATACCGGTATCACGGCCATTCACATCCACTTCTCCCGACTCCTCTCCTCACCTCACCCCATTCACTAAAGTGGCGCAACATGTTGATACATCCCCTATAACCAAGAACTTGTCCTGGTATGGCCCGAGGTGCTGAGGTGAGCACATTGCCATCGCTCTGTACCCCATAACAAGCTCCCAAAAAGAGAGAGGCCCATTCCAGTCTGCCAACACTACACCAACTTGCATGATGGAAAGCATTCACGGCGTCGATATCTCCTGGATGACCAGCAAGAGTTCAACTAGAGGTACGTATGTCATTGCGAGGACCCATCCGAGTCCTCACTCATGTCTGGGATGGCCCTGGAAAGACGGTCCCAATGCGGTGGAACCCGAGGTTTTAATACTTCTTACGAGAATCATACGCTGACAGACTATCTCTCTCCAGTAGATCACAATCCAAAACCACAGCCTTTACCAGATTCCATTCCACCGGCTACGAAAGCTACGCCGAATAGCAATGGCCACGAAACCGAGAAAGTGACATCTCCGAAAACCATACCACACAGACCCAGCTTCTCAAGAAGCGTTTCAACAGACAAAACGGCGACGCTAATTGGTAATGGAAGTGTGCCAAAGAACGGATCAATCTCACCGGGACGACGAGCTTCGTGGTTATCTTCGATATCTTCCAAGTTTTCAACCTCGACCGCTGCAGTACACAATGGACAAGGACCGGTATCACCAAACTCCCAAGGTGCCACCAACTCTTCGACCCAGGACCCTCCAGTTCCTGCTGGACCTCATTCTCCCAAGAATGCGATACTACCACATGCTGTGAAAGCTGCTGGCGACCAACCATATACACCTGCTCCACCGAAATCCACACAACCAAGTTTCTTGCAGAGCGCATTACGAAGACTATCATCGTCCGGCGGGCAATTGTCGCATAGCCCAAGAGGTGTACAGCATGGTTTATGCGAAAGGAAGGTCTTGAATGTGGACCCCAATCGGGAACGGTGCCCTGTACAAGAATTGGATCAGTCAAAGCTGAAAAGGGTAGCCTTTTGCGTGGACGTAGAGATCGCCAGTAGTCCGCGGTATAACGACGAAGTTTCAGAAGAGAAGCAGAAGGAAAAAGAGAAGGAGAAGGAGAAGAAGAAATCCGTAGTGGAGCTGACAGAGGAACCGAAATCTACATTAACCTCCGAGGTGGAGAAGGGATTAGTAGATGTTGTCGAATCCCAAAAATCGGCCTCGGAGATAACAAGTGAACCCAAAGGCGAATCAAGCCCAGTTGACAAGGAGACCAAGAAGAAAGAGAAGAAAAAGAGGAGTGAGGAGGAGAGGAAAGCAAGGAAAGAAAAGAAACGGAAATTAGCAGAGGCAAATGGTACCCTTCCCGTTGAGCTTATTAGAAATACAAGCGAGAGCTCTCTGGGGAGTTTTCTGACTGGAACTGGTACACCAAGAACCCAAATCTCACCAACTACAGATCCTGCACGGATATACCGACGTTGTTGTCAGTTGCGAGAGACACCGATATTGAAAAAGATTACCGAGCAACTGACGGCCTCTATGTCGAGTATGGAAACTCCTGGGGTAGTCAAGTCTTTGGACCTTACCAATTATTGGCTTCAATTACCCGATCTTGTCACCCTCGGAGATTATCTAGCTGTCGTTCCGGTAAAAGAAATCATTCTGGATAACAGTGGCTTGACAGATGAAGGAGTTCGCGTCGTATTAGCAGGCTTATTAGCAGCGAAAGGTCCGGATCACCAAAGAAGGAAGCTTAAACCAGGCAAAGACGGAGAGACGATGCATGGAGGCGGTATTGTAGAGCGTGTAGTCTTCAAGAATAATGCCAAGATTGGTAAAGATGGATGGCGATATATCTGCATATTTATCACCATGTGTCGGTCATTGAAGTCCATGGATCTTTCCAAGGTTCCTTTTCCACAACCTCTGACTGTTAGTTCCCCACAACCGCATCACCAGCATCACCAGCATCATTACCAGCTTCATCTTCACCGAACTAACTCTTCGACACCCCCGGTCCCGGATGTCTCTTGCCTTCTTTCCAAAGCCCTCGGTGAACGCCTGGCAGGAAAGGAATTTGAATTGTTGAATGTTGCAGAATGTGGTTTGAATACTGAGCAGCTGGGAAATCTGATTGACGGTGCCATAAAATCAGGACTACGCCGACTCGGTATCGCCGGTAACGACATTACCCCCGAGGGTATGCAACACGTCGCTCGCTATATTCGAGAAGGCAAATGTGAGGGTCTCGATTTGGGTGGGAATGATTTGAAGGACCAGCTCGGTGTAATCGCTGGCGCTCTAAGTGCCGACACTGAGATTTACGCTTTGAGTGTAGCCGAGTGCAATCTTACGCCAGACTCGTTATGGACATTGTTTCCAGAGTTGGTGAAGCTGAAGAATTTTCGTTTTATCGATTTGTCACAGAATCACGCCCTGTTCGAAGCCCAGCCTAGTGCTCTTGGATTGCTTAGAAGGTACGTTGTTTTCCCATGTTATCTGGTCATACCATATGCAAGTGAGTTGGTGCCCAATGTGGGTTGCCTTTTTAAAGTTGATGAGTCTTGCGGCTGAATTGAGGCTCCCTACCGTCTTATATCAGACTGGCACATTTTATTGCCCCCCCTTTTCCTCAGCCTTACATGTGCTTTTTTGTTTGATACAATGCCAGGTTGCCGATTGGACGACACCAATTTACTAACTTGGTAATAGATACATCCCCAAGATGCCCATTCTAAAGAGGATACACCTCTCCAACGTTTCAATGACATCTGATCAGGCCATTGCATTGGCTGAAATTCTCCCAGAAAGCTCTAGTCTTGCTCACTTGTCCATAATGGAAAATCCACAGCTTGCTGCCCTGGCCAATGCAAAGGACGAAGCCAGCCAAGAGGAAGCATGTGCGTTATATGCATCACTCATGGCAGCAGTCCGGGTATCCAACACGATTATGTGCATAGATATCGAGGTGCCATCCCAGGATTCGAGCGAGGTCGTGAAAGCTCTGGCTAAACAAGTAGTTGCCTATTGCTTAAGAAACATGGAACGAGGTCCAGTAGCTGAGATTAGTGAAGCTGTAAGTGCAGCAATGGAACCTCATGGTGGCGAAAAGGAGGTTGTGGTACCAGACGTGTTATTGCATCTCGTTGGCCATGATGAGAGTAGTAATGATGGACATACCGACGATGATCCAGCCCCAGACGAAGATTATGTTATTGGTGGTAGTGGGGTGGTGAAGGCTTTAGGCATCTGTTTAAAGAACCGGGGCAACGATTTGAGGAATGATTCATCTGGTGATCACTCGGGTGGAAATGGAAATGGCCGTGAGAGAGCGATGTCCCCAGCCTGTGGTGGTAAGGCCAAGGATATGTCCAAAAACCTTCTCGGAAGTGCTCGTAAGATTCGCGCTCGATTGCAACCTTCTTTGCTCAAGGAATCCAAGGGCAAGGATAGGGTTAATTATCGTATGTACCCCTACCTTTTTTGATCCTTACATGCTCATTGAATATTGCAGAACGCCTTATATTCCTGGACCAAACGCTCGAGGGTATGATCAATCGATTTGAAGACGAATATCCTGAGACTCGTATATCCGAACCCCCATCCACGCCACCTGTTACAGAAGTTGCCAACCTTAGGCACGAAAGTCCTTCCGAAAGTATCGAAATTTCCGGACATGATGGATACACGTCAGATCACGAACACGCCCTCGTCGAAGTACCTAACTCGGATGACGAAGAAGGACATGGTATCCGTCCCGTCCTATCTCGACACAATTCCGATGTCTCGCTCGCTTCCAGGGCGCTAAGCGAGGAAGAAGGCCGTATGCATCGCTTTGGACAGAAGTTCCGGAGGGATATTTTGAAACCGGATTCCGAAGATCCGGAAACGAAGCAGCATGAACAGCCTAAGCATCTTCAAATGTTGAGAGGTATGGTCGATGGACTTGGAGGTCAGGAGATTATAGAGCGATTAGATCTTATTGGGGACGAGAGGTTATTAGATGATATGAGTAATGAGGCGAGAATGTTGAAGAAGGAATTGAGGGAACAGGACCCCGAGGGTTGGGAAGTCTTTGTGCAGAGTCAGAGGGCGGCCATGAGGAATGTTCGGGTTGATGTGGTATCGCATGATGGGGATGGTAGGACGGGTGACGCGGGAGGGGAAAGTGCTATTGTTGATTAGATGAGCGGGGGAGCGATGAACCTTTAGCCGGTGACTAAGCTGCGAGAGCGAATGGTTTGGCGATGATGCCGTTGTAACTTTATCTCTCTCTCTCTCTCTCTTACTCTTTCGTTGATTCGGGGGTGGTTTTTTTTATCTCACTTTGTACCCATTCTGGGAAATGGGCAATTGGAATCGGTATGGAAGGGATTTTGGAATTTTTAGCGAGTTGGGGGCCGGGGGTTTTTTTTTGTTTGATGGGGTTCTTGCTCTCTCTCTCTCGCGCGCGCGCGCTTAAGTGGGATGTGAGATGTGAGAGGTGAGATATAAAATGGTTCTGTTTCGCTCTTTATTCCCTTGCTTGCTTGGTTCTTTTTCTGTGTTGTCTTGTCTTGTCTTGTCTCCTTTGGTTTGGAGGTGGTGGTGAGGTGAGGTGAGGTAATTTTTGCAATGATATGGTATATTGTTTTTGGGATTGTGGCTCCTTCTTTTCCTTTTAGATTTGAGGAGGGGAGTTGAGTGGAGTTGGTGAGGGAAGAGATGTGAGGGAGATGTGAGGGATTGAGACTCCTGGGGTGTCTGAGGGGGAAGGAAAGGGAAGGAGGGAGTGGGGTTGTATATATTGTTATATTATATTATTTTGTAAGGCTGTTTTGTGGAGTTGATGGGGTTGTGGTGTTTGTGGTAGTGTTTTTGTGTGTGGAGGGGTAGAAGGATGTGTTGTGTTTGTGGGTAGTATGTGGGTAGTGAAATGATAGAAAAGGTTAGGTCTGGGGTGAAGAGGGGTTTGAGGCGTGAGGGGAAGAGTGGAGTGGAATGGAATGGGATGGGATGTATTTAGCTTGGTTAGGTGGCTCTGCTTGAGGGGCCGGGGGAAGGGGGGGAGGGAGTATATATATGGTTAATTGATTGATTGATTGATTCAATAAAAGGGTTTCACTTATCAAAAGTTTGATTATTGGTTTTGCGGAANAGAGAGAGAGAGAGAGAGAGAGAGAGAGAGAGAGAGAGAGAGAAAAGGGGTAGGAAGTTATGGAAAGTAACGAAGGAAAGGGGAGTTACATCTACCTACCCCTAACTACACCTGGTGACACCCAGTTGTTAGAGGAAAGGGTTCAGATAGGTTGACTTGAGGAGTGGGGGATTATACACCTACCCAGGTAAGGTGATGGATATTAAAAGAAAGACTTATTATTCCGTGTTCACTTTATAATAGGGGTTGAGAAAGTTATAGTATTATATAGCGGGGAAAGTGGTGGTTGGGTGGTTGGTAGGCGTTATAGGTATAGATAGATAGAGAGAGAGAGAGATAGAGTGAGATATAACTTTTCTCTCTGTTTCTGTTGGGACGGACTGAATTGTTGAGATTTCTTTTATGTTGGTGGGTTGTCATTTGGGTAGGAGTGGGAGCTTGTTATGGAGGGGAAGATAGATGTGATTGTGGATGTGTGGTTTGATGGTGTTGGTACGAGAGATACTCGTAAATAAGGGTACAAAACAGCAGTAACAATAGTATATAAAGGTAGGTATAATAGTTGATTGATTGATAAGATGGAAAGGAGGAGTACTAGCTATAAGTACTTGTATATGCTAAGCTTTCCGATATCCACGTGATAAAAGTGGTGGATATATCGCAACAGATGGTGACGGTGACGGAGTGTTAGAAACTTGTAAGATGGTATGAAAGGGTATGTGTGTGGGCTGAGAGTGCCAGGATATCATGGCAAAAAAGAGAGTATTTAGATTAGATGGCTGTTAACTACCTACTTTAGGCAGAAGCACCCTAGTAAAACCTTCTCATTTATTGCATTGCTTGCTGGAATCTCATTGAATAGTCCTTTCCATTGTTTATGAGGTGGAAACCAGCTGTTGGAGGTACTAACAAGAGATTATGATATGAAGCTGGGAATATGACGTGACACCGTGATGGGTGTGAAAAGCGAGTGCACATTTGATGGTTCTGATAGGAGGGCTTGTGAGGCTGGAGGTGGGTTTTTGTTGGTGGTGAGTTGGTGGTGAGTTGGTGGTGAGTTGGTGGTGAGTTGGTGGTGAGTTGGTGGTGAGTTGGTGGTGAGATGGTAGTAAATTGGTATTTAAGCGAGGGTAGGAAGGGGATGTATGTAAGGGGCTGGGTTGGTATGGATCGTCGGTGTGAGTTGAAATTACCTATTTGTTTATTGGAGTCTCTAGTTATACTTGGCGAGAAATCTGGTTTCTAGATGGCGGTACATACGCTTAAGGTCAGAGATAAGTGATGTTAAATAGTCGAAGATTACCCCAAAGGTGTAAGATTGTATGAGGATTTGAGTAACCCATTCACGCTACAGCCTACAAGACCATAATCCAAACATACTACGAGTAAAGCGACAAGGAAATTTCTCATAGACGTATAGACACAAACATTCTGAATTTTATCTATCTCATCTTCTTCTATAAGACTATAAACTCTCAAATCAAGCACCAACAAAATAACCAATCCAAATCCAATCCAACAATATGATTGCTCAAAAACCCTGTAAACAACAATGAAAATAAAACAAAAAAAATTAAATGAACAAAAAGAAAGCCACCATCCAACCAACCAACATCAACGCACCACACCACCCGATTCGATTCCACATGGTCAAATTACCCTACCCGACTCCCACCCCCAAATCCAACACAACCAAGGAAAAGAAAACTCGTAAAGAAGATGAAACAAAGGAAAATGGTACGGTATCCCTGCGTAAGAAAACGGCAAAACACCCCAGCTCACCCAGTTAGACGGGTCCTTCCTCCCAGCGGCACATAAGACCACGCGGTTTCGGCCCGTCCGATTCTTTACGCCTCCAACTACCGGAAGGAATCCCGATTTCGTAAGTTGACTGGAAGGAAGTTGTGGAAGGTTTCGTAATGGTGTTTTTATCCCGTGGAGTAAAAGCATGGGATAGTCGGTCGCTTATTTCTTCGAAAGGAAAGCGACGGGTATGCTATTTTTGGTGATTTGGGATTCTCTGTTCCGCGATCTAACGACATCCATACCAGCCCCCCTGACTTGCTCTCGTAAATGGTGAATTTGCGTTCTCTTCTTTTGAGTTCGGATGAGATAATGCCTTTTTTCCATTTCTGGCGCTGATGATGGTGGGAGGGAAATTTCGTCTTCTCATGCCGTTCCTCTCCTTTCAACTTCCTGCTTACTCTCCTCACACGCCTTACACACTCCGCCCCCAAACACACGCGTATGTCTCCTCCACCCCTCCGCAACAATGATCTCGCCCTGGACCTCGACTTGAACAATCTTTTCACCTGTCAAATACATGGGCCCGGGTTCGATCGGCTGGCCATATTCATACATGCTAGACTCGGGAGCTGGATGAGAAGTAGGCGTGGGGAAAGAGGTAGTTGATGGGGAAGGGTGGGGTATGGGAATTGCCTGATTGGGCAAGGGAAGCGAGAGGGTCTTGGTGTAAGACCGTCTTCGGGGGTTTTGTCCTTCTTGTGGGGTTTCCGGGGACTCGGAGAAGGAGGTTGATTGGGAGAAGGTGCTGGGAGTTTCGGAGATGGGAGAGGTGAAGTAATCTGTGTTGGATGACGAAGAGACGGGGGGTGGGATGAAGGGTTTTAGTGTTGGTGGGGGGAATTGTGATGACAGTGAGCGTGTGTGGCTGGCTCGTGGTCCAAGATTCGCTTGCTCGTTTTCCGTATTGGTGTTTTGCTCTGCTTCGATTTCTTCCCGGTACTGGGATTTCCCTTTTTCAGTTTCTTCATATTGCTGAGACGACATTCTGAGACTTGGGTATTGAGATGAGGACAAAAAGATGGAACCAAGTAAAAGTTTTCTTCGAATTAGAAGTATTGCTAGAGTAATAAAAAGGGTGATAATGACAGTGGTACTCGTTGCGTTCAGAAGATAGTGATTCTTGTCGGTGTTGGAGGCTAGGACGGGCATATTATCATTGATATATAACTGTAGATAGGTAATGAAGGCGGTGGCGGGGTACGAGGGGTTGGAAGGAAACGAAACTGGTGAGCTTGCTTATACTCAACACCGATGGGTAAGGTGAGATCGGAAGGTACGGACGGACACGGCGAAGGTTCAAAAGGATGAAGTTCGTAAATAATCATGGATTATGAATATATTGAAAGGAACACAGGGAGGCGAATGTTGGCCTTAAGCAGAAATTCTCCTGCCCGTTTTGTTCTTCTTTTCAAAATCAAGTTGCAAAGGATGAAGGCAAATAAAGTAAATAAAAGTAAGCGAAGAAAAGCAAATGGGCGATCTGACAGGTATTTCAATAAAAAGAGATAACCAACTGTTAGCCTCATCCGGCAATGGGCTCCTGGAATAATATCAACCAAGCTCTTTAGAAAGCGGGGATTTCGTGGCTTATGCCAGGGCACCACATTTTGCATTCCAAGTTGCATCTGCATATTCGATAGATCTGATGCCAGGTCATGGGTTGACCGGGGCGAAAAAGAAGGTTGGATGGTGGGGAGGACGATCGAACTTCAGCCCAGCCAGGAAGAGGCAACCAGAGAATTCCATGTGAGGACTTCGTGCTCGGAGATGGCTAAGGAGTCCCTGTCATGGCAATGGGTATCCCATTCGCTATCTGGTGGTGTACACAGCTGCAGTTCCTGGGTTTGGCTTCGGGGCCTGGGGGACCCAGTTCGCCTAGTCAGCGGGCACCGCAGCAGCCACAGGCATGGCAGTCGAAAGACAGGACAGGCTGCATTGACGCCACCAGTCAGACGACACAATACCTCAGCGGGGTCTGGTTGGCGCCATGCACCGCCGCGGCACACCACATTTCTATACCAGGTAGGGCTGGCTTGAAGCTCTCCAACCCAGCTGGATTTCTTCCAAAGCGGTCTTGTCGGGCCCATGCATGCGTCACCAAGCGTGTGAAGGCGTACAAGTACACGGCCTTCGCTACGCGAAGGTTACTGGTCCGGAGAGGTCCTCGGTAAACTACAGTAAACAGAGTCTCCAGGTAGACTGCTACTGCCTCTTGAGCATCATATCTTTGGTGTAGTGTAACACGGGTCATTCGTTTGATCGTGGCGGATGGTGATGGATTTGCTCACAATTGTGCCGCCGTATTTTCCTCCAGTAGTAGGTGTGGCCCTCTTGACGTACGTACAAGTCAGCCCAATTCCCGCAGCCATCTCACAGCGAGTTGGATATTTCGAAGCCTCGTACAGACTACAAACATCTTCGATCCACCTGGACAACACTCGGTCTCAGTCTGTTCTGTAGACGAAGGGAAGGGCCTAATGGTCGTGTGAGCTCCACGAAGACAGTTGCGGATTTCTGTAATCCCCTATCCCATGCAAAAGCTTAGGACTGACCCTAAGGAAGTAAGCTTTCCTTTTTGGTCCATGTCCATAATTACGAAAATCGAATTCGGAACTTCCGGCCCTTTTGTCTCCAGATCATAAGATATTGTATCAGTGATCCTAGGCCTCAAGGTAGTCCTCATGTTGGCTACAGCCGATAGAATGCCCCGAAGTAGCTCGTGATGTACTGGAGTCCTCATACACACCGAGGTTCTTGTGAGTAGGTGCTCCACGTTGGTGGAACTCTACCCCCAACGCGGCATCATTGAATGAACCCATCGTCATCCTTCGTTATGCGTCTCATTTTGTGGTTGTGGTGATTGTTGGTTGTCGGTAATGGATGTTCAGCTGAGGTGAGCGCCTTTCGAAGCCGTGCACGACCTTGTGTAGCCCCGTTGGAAGAAACTCGCCTCCAAATAAGCGGCCGGCTCCCTGCAGTTGGGGCTTCCCAGGGTAAGTGATTGGGTGCAACCCCCTGATGGGTCTGCACTTTTCAGCTCTGCTTGACTGTTTCTGCATTCGCTGGCGAATTTTCAATGTACTCCGTACGCATTCTTTTCCCGTGTTTCCACCTTCAAATCCAGAATCATGAAAATCACCGACCCAAGGCCTTGAATTCTATGGCCATGGCCGGCGCCAATCCCTCGGTTTGGCCTGAAAATCCGCCAAAACAGACCATGATGAGAAATTCATTCGCTCTAGATCTTCGAGGACCTGTGGGCATCCGTCTGCCATCAAGACATTGATTCGATGGGCTGTGGCTGTAAAGCTTTGCTTGGTGAAATATGATCCCTTGGGTAGGAAAAGTCCAGACATACGATCGCGGGGTGGGATGCCAAAGTAATCGAGTACCGTGTCAGGTCATCTACAAGATCTCGGCTGGAGATGGAATCAACTGCCACTGCAGCAAGTTACGTACTGAGTAGACCAGGATGGTGACTCTCTGTTCGGGAGGAAGATTGTGATTGCTTTTGGATCACCGTCATCCTAGTTGGGGTTGGGAACTCCGGTAATACTAATGGCCGTCAAGCATTTGAAAATATAGAAACAAACATGATCTTTTTCCATGTCAAAACCAACTCGGTATGCAAGTCTGCGGAGAATCTAATTAAATCATGGGGTTGAGAGCGATAATCCTTCGGAGCAGTTATAGTTGGCCTACGTGAGCAACGTGGAGTCATAATGTACGAACATGGGAATTTCACCATGCTGATGCTATACATCAGTTCGTATTCCCCCTTCCGGCTTCCCATTAATCAATATTTGGGTTGACGCAAATACATGTTGCCTGAACGGCACTGAGGAAGATTGGACCTGCTCTTTGACTTCTGACTGATTCGTAGCTCTCCCAATGATCGACCCTGTTTTGATCAACAGAGCCGCACCGCTGCAGCATCCTGCGGACGATGGAAAGCGATATATCAGATTTTGGAACACTGAGACGACAACAGCGAAACCAAGAAAGACAGTTCCAGTTTAGGAATGTCTTCTCGGCTTCGGACAACATGTTACAGAGGCACCACCTTCCAGAATGAAATTCCAGCTAGCCAATCTTTGATTGGGTCAAGAAGCTTCGCAAGGCCCCGGCGAAGGGGAAGCAACTTGCTTCTTGCGAGGTCCGTAACATCAAGTGCTTGAGAAAGTAAGGAACAGAAAAACAAACAAAAGAAATGCATGAATACTCCGTACTTCATATCGGGTCTCGAGCGCCGAATACGCTCGTTGCCAGAACGTGAGGAAAGACGGAAATTCAACCTGCAGGCTAAATTGTGCTTGGTACTTATGGAATTGGGGGTGAATAGAATGTCTGTGACAGGAGAACAATTGAGTGACATCAACAAGGAATCTTCGAATAATTAGACGCAAACCCAGAAGTTGGATGGCACGGCTAAGGCGGTGGTGTTCATCAGTGCCAAAAGCACGAAGCTTAGACGTGTTGGCGTGATGATATACACGTGACCTCGTGAGTATATGTTTTCGGCTACCATCGACGACGTGAAACTTTCTCGGTATCAACGACACACCAACACAGTTTGTTGCGACCTCTTTCCAAAAATAAGCACAGTACATGTTTACTGCACAGTCCAGTATCAGCAAATAACGTGTCCGGAAGGTAAGATAACATCTAAAAATTACAGGCGGCTATTGGCACTATGGTCTATCGCAAAAATGTCTGAGTATGTAAGTACAGGATGTTAACAACCACTTTCTAAGTTGCCCTCTTGCTGAAAACATCAAGATTATATTCTTAGATTATTTCCTCCCAAACTCGATCACGAATTTACGATGTTCCTTGAACCTCACGAACCGCTGTGATCAGTGTGAAGGCGGTTCGAAACGAGGTCAAAGTCCTCTTTGGGTCCTAGTTGCGACCTGCGTCATGCAACATCAGTAGTGATGGTAAGCTTGAATCGAAAGATATTCCAGTTGACCCGAACGCTCGTTAGTCATCATCCCTCGGTTTCACTTGATCCGCAAGTCAACGTCCTTCGAGCAAACATGAAGGCACTTGTTTTGTTTTATCTCCTCGATGCCTCCTTGCAACGCATCTTCTTATGCGATCCACGATCCCTTTCTTGTTGATAGTCATTGGCGGATTTTTCTTCACTGTTTTACTATCGATTTTGGCCTCGTCAGAAAGACGTTCAGCCACCAATTACCACTCGCAGCTCTTTAGTATGTAATTCAGGAGATGGGGCTGAGAGAGGCCCAAACATGCAGAGCCTCCCCCACAACCGCACCGAGCCGCAATGAGTTATTTGCAAAGATCCTTGCTAGACATGATCTACCGGTAAAGTGAAGATCAATACTTTCCCAGCCGATTGGTTATGGAAATACTCATCCTACAAACTGGTTCGCAAGCTCCTTGTATCACATGCTAACCCTCACTTCCACCAGACTTTTGACTTCTCTGACACCTTTCAGATTCCTAGATTCCATTTTTAACTTTTGGAAGCCAATCGTCATGCTTCTCCCATCCAATGTCCCATTCTGCACGGCTTCCTGTCAGCGGCAGAAGAAATGCTTGTCGCAGGCCAAGTATCACCACGAAAGCGGAAGAGGAGTTCCCAGGCATTCCGTGCTCACAAGCCTCCCGTTCATGTCAGAAGCAGTAACGAGCCGCTACATCCGTTATTTTTAGCCAAGCAAGAACTAGCAGTATCAAGCTTTCAGATTTATGCTTGGCCTCCCGTCTGTACTCCTCGAGTATATAATCTTCATCGTGTACCCCGTTCTCAAATCTTTTCTTTCCCATCACCTGCATCTCAGTTCTTCCCCTTCTTTCTCTTCTTTTCAACTTTTTGAATATCCAGCCAGGCGCCGGTCACAATTTATTACAAATTTTACTCTATTTTGATAATTTCTGTTGATACCCCTTCCGCTTTAAATCCTTCAAGATGCAGTACTCATCAGCAGTCCTAATCGCGGCTTTTGCTGCCACTAATGTCTTCGCACACGGTGTTCTTGATTCAATCAAGGGTGCCAACCAAGTCGAGATGCCAGGCCTTTCCCGTAGGTGATCAATGACATTCCCATCTGAGCTTTACTAACACATTACAGTTGTTGATGGAACTCCACGTGATTGTGCCACTCCAGGCTGTGGATCTGAGGTCGATACCACCATCCTTAGAGAAAGAGAGATGGGCACCGCAAGGGCATCCGCAGTTGGCCGAAACGCAAAGGGCCCAGTCCAACCAGCCAAGATGATCGCTCTTTTCATGGGAGGTGATGCCAACAGCACCGCAGCTGTCGCTGCCCGTGAGCTCCACGAGGCTATGATGCAAAGACGTTCCCTCGGTGTTCGACAAGCCAACGGTGGTGTCAAGACACCAAAGGGTACCAAAGAGACCCGAGTTGCTGCTGCCGCTGGTATGGGTGCATCCAACGGTCTCCCGACCACTTCCGATTCTGGCGAGATTACCATGACCTTCCACCAAGTCAACCAGGATGGT
This sequence comes from Hymenoscyphus fraxineus, assembly GCA_900184765.1. Taxonomy (NCBI): domain Eukaryota; kingdom Fungi; phylum Ascomycota; class Leotiomycetes; order Helotiales; family Helotiaceae; genus Hymenoscyphus; species Hymenoscyphus fraxineus. Next base: position 1,992,271 of record LT855412.1, on the reverse strand, counting down.
GCTGGACCATTGAACGCAAAGATTGATGCTACCTCTGGAGGAACTGACCCCAAGGCATTCAAGACGGCCGAGGTCACCCAGAATGTTCCAGGTATTGGAGTTGGAGGTTTATCCGCCGCATCCACCATGGACTTTCCAGTCAAGGTTCAAATGCCAGCAGGTTCGTTCTTGTATATCACTCGTCATGCTTTGACAATTGCTAACCTGAACCAGGTATGACATGCTCCGGCTCATCTGGTGGTGCTGAAAATGTCTGCATCGTAACGCTCCAAAACGGCGCAGCAGCTGGCCCATTCGGTGGATCTGCAGCTTTCACTCAATCCCCCGCAGCCAAGAAGCGTGCTATTGAGTATAACCTCAAGAAGCGCAACTTCGCACGTGCTCTTGCTGCTGCTGCTGCTGACGACGAAGATGATGAATAAATGGCCTTTTGATAAGCCGGGGGTTTAGACTGATTGGGGATTAATGTATATAGTTTTCTTAGCGTTGAGCGACATTTTCTTAGTGTAATTCCTTTAGGTACATCTCATAATTATGTAGGAGGGTTGAGTAGGCCGAAATTTGAGATTTCGGCATCACTCTTTGGGCGGTAGGATAGGGATTTAGATGAGAGAATTGACTTATACTTTCCTTAACATTCAGCAGTACTCAATTCTGAAGTAGCCTCTGGGTGATTACATTTTGTTCTTCAGATCCTTGTGAGAAGGTATATGAAGCTCCATATTAACTGTGCGTGTACGTCTCACAAGTCCACAGCAACGGCAAATAATTCTATGATAAGCAAAGAGGCAAAAACGAGGTGGTGACAGACGTTAGAAGGTCTCGCTTATTTGAGTTAAGGACCAACCTCTCGTTCCTCCGCAGAGTCCAGACGTCTGTTCGCCCCCTGAATTGAAAGGAGTTTCTCGCAAACTTTATCGTTTCGCGGGCGCACGGTACCAGTGGTTCGCGGTGCCTTGCGTACAATATCTAGTGCATGAACCTGTCAGAAATAACCCTTATTCAGGGGGGGGTATTAACTGGGATACAAGTAAACCTAGTATCCACATTCTCATGCTTGCCACACTAGTTACGAGTGAGAAGACTGATTGTGTATGACGTTCGAGGTTCTACTACGTAAGGATTGATAGTAAGCGAGCTGTTTTACACTTCTGAAGAAGCTTTAAAACCAAACCAAACAATACGAAACGATCAAGTCAAGAAGAGATACAGAATTTGGGGGAAACATTTGTTGCCACAAGGTTTTTCGTTATGCGTAGTTTCTTCGCCATTTTTGCGACTTCATTTGGAGGCTGAATAGTTACGTCAGGCATCGAACCACGGGTGTAAGAGTAAGCAGACTTTGGGAGGATGGCCTCGACTAGTGCAACAATAATGATAAATGCACCATGCATGTTAACCGGAATAATGTAAGACGCGGACAGTAAACTTGAAATTAAAAAGCATCATTGCTAGAATGATAATGTCTTGATTGGCGGAGTGTTGCTATAAGCAAAGGCACGCGGCCGATAAGAACACTTGAAAACAAACTCATCCTGTCCCTCCGAGGTTACGCGGGCTTAGATAGAACAGAATGCCAATTGGATCTTTATCAAATCAGATACCTAAGCGACAAGAAATATACCCCATTTGATATCTAGACGCACGCCAAGACCCTACCACAGAACAGTTTCCCAGTTCGTGGCTAACGTGCAGTTAACATACCTACCAACAATAAGCGGAGACCTTCGTTGGTCCATTGTTGGTTACCTGATAAACAGCCAATAACAATCTAGCAAATATGTCAGCCAGAAGCCTCGGCTCTTTTCTGATAGAGGTGAGGTATCTCATCTTTTTCCTTGATCGTTGAGTGATGAGTGAGGAGCGAGGATTATCTGACAAAGTCAGTGTTCCCGGGCTACAATACTTCGCTGGGTATAATTCATACTACGTTATCCTCAAATATTTCTCATACAATTGAGGAGCTTGTTTCCATTAACAATATCTCATCTCCATACCATGGCAACCTCTAATACTCTGGCATTATATGCCTGTGCTATCATATCGACCCCAGTGAGTAGATCTTACTCCATATTATACTGGCACTGATGAAGACTTCTCTATTTGAGATGCTCTTTTACCTCAGTTACACGCTCCTATTTCACCCTCTATCGAAATATCCTGGTCCTTTTGTCGCCAAATTCTCGGATGGATATAGTGGCTATCATGCTATAAGAAAGCGTCTTCATCTTGCAACGTATCATGGTCATCTCAAATATGGTTTGTTTCTCCAATATCTAGGGAGACAGCTGTGTAGTGAGGCATGTTTCAAAATATTCATTAATGTTCACTAGGTCCCGTGTTTAGACAAGCTCCCAATCGTTTGGTCTTCAACACTTCAACAGCTTTACGAGGTAAATATATTTCTTTCTTATATTGTTCGGCCGCCAAGATTGTATGCTAATTCAAGCAGCTATCTACCTTAACCCAGGAATCAACAAGGCCAGCATCTACAAACACACGCAACTGAACCCGCAGACAAACATATTCGGGACTCTAGATAGGGAGCGTCACCAACAGAAACGAAAAGTCTATGGGAAAGTCCTTTCAGAGCGTTCCCTTCGTATCTTTGAGCCTGCCATGATTAGCGAGATCGATGTTTTCTTGCGACAGTTATTGAAAAACGATAATGAAGCTATCAACATGTCCCCCTTATGCGAACGTCTTACTACAGACATCGCTGGCCAGTTGGCTTTTGGACAATCGCTTAATACGCAGGTGGAGACGAAAAATAGAATGTTTCCGCGCGCTATGATTTCCATGAATGGCCTCGTTAACATCTTTAGTAAGTGATCCCCTTGACATATACTATCTTTTTATTAGTACTCCTAGCTCGTTTACTGTGGTGATTCGCATCAAGCACTTCTGAATTTTCTGACACTTACAAAGTGAGCTGGCCCGTTGTCTCAAAGACCTGGCCACTTCTCCAAAAGCTCAACAAAAAGAACGGCTTGGCGTTTGTCAAGGCAATACAAGATATTGTTCAACAGCGCATGGCCATTCCTAAGGACGCAAAATATGACTTCTACTCGATCGTGGCAGGCGATGATGGCTTGAGTACAAATGCCCTCAAGAATAGTGAGCTTTGGGCCGAGGCCGTGTTTTTCCTTCCAGCGGGTAAGTCAGAAGATTACATGTCCCTTCCTTAGATTTAGACGACTAAAGATATCTCAACATATGTGATTCTATACTCCATACTTTGATACGGAAGCTTGTACTGATATCTACAGGGGGTACTACTCTCTCAGCAGCTCTTAGTGCCATGTTCTTCTATTTGTCGCGAAACCCAATTGTTTATTCTCGGCTCGCTTCCGAGATTCGTACAACGTTCTCATCCGAGGACGAGATCAAAAGCGGGGTCCAGCTTTCCAGTTGTAGATATCTTCGTGCTACAATTGACGAAACTCTGCGGGTTGCGCCGCCTTTTGTCGGCACCTTCTGGCGTGAGCCTTATCCAGATTACGATCAACCATTAGTGATCGATGGAAAGGTAATACCCCGAGGGACTATGGTAGGTGTTAACCCGTATTGTATAATGCATAACGAGGAATACTTTCCAAAGCCATTTGAATTCCGCCCCGAGAGATGGCTAGGAAACACAGAAGAGAGTGATGAAGAGGAGAAGGCAAGAGCTGCAATGCGAGCCGCCTTCGCGCCTTTTGCTCTGGGAGAAACGGGGTGTCTGGGTAAAGCAATGGCGTACCTTGAGATGAGTCTGGTTGTGGCCAAGACGTTATGGTCTTTCGATTTTGATAAGGCCCCAGGTGAAGCCGGCAAGCTTGGGGAAGGAGTGCCTGGGCGGACAGATGGAAGACATAGGGTTGATGAGTATCAGTTGCTTGACCTTGCGGTGGCGGATCATGATGGTCCTAACCTCGTATTCACCCCAAGAGTGAACCAATCGCTTGGTAATGATAACACGTAACTTCAAGAAATATGTGTCCTCGCTCCAAGAGGAGATAGGCTTACATATAAGTAGTGGAGTATAGATAAGGAGGTTTTATACAGGGAAACTCGAATTTCATATGCACGGCTTACTTTTAACTCATTCCAGAGGCTATTGAATGCAGAACGGAGGCTCTGTTCCTCAGTGCTATTCGAGGCTTTGTTGGCTGTGTCCAGGTAAACGGACCTGGACGAATGTATTACTCCTTATGGATTTTCCGTCCACAGTCAATTGTCACTCTCAGTCATGCTACACTGGGTACCGTTCTAGGATCAGAAAAGATTCCAATGTACAAACTTTGATTTAAGCTTTAAAGCGGCCTAGCTAAAAACCACTCTAGAAAATTTCAATCCATATCAAGACAATTCCACCTTAGCGAGCGACAAGTAAAGAGAAACTAAAAACAACCGCCCATCCCCCAAAAAGAAAATGATCTATATCGAGAAGTTGTCCCCAAAGCCAGGATGGCCATGCGTAAGATATTGTAGCAGGAAAGCTCCCAAAAGGAAAAGGTTCAGCCGTGCTGAGAACTTCCCTCTGATGAGAAGGTTTTGAGATAATACAATGTACCCGTCCACCTTCCGTTGACATCTTCCAATAGTGTGCGACTAGCCATAAGATGGCTAGTATATTTAACAGATCCGGTTGTTGGGATCAGCGCTGAGAAATTCGTGATTAGCAACAGATAACATGAAAGGTTTAGCCGACTATCAAGAACTTACATGAATCGCCAGTTAGCAATGGTAGAATCTCCACCGCGGTCACAAGCGTTGATCTCGTTTGAGAGACGTAAAATGCAGTCGGCATCAGCGAGATCAATGGCGCTGTTCCCGTTGAGGTTTTGAATGGACAAGTCGATTGCTTGAGTTGGAGAGAACTGAATGCAGGCTGACTTTTTCTCTCCACCACCGAATGTGCCTGTTGTTCTTGTCAGTAATGTGTAAAGTCTGTGAAAGTGGAATACGGACCTTGGAAAGCACCCTGGTGGCCGTCGTATCCTCTGCAAGCTCTCTCGGCGTGGTAGCGGGCTGCCCCCTTGTCTTGCCAGAAGTCTCCGCCGGTGTAGCAGTCAGCGGAGACTGTGGTAATGCTAGTGCCAAAGAAGGCAACGAGAGCGATGAGGGTGCTTGTGGTCTTCATTTTGTCGGTTAGAGATGGAAGATTGAGCTGGAAAGAAGAAGTGTAGGTAGAAAATGTAAGTGAGTGTGTGGAAGCTTGTTGGTTGCTATTGCTAGAAGATGGGAATGAATGATGGTGGATGAGAATGAATTTGGCAAGCTGCGTGGAGCTGTTTATATAGCAGATTGATGCGCTCTAATTTCTTTCTCTCTATAGAATCCAGAGCTATTTCCGTGTGTTCCATGACCTAGCCGTCGAACGAAGAACAGTGCCAAATGAAGATATTCACAGCCGAGAATCCTTCTCTCAAGTAAAACGTACGAGATAGTCCAGTCAACAAGCTGGATTACGTTATTCAGCACTCTTTCAACACATCAATAAAGAAACTTCGGGCTGAAGACTGGTCAATGCCATTCTCAAAATACTCAAGTACCAGTTTTCCTCGGAGCTTCGCCACATCTTGGACGAAATAGGCAACGCATTAGCGAATTCACTGCTTAAGGTTGGTCAATTGATCACGCTTCTCTCGTACCTGCAGTTGAGATCCTATAGTGTAACAGTTCGTCATCTCGAAACTTTGAAAGCAAGACGGCAGCCTTGAGGCTGACCAAATTTTCGCTAAATTTCCATCAGATATACTTGCTCCAAGTAAGCAGATTCCCAAGTTGTACGAAACTATACAACCTCATTACAGAAGGGCAATTTCAACTTAAACCCAAAATTAAGCTTCTGATTGGCACACTCGTAGCTGGAAAGACCCAAATCGACAAGTCGACATCAGTTACCAGTAGTCAGCAGGGCTAGGTGAAGATTGTCTGTAAGCATTTGGCTACATCAACAAACCAATGAAGCCTAGCTCCTCACAGGGAAGCCTACTTTACCGTCTCACCAGCTGCCTAAGAACTCTATATAAACTTGGCGGCTAGCGGTTATACCCTTTTAGATAGACGCGATGGGATATGATTGGTGCATTCGTACGTACATCTCACATCTCACATCTCACCTATAAATGAGCAAAATAAACGCCATAAGCATGAAAATCCTTCAAGTCCCCAACCAGGGATATACCCATCAGATACAAGAATACAGAGTGCTTTGCTTATACGGGATACTTTCATGCATGTCATCCTAAAAGTTCCGCATTGGGACCAGTCATGCATGCGAGACAAAACTGTATAAGCTTATGTAATAATCAGCCTTAACCTAGTGATCAAGGGGATTGAATTGTAGCAATTCTATCAACTTTGAAAATAGGCAACTTTTCATACGACATGACTAATGGCGCGCTCTTAGGTAAGGCTTCAGTAATCGTGCGACTCTTGAGGTCTTCTTTTGTGCCACCCGAGAAGACATCAAGTTTCTTCTCCAATATTCCAGATATCCTAAATCCGGATCTCAGGCCCAACATTCTCTGCCAAAGAAGAAGCATCTCGCAGAGAAGATTATCCCCAAAAATCGAGTCGCCCTAAATATCAGATATCCATCCGACATGCGTATTCCTCGTGTGGTCCTATCGAAAGACCCAGATGCCACAAAATTTATCATCACAGCAATGAATTTCAATGCGCGTGCCGATACGTCAATTCAGAATCTCAACCAGAAGACCAAAGGAATTGAAGCAGCCAATACTCCATGAAAATCCCACAATCACTTAAACCCGACAACACCCAAAGGGATGCCTCAAGCTGGAAGAACTTAGAAGCAATATCAACCATGCAATACTCCGTACGACGAACCCATAACCTCATTTCCTCATACAAATATGCAGAAGCCTAACCCGTATGAAACAGCCACCTCGACATACACCTACCAATACCAGAAGAACCCTCACTCATAAACGAAGAGGAAGTTATTCCAGATGGTACCAAAACACACCCCAAGAACGAGCAAGATAGAAGGAACCGGTCCATCCGCACTCTCTCGACAGGGGAACTAGTTCAGGGCGGGAGAAACTCGATGAGTAGAACCCCGGCAAGAAAACTTCTAGAACAATGCTAGCTTTACTCGGTACTTGCAGGTGGGTACCTACCTAGCTAGGTACAGAACTTTAGGTTCACCGGCAATACTGTAAGACCGCGACACGGAGAAAGAAGACGATTTGAAATGTGATTTTTGCTACCATTGCACAAATGGTGTCCCGAAGGACGTCCAGAATTTGATTAATAGTACATATAACCACTCCCCTGTTCCGATTGGATGTTCAGACTCCCACTCACGGAAGATCTGCCATGTGTTTTTCTATAGATGAGGCCATCATTACTTTACGAGTACTCGTACGAGCGGGAGTCCGAGTTTTCCTTTGGTTATAACAACGGAGGTCAAGGCGCAAGCTATACTCAGGGTGTCAAGTTTCATGATAGCCCACTCGGGAAAGAGAGAACTCCATAGATGAAAATTTGCAATTGAAAAATTTACAAGTTTTGAAAAAGAGACGTCAGATGCCAATGCCTTCCAGGAAGCCGCCCAGATTCCGGAAAAGAAACGAAAAAAACAAATAAAAAGTCTCTCCAGTATATTCTTTTCTGCAATAGAAAAAAAATTAAAGACAGAGAGACAGGAGTCCTTTCCCTTTTTCCTTATTGCTTGATCATGATTGAACTCCACCCAATGCGGGAAACCTCCTCCAGTAGTTTTCACTTTACTTGCTTGCTTTGCTTTCCTAAAAAAGATTTCGCTACTCCTTTTCCTCCTAGAGTGGCCAAGTAAATCTCCCCCTTCATGTCTCATTCGCTTTGTTGCTTAGTAGACCTTCTTCTTCTCGTCAATACTGTATTTTCCTGGCCCGCTGTTTACGAGAAGTAGAAGTCCCCCAACGATGGAAAGGATCTGGAAGAAATCGTATTTTGCGAAATCCTTGTGTGGGTGATGCTCATGAAGCTACAGGATGGTTAGTTTAGGGATTTGAGTTTTGGGATAGGGTCTGCTTACAGTCCAGAAGTTGTTAACCAATATGTTGAAGACGCTCAAGATAAGGACAAGCATGATAGCACTGAACTTTGCCTTGAAACCAACAACAACCATAACACATGCCACAAAACCAAAGGCAGCAACAACTACTCTCCAGATGCTCCATTCACCGCTGAAAACAAAGCCAACAAAGAGAAAGATCAAGAGGACACGTCCAGCAAGCTGGAAGTACATCTTGCGATCCTTCTCATCAATAGATGGCAATCCAGCAAAGGCCTTTGATTTCCGTACCCATGAATCGGAGAGAACCATCAATAAACCACCCATCACAGACAAGTTGCGCAGGAAGAAGTTAAGATCAAAGATCAATCCGTATCCCAAAGCTTGTGTCACGACAACTCCAATAAGTCCACCAACAGCGTAGTCGGAGTATCTTCGAGCGATAACAAGGGATGAGCAAGAGAGCATAGCGATGACGTTGATGATCAGGAACAAATGGGTGAGACCAGATGGAACTGCCAGCACCAAAATATTAGTTTTCCCTATAAAGTAAAAATGGACAGGCATTTATGCTTACTCTTTCGCCAATCATGGAGATACAATAACTGATCGTTCCATTGGGTAACGATTCGGAGCGCATCCTCCAAGAAAGTGACAACTATGAGAAATCGTCCAATCGCTGGTAGGTATCTAAGAGCACAGGAATATCAGTACACTATTTTTGCCAGGCATAATACAATCGCAGATCATGAAAGGCGCCATGGAGATATGAGCTGTCCTTGCCTGCATCGGGGAAGCTTCTGGTGCTTGTTTGCCATAGCACAGCATAGGGAGGGACGTACGGCTTCACAGGATCACTGAAGGTATCCAGGAAATCCTCAATCTTGCTGGTCTGCTCTCGGATCGCATCAAGCGGACTTGGGTCGCTCCCTTTGTCTCCCATGCTGGGACCTCCAAAGTTGTTCTGGCCGCCCAGATTATAGCCTGCCGTTCCGCGTATTTGTGCCATTGTCGCAGTCCTGCTGGAAGTACTAAGTACACCAAATCAATCGATGTGGAGGATGAAGTTAGGAAAGGTATCGTCGGGGCCACCAGTAGGGCAAGAAGTGAAATCGGTGGGATTGACTGGCTGGCTGGCTGGCGGGAAAAAGGAAGGTATGGTGTTGAGTAGATTACTGTTAGATCGGTCGAGGGTTCAAGCTTATTATGTAGACTCGGATTAAAACGTGTCTCTTTGGCTCACAACGGCACAATCGCGGCCGTGCGCCGCTTCTGCGGTTCTGCACCGCACCACAACAATACCTTCACCCAAGCAATTGGTCGGACATGGCATTTTCACAATTGTCTTCCCCCATGATGCACAAAGGAAATAAATCATGGCAAAGGAAATATGCAGGAATTTGTGAAGGACGAGGTCGTCAAATGAACACATTCAAAATTTCTTTGTATTTATTGGGGCCCTCATTGGGGTCCTGTAAGCCATACCTAACCTTTCCCACTGCATAATCCTTTCCTGGCCGTGATTCATCCTGATTTAAGTACCTGGTCGCCGCTAAATGCACAAAAGGCATGGATACAATAACCTCCTTCGTAGCTCTCAATGCAACTTCTACTCTACTGAAACGCCGCCAAATCCAATGGCACGCTGCTTCCCCGACCTGCTCTATATTTTTTGGGCCCGCCAATAAAGTCTCTGGGTTTGGGTAAAACCGATTCGTCCTGGAACTTCCATCGAGGGTCGTTGATCACTACCCGTCTTGAAGCTTCCGAATCTCGGCTAGGGCTGGGATTCTTCGGTAGACCCCCGTTGGAAGATAATGTGTAAGAGCTCGGATCATACATCGATCGCGGAGCTTGCTGGGTACCAACTCTGCTAATTGGTGGAGGTGGAGCGGAAGATGGAGGTGATAGGGCACCAAATGGGGGCCCATTAGTTGCGGGAGGTGGAGGCGGGGGAGCTGCTGCTGGAGAAGCCTGTCCTGCAGCACGTTTAGCAGCTTGCATCGCAAGACTTTGACCATTCGTCATTGGCGGCGGAGAGGTTGGTGGCGGAGGGGGTGGTGGTGCCTGTGAACGAGTTGGTGGTGGTAATCGAGGAGCTGCTGGAGGCAGGGTGCCTGGTAATGGGGGAGCTGCTGTGGGCGGTGGTGGTGGTGCCACTGAAGAAGGGGGCGGAGGGACTGGAAAAGAAGGCTTTCGTCCTCCTGGTGGGGGAGCAGGGGGTTTTTTGCCTATTGGAGGCGGTGGACCTTTCATTGATGCTGAAGACATAGGTCTCTGCCCAGGCGTGAGACCAGTTTTCCTTAAATTTGCTATTGAAGGCTGGAAACTTGGTGTAGTTGCTGCACTAGGTACACCAGGTCTTGGGGGTGCAGCGGTTGGTGGCCGTGGAGCTGCCATTGTTGGTGGTTTTGGAGCAGAAGTCCGCGAGGATGACTCGGGATCTGAAGTATATGATGAATCTCGGTTCGCTGTGACAGTTAGACACTGAATTTTCGATATCGTGTAGGATGTTTTGGTATAAGTTACCTCCTGTATCAACACCTCCCCCTCGCTTTTTTAGTTTGGGCATCCCACCAGCAAAAAGCCCCCCGAGCTGCGGGGGTTGCTCTATTCCTGAAGCGCCTCCAATTTCTCTTCCCCCTAGATCACTATTACTTCGCACTCTATTTACTGCTCCTCCTGGCACTGGTGGTGCCCCTCCTGGTGGTCTCAACATTCCCGGTACCGCTGGAGCGCCTGCTAATGGAGAGGGCGCTGATGCTGAGCTTACTTTTCCAACAATCGGCGCGGATCGATCGTTTGTCACGGTCTTTTTCAATTGTTTTCCTTTGGAGATATCTGAGAGAAGAGCACCCTATGAATGAATCAGCAACATGAATTGACTGCTTTAGCCCAAGGATTCCATGGGCATAGATACGGTAGCGGGGGGCTTCACCCTATTCTGAGCGGGGGGCCTTGACGGTAAGCCTCCCGGTGGAGGTGGAGGTGGAGGTGGACCTCCCATCATAGGAGGCGGCGGAGGAGGTGGTGGAGGCATTCTGGGTGTTGGTGTTGTTCTTCCAGATCGGTAATGTAATTTAGGTGGCTGTCGAACAAACGATAGACCGGGCGCTTCGATGCCGGCGTGAGTTGTGAAAGAGTCGATACGGAAAGAAGGGACTGGAAGCGAAAGTTGTATATATTGATGAATTGGATTGGGTGACTACGTCTGCCTGCTGGCGTAGGATAGTGAATTCTGTGATTCACAGCAGTTTGGGAGGCAGATTGAGGCAGAAAGATGAGAGAAATGATCAGATCGTCGTCACCCTCATGGGCGCAGGTGCAGGTCCACCAAAAGAAGACGACGGGAGCTCGGGGGAGATCCCTTCAGCCTCGCGTCCATCAGCGTACAGGGGTCAGGGCATTCAGGGCCTCTCATTCGTCTGCTACTGTACCCGTACTCCCCGTACTATTGTACTGCCGCCACTGCCACTGCCCGGCCACTGCTCTCATCCACAATCTGCAGGCTCTCATCCACAGACCTCCTCCATCAATTGTTGCGCGGGAAGCAATTGAGACCCAACACAACCCTCGCAACACTCTCCAACATGTCGAAACACGCTCTGCGCCCTCGGGCAGATATATGCCATTTCTGCGACTTTCTGCTTGCTCGGCCAACAAGAGCAGCCCGACCCAGACTGCCAATCTCAACTTCTAGATCCAATAATACAACCACACGACTCTTCTCCGCTCGACACCCAAATTTTCAAGGTGTCAAGAGATCCACACCAACCTCGGCAGCGTTGAAGGGCAGACCATCCAATTCACATAATGCCAGACAACCTGGGCGACAGTATGTTCGTGACACTTCTTCATTATCAGCGCTTCCGCCATTGGAGCAGGCCTTTGAGGATGTGGTTGTCCAGTACAAGTCTCTACTATCCATGCCTGAAGTACCTTCAGAAGGTCAAGTCAATAGTTTTCTAGCGTCCTGCGAAAGAGTCGCGGATCTGTTGGTTGCCGAGCGATCTCCAAATCCATTAAAAAAGAAGGAAAATAAGGATCTCGCTGCATCTGCTCTACTCGAATTGGATGATCCCGCAGAAGTAGAAACCCCCTTTTCAAGACCACCAGCAGCACTACAACGCATGCAGGATGAACTATCAAAAATGGCAGACGAGGTTATCTCGCATCCTCCCGTCTTCATATCGCCAGAGGCTTTGGAAATGTACGTTTATGTACAAGCGACTTTGAAGAAACCGGAATTCCTCGCTAAAGCCTTTTATTTATATGCGAACAAACCAATAGCCCAAGAAGGTTCATCTCCCATCAAATACAAGGAACAAAATCCAGACAAAGTCTCCAATGCCGTGCCCAAAGCGGTTGCAGATCGGGCTCTTGAGACTGCCATTGACGCCAAAGACTTGGATGCTGCAATGGACTTGGTTGCGTTTTCATATGCTACGAAAGCATTCCGCCGTGCCAAATTCATACGATTGGGCCTTGTCCCCGCAGTTGGCGTCGTTGTAGCTCCCGTTTCGGCTTATGCAGTTGCATCTCAATTAGCGCATCTCCAGACCACAATGGAAACTGGCATGGCTACAAATGTCGCGTTCACTGGATTAGTCGCATATCTTGGCTTTACTGCTACGATTGGTATAGTGGCCTTGACTACAGCTAATGATCAAATGGACCGTGTCACGTGGACACCGGGTCTTCCGCTAAGAGAACGATGGATTCGAGAAGACGAAAGAGCTGCAATTGACAAAATTGCCGGTGCGTGGGGTTTCCGTGAGATTTGGAAAAGAGGGGAAGAGGAAGGTGAAGAATGGGATACTTTGCGGGAGTGGATTGGATTGAAAGGGATGATTCTCGATCGCACAGAGCTCATGGAAGGGATGGAGTGATAGCAACAGGTCTAATTTTGTCTCTCAAGATAGGTAATCCCTGTATAAAGATTCAAGTCATGTTGATATTCTACTCTCTAACCGAAGCAAATTTCTCGCTTACGGGTATACCCCACAACAGACTATTTTTTGTTCTCTTATCGAGAAAGAGACCAATCAATAACGGGGTGAAGTAGCGGAAACGCCAAGAGGTCACTATAGCTTATCTTTCAGGCACTTGGAAAACGATTATGAGGGGGGTAGACTGTTAAAGCTGGACACTGTCGCTGATTATAGTACGTCTCGGCCCCGCCTTTTAGCTAAACCAGCGAATTAAAGACTTATATCTGGGCGATATGGACTTTTTCACATGTGAGCTACGTGACGGTGTCCAGCATTGACTTTACGACTTCAATGGCCTTTAGCCCTGTAAACTCACTTCCATGCCCTGTTTTGTCCCTGGCTGTGGGTGAAGTCCCCGAAAGGTTGTCTCGCAGGCCTGTACTTTAATACTGCTTAATCTGAGGACCTCCTACTTGGTACGAGGGTATAACTTGAAGCTATTCAGAACTCTAGAAATATATTCGTATATCATTACCTAGTAAGCAATCTTATAAGCTATAGAGTACTTCTATAATCACAGGCACGAGGGGGCATACCGGGGAATATAACATAGGAGGAGCAATGACATAGACAGGGTAGGCGATGCAATTGCTATTACGTAGGCTGTCTACTAAACGACCAGCGTATTGCTAGAGCTCTACGAAGTATTGTCTTACCTACAAGTAGGTATTCTTTGAGGTTATTTACACTCTTGTAAGACAGAAATCTACGATTTGCCCGCGTTGTACCCACTCTGTTCCCAAAAGCGGCGATTTATCGCCTAACGGCTATTGAGATGAGATCGCGGAGTGATGGACCGGAGGCTATTAAAGTCGTATACAGAAAAACCTGGATATAAGGATATTCGCAGAGGCAATATAAGCGAGGTTATCCTTATAGCCAGGTTTTTCTGTATACAAAAAAGAAATCGGGACCCAAAATTTAAGGATATAAACGAGGTTATCCTTATATCCAGTATCCTTATAGCCAGGTTTTTCTGTACAGTAATCGTTGAAACGGTGGGCGATCTCGATTGTGCGGGGTGTTTTTGGGTTCTACTTCGTATCAGGTTTCACGGCACACGCGTGTCTTGACTCTCTCATGTCCTTGAACAGAGTTACTCGCCATGCGCGTAATTTCTCCCCAAATTCAAACAAGGTGTTGTTGTTGCTACTGCCCTTTGAAAAGGACTGCGGTTACCTTGGCATTACTACCTAGGTATAATAACGAAACGTAAGTTTCCGAACGACACCCCCATTTTACCGCCGAAATCGAGTTAAGAGAACCAGTCTATCTACTAGGATTTGTATAAACGTACCTAGGTATTGTTTAATATATTGAATATTGAAGTATTCTACTAGGACTCTTATCTCCTCGTCGCCTTATATGTACATTTGGATTTTTAGGTTTGAGGCATCCACTTTTAGTCTTAGTACTCGACAACACTACAACCTAAGTGGTGCGGAGCAAGCCGGACCAAGCCCCGTAGCGTACCTAAGCATTATTCCGACCGGTCCGACAGCTCAACTAGGAAATCGTAAACCTAAAAATCCAAATGTACATATAACGCGACGAGGAGATAGGAAAGACGAGCTAAATTAGTACTACTCTCCGAGTACTTGACACGGAACTGAGTAGCGTTACGTCTTGGCAAGCGTTATAAGAAGTGAGCTCGAAAGCGTTCCAAGCAATAATACGAAGTAATTAAATATTCTAATAATAATGATGATAGAACAACTAGTCATTGTTAGAGTTTTGATAATACTTGAAAAATAAAACTATCGTATAAGTCTTATATTTAGAAGGTGTTATAGAAGTAAGGTCTAATACTTAATTAGCCTTATTGTAATAGAAGTATTAGTAGGGAACCTACGGAGTACCTAGGAGCAGGACGCGCACGGACGGTAAAAAAGGACCCGGTAACGCTTCCTACTTGACGCAATGACGAGCCTCAATGCTAACAAATTAGAAGCTATAAAATCGCTCGATTAAGACAAAGTTTACGGGCGCTCTTGACCGATCGCCACTAGCTGAGGGCGCGCATGGATGGTAAAAAAGGACTCGGGAACGCTTCCTACTCGACGAGCCTTAACACTAGCAAATTAGAAGCTATAAAATCGCTCGATTAAGACAAAGTTTACGGGCGCTCTTGACCGATCGCCACTAGCTGAGGGCGCTTGGTGCGCGGGTGCGTCGGTGCGCATGTTAGTTAAGGGTTTTCACAAGACGGCGCTCCTAGGTAGGACGATTAGGATTACTTCGAAGCAATTTAATACTTCTAATAATATAAGGATCACAAATACATAATTATTACCTATCATAAGCATTACAAAATTCTAAATCCTTCTAGAACAGTTAGGCTTTATAATATTTACTAAGTGAGAACAACGTACAAATCATTCTAACTAAGTTATAACAAGGTAATAAGTATTTCTTAATAACTGTTCTAGAACGGCATTATCCGTGGATAAAACCCACCCTTGGCCTTCAAGGTAAAGAAAACTAGTAGTTGGTCTAACCATAACTTAAGCATAAGACGTAGGTATAAGGCTTGTCAATTCAAAGATATAGATAGTGTGGATACTACTGTAAGAACTATCTCGTAGTGATTTAAATTTAGCTTAGCTTACAAAGCGAGTTTTCGTCATTTTCGGTGTAGAAAAGGCCGGCAACTTACGCTACGTTGCGGTATCTTGATGAACCAAATACCGATACCTTTTTTTAGTTCTCAACGTAGCGGGCGGATTGTCTTATTTAGGCGTCACGTACCCTTGTATAATTAGTTCAGGCCTCAACGTTCTAGTATTGGTTTAGACCTGAATTATTTAGTCGAAAATAACTTAGACAACTTTCCAAGCCGTCATCGTGCCTTTTTCTTTTACTTATCAGGACTAGAAACGCCCTTCCCCTCGCCAACTTTCCATGTCCATGATGCTTTTATTAGAGAGATTTCATACTGATTTGCTTTCGACACTCCTTTACGCAATTGACAAGCAGATACACTCGGGACCAGGTCCAGTTCGTCCAGTTCTTTCCCCCCTTCCCACAATTTCAAAAATACTATATCCAAGATGCCAAGCGGAAAAGAGAAAAGTCGAGAGGACAAGTGCGAGGAGTACCCTCAGTTCATGAGAGGGCTAAACCATCGAGATGCACATGTAGCTTTCTGGGTCCTCTTCGCATTGGTGATCCTACTTATGTGTGGAGTTTCCTGTTCCTATGCCATGTCCCATGACTGCGAAGCGTAAGTCTAGATTCTCTCCTCCTCAACCCGAACACCTCCATAAATAGAATGAAAGAAAATCCATGTACTGAAACGAATATACATCCTCAGAAACGGCTGCCGAAGAAAATGCAATCAAGCCTCGGAACAACACAAAAGAACCAAAATCACCTGCCAGAACCGCTGTCTCTTCACCTCCATCGGCCTCACGATCGCGGCGACGACAGCGTTGGCATTCGGCGCGTGTGCGGGGTTGAACATGCAATTCTGCCATGAAGAGGATCTCATGGTCTTCATCTGGGCAATGTGGAGCGTCATACAATTAGGATCCGTGCTCGCGATGTGGGGGGTAGTTCTCCACCAACTGCGAGCACGGTTTTCGAACGGCCGACCAAGTCCATGGAATGTGGCGCTGGGGACGGGAGTGTTGGTTATTGCAGGACTGGGACATTGGGTGTGGCAGGTGATTTGGCGGTGGTGGAATGGCGAGCGCCAGGAGGAGGTGGTTGAGTAAGTTATCTATCCAGCCCTAAACCCCCGTTCTTATATCTGGTGTTTACTGACTTTTTTCTTTTAAGCGAGCATGAAGATCTTGGGCCTCCTGATAGAGGCATGCAGTTCATGTACTCTTCCCCACCGGCACAAACTATTCCGCCGGGAGCAACACTTGCGCACGACAGAGATGGGACCTGGACTGTTTGGGTTCCCTCGGATGTTGGAAATGGGTTTATCAATGATTGGATTATGCAACAGCGTGCTGACACGATGAAGAGTAAGGAGAGTGGTATTGCTGTTTCGCAGGCCAATACTATTAAGAATTTCGAGGATGGGGTTTGATCTTCTTCCTCCAGTCTTTTTTGTTGATTCGTTGTTGTGGGGTTTTTAGGACGACGTTTTTGACATGTCGTGAGTTTATTGATACCATATAACTTCCTTTCTGGATTGCAGTTTGGAAGATTACATTTCTAAGAATTATAGAATACAACATTCATTACTGATCGCAGACCATTTAACAGAAACCTCGCTTTCCTCGACCCAGGGAAGTATTATTGTTTCATCAAGATTCGTTGCGGGGACAGTAGAATCGTGAGTTCCTTCCTCGCTTAATTCGCTTGAGTTTAGGATCACCAGGAATATAAACTTTTGTCCATTCTCGAATCTGACGAGTTATTTTGTATGGCTTCTAGAGCAAGGACTCTTCTTTGGGTACGTCAGAGTTGTTACAGAGACAATCTTTCTTTCTGGATGTTCAGGGGAATGAGAAGGACGATTTCTTGTTTTTTTTAACCTTTCTCAAGAGTCGAATATGAGTCTTTTATTCCGGTAGATGCAGGTAGTTAGTGCTGGTCAGAGTCATCCATGTGTCCAAAGTAGGAGAGGAATATTCTTGAAAAGAATATCCATTACTTCACATTTTGGTACATGCCTTCGGTGTGCAATACTTGAGTGGGTTTGGGTTTCTAACCTTAATTGCCGTTGGTTTCGCCCGCTTGGCTCATATCATCGCAGAAAAAAAGAAAGTCAAGAAGCAGTATGCTTGATTTGATAAACCTTTATTCTTCTATTGTCATGACCACTACCCTATGCTATAGATGGATCCATCAAGCTCTTCCGGCCTTTCCCATTTGAATGATCTCTGTGACCGGCTCATCACTTCTCAGGACAGGCCATGAGATTCCATCTGCTTTCAAGAAATTCACCTCCATCTTTGTGCCCAGAATTTTGAAAGTTGATGTTGTTGTATTGATTGGACCAAAAAGAGGCACTGCTGTCTTGTATCGTTTTGGGATCGCATCTTTAGTGACCAGGTCAAGTATCAGTTCCCTCTCAGCAAATTCAACTTTTGAATTTTCTTTATCGATTTTCTTGAGGAAAAAGGAAGCAATTGCGGCAGTTGGAGTTTGGTAGAAATCATGTCTGCATGATTGTTAGTGAAAACCCCCACTTGGAGATGTTCCTTGACCTACCTGACAGTTTCTAATACTTCCTCGCCACCTGAATTGCCCTTCTTCTTGTCACCACTTCCGATGAACAGATGTCTATCTTTGGTCGCGCATCCTTCTATCCGCATAAACTCATCAAACTCAAGTACTCTTCGCTTGCAACATGTATAGCCTTTGCTGCCCTCGTGGAATATAGGTGCGCCAGGATGAAATACACATTTTTCGTTTTCTCGGCTCTCTCCGGTGTATGAGCTGCCACAAGCCTTCCTTCTACACATCTTGCCTTTTGGAATTTCGAGGCTAGCATCGTCATCTTCGGACTCTGGTGGAGGTGGTGGGGGAGTTGCTGTAGGCTGAGGGGCAGAGACGGGACCGCGGGAAGCTTCAGGCGTTGGAGTACTGGACTTCTCGACTAAAGTCGCAATTTCAGAGGCATCCCCGCCTTGCTTCTTCTCGATCTGTGGTGGGAGGTCGGTTGTGGAGTGTTTGCCAGTTGTGCATGGCGCAATAGAGAGGAACTCGTCAAAAGTGAGAACTCGAGGCTTGCAGCATTTCCAACCTGATGGATTCGGTTTTAGTTTCCAATGTTTTCAAACACTTGCGACTCGCTCTGCTTGTGCTTGACAAACCCCCCCAAGTCACTTACCTTTCTGCCCCTCATGGAAAATCGGTGGGCCGGGGTGGTACTGGCAATCTTCATCTGGGTCTGTGTACAGCTTGGCACAGGACTGGTGCACACACTTTAATGCCATTGCAGCTTTGGAGTTGATACTTGTGAGAGAGAGAATCGTTCAATTTAAGAGCCAACTCGACAAGATTTGCCCGCAGTGGAGTGGTGGCAGTTAGGTGCGAGGCTCACTCCAAGAATCTGGTGGAATGCGGCAGAATCAGGCGGTGAGTGGGACCCGTACTGTAACTACCCTCGAGCTACCTAGGTATTTGCTCCTGTCGATCCTCTCCACACATAAATTCTGGCTTACTACGCTGCCTACTCGTACCTAGCTGGTCACGACTGGTATAATACGTATAATACGTTTGAGGTTGTGACCACATCCCAATCCCTTCCCTTCCATCATACTATCATTTCTTCCACGTCTCCGTGAAAATATCATCGCCATGTTCCCAACCACAAGGCTTCTCCAGCATGCGTGCAAAATCACGCTTTTCACTCGCCAGAATTGCTCCTTGTGTGTGAACGCGAAGCAAACACTTTCGGATGTTTGGGATAAGCGCCATTTCAACTACACCGAGATTGATGTCATGGCCCCGGAAGGAAAGAAATGGAAGGATCTGTATGAATTTGATACACCAGTCGTTCGTCCTTTTAGCCACCCTTCTGTGGAACCTCTGATTAACTTGCTTCTTTAGATTCATGTCAGTAGCTCAAAGCTGGAGGAGGAACCATCACTTTCTTCTCAAGCTCTGAAGCTCATGCACAGATTCACCGCCGAGCAAGTGGTCGAAAAAATGGATGCTGCAGAGCAAATTGGCAAACATAAATCCCCACCAGAATTATAGCTTCCAGTTATTGAGGCTGGAGTGGGATGGAGTGATTGGCTACACAACGAGAATTCGATTTTGTGTCGACTCCACGGTTCAATTGAACGAATTGGACGCTACCAATCAGTATGATGGTTTCGAAAAAACGACTCGGCAATTGCTTCAACTCAAAGATATGCATTCTAAGGTTTCTACGTGTATCAATCTTCCAGACTGGTCCTGGGATTATCAACTTCCATAGCCTTGCATTTTTGGCGCTGGTCCCGTGCCCTTTGCAGTAGCCAACGAAGCCATCACACCCCCAGCCAGAACATATATATCAGTGGCAGTACTCATCATCTGAAATCCCTTTTCAGCAAAAATCCTTCCCTGTTCGCCACTCGTACAGAAGATTCCAGCTTTCTTTCCAGCCGAAGTCGCAGCCTTTAGGACTTTATCGATCGCAGTTATCAGGTTTTCATGCATTGTGCCGTCTAGGATTGGATGGCCAATGTTGTTTCCCAGGTCAAAAGGTCCCACGAAGAGGACGTCTATTCCTGGAACTGCCGCAATCGCGTCCACATCATCTAGAGCCTCCTTGGTTTCAATCTATGAGGACGTGAATCAGCAGTGTTTACCAAGACCTTTGTACTAGAGTCGAACCTGGACAATAGTCAAAATCGAATCATTTGCCTGTTGGAGGTAGTCCGTTGCACCAAGCAGGGGATTAAAACGATCTGCAGGAAAGGGTGAACCAAATCCTCGAGTTCCCTGCGGAGGAAACTTTGCGCTTCGAACAAGTTTTTGCGCGTCCTCGACCGTGTATAATAACGGAACCAGTATACCATGAGCACCACTGTCTAAGGCCCCTTTGGATTTATTAGTGATGCTACTGGGTGGTTTGTACACGCGGACTTACGCTTAACCATGTATCCTTGGCTGACGTGAATTGTTAGAAGCGATCATAAGGGCATGAATGGATTGATGGCTCTGACTTATCAGGTATTCTCACGATTGGCGAAACTCCGCATGCTGCGATTGCTGGAACCTATTGAACAATTTTTCAAGTCAGTCTTGGTCAGAATCGAGGCGATGCGAAGAGGCCTCGATTTCAACACGGAAAAAAGAATTCCCCTACTGCTTCATGCATCGCGGCATCTGGTCACGAGTTAGCAATCTTGTTCTGGCCGCTTTCTGAATAGGACTTCACGAAGTCCTCGCACCGGTCTAGTGTTAGGTGTCTTGAAGAGGTATATAATTCGGGCTCAATGGTTCATTTTACACGGTTATACGTCCTTTCATAGCGTCTTCAAGTCATCTCTCGGCCTACCAGACCTTTCGATATCTTGTTGTCCGTACATTGAAGTGAGCAAGGCTCACCAAGACAATAGGGTACAACGAAGAGGAGTTTTATATCGTACCATCCATGTTTCCATCTATATAGGTCAGCTTTCATTCTCACGACAAGACAAAGCAAGATGACTTGTCGAGCTTTCGCGTATGGTCAAAGCTTGGACTGGAAGGTGTATCCTATCATAAGAGTTCCTAACAGGGAACTTACGTTCACAATCAACAACGACAAAATCCACACCAGTTCGAGCAAGCGTTCTTGAAACATTGGAACCTGGAGCCATTTGCCAACATCCAAAAGCAGCCTTGCCTCCTTCCATCACCACCTTCAGGCGATTCGAAGTCTTCATGGAGGCCATAGTGAAATTTGTTTGGCAAGTTCTATAGGAGATTGCAATATTTTTCTGGTGTCGTTCCTCTCTAATATTGTTCTATATTTATTTTCAGGACATAGCTGAGATAACCCCTCGTTTTGAACGTCATGGACCCTCCCCATTAGTGGGATACATTTCTAAAGTGTGGGGGTTCCGTCAAGGTCAGGTGACAAGCTTCTCTTAACATTTCTCAGCGTCCTTCGAACCTTTGTATGGCTTATACGAGTATTCAAGCTTGTTGGCCGTTTGAGAAATTCTCGGCTTATGACGGCCTATCTCGGTATCGTGCTCAGGACAACCTTGGAATGTTGCAGAAGAACGAACGACCAGTTTACTTCCGGAGAGGTCAAATACACGACTGGCTGTCATATTAACCTGAAGCGTTCTGATTTGTCGTCGAGGATTGCAGTTGTATTTGAGCAAAACCACTGTAACATGTTCCAAACTTCGTCAGCTTCCGGCAGATGGCATACAGCATCTCTACTGGTAACCGTCCTCGGTCTTCTCAATCGCAGATGTTCTTCCCAAGGCCTTTTAGCCGTGCGCTTCTCCACGATTTACTTCTCACTTCAAATCAAGGCAAGGTGTCGACAGATTAAAAAAGCCAGGATTTATTGCGCACTTTGAGTTTTTGGCTTGTACTTCTACTTCGTACTTCCCAAAATCTCAAGCTACCATCCACGCGCTTCAGTACGGATGAAAATGGATCTGTCTTGGGACCCCCCCAAAGGCTTCAATAAGAGCGGTGTAAGGCCGAGTCAAAAATTGAATTGCCTTCAAACGCCGACTTCCCACAACAAATAGGAGGCGAGCCGGTACTCATCCAGCAAGTGCATTTGATTGTGGAGAAATCTACCCAGGATCAGACCATGTTCCCCCCCATCTTCTAACCCCCACGTTGTGCCCACTGTCGCGCAGAGGCAAGACACCAGCGCGGCGCAAAACTAGGATGATGGCATTCGGAGGAGGCCAAGAATCCCGATAGAACAGCTGCAATCCAGGAGATCCGGCATGTCGACCACGATTTTGGGAAACTGGAAGTTGGGGAAACATTGACAGCGCTGAATACTCCGTACTCCCCACTTCGCTGCTGCATGCTCGTGTGTTGTCTCTACGATACGCTCTTACGGGCATACATTTTCACCAATACGCACGAGTACGGAGTACAGTAGTTCAGCAAGACAATCTGAGTGCATGCATACGTACCTGGTAGAGTCGTTTAGATCTACTATATATGGTGATATTTTTACATTCTAGACCTCTCGCATGGCTACGTATCCTATGCCTACTTTGGACGCATTCCAATATTGGGGGAGTAACCCATCAGCACACTCAGCTTTGATCTTTGGACCAACGATGTCCACGCACCCGTTGAAAATAGCTTCGCTGGCCAGGTGATTATTGACACCCCGCGCGTGGAATGGCTTTACGAGAAAGAAAGATTTTGATTTTTCTTTAAGTTGGGCACCCACGGCCCGTAAGCCTTCGCTCTGACGGCAGAGCCCGAGTTACGACCCTTGCGAGAAAGGGTTCTACTTCGAAGTACAAGGCTCAAACAAAGAAACAGACTGCTCTCACCCAATGCCACACAACGGCCAAGAGAGTCAAGTCTGTAGGTTAGGGATGAACCTGTCTCCCAGGCCGTCTCTCCTGCAAGCTATTCGGTGTGCGAGTCTCCCATCTACAAGTACGGAGTAAGTGGAAAGATGTCGAATCGTAAATATCTTACATGCGAAACCAATTTCTTCTCGTCTATTCCTTCGCTGGACATTCCTATAATACAGATACTCTCGAGTATAGGCAAAATACACTTTGCGAACAAAATCAATCAACACGGTGAACCCAACCCCCTTCCTTTGGCCTTGCGAAATATGCCGGCGGCTACTTCTGCATCCCGACTGTCACTGCCAGTCTGCCACTACTGCACCAGGCTGTAATTTACTGCCACGACCACGGCCTCTGCCACTCGGTCAGTTCGCCGCTGGTCCCAGAACCTGGTCATCATGCTTTGATCCGGCCCCAGGCCCCAAGGGGGCTAAGGGGGGGTAAAGGTTAGTGGTGGGTCTTGAGGGCCCCTGCAGTCGTCCCTCCTTTTGTGCAACGGTGCCAAGGCGGAAAGGCTTCCAAGGGGTTGCAGGTGATGAATCCTTAACTCCCGATAAATATCTTGACTCCCGCTCAATAATCATTGATGACTTTGCATTCTCCCCAAGAATTGCCTCTTCTCATCTCTTGTCTTGTCCTGAGCTTGACCATCGCCCTTTCAATCGCTGACCTTCTGTGTTCCCGCCGTACTCTATGACGTAGTTTCCCTCGCTGAGATTCCTTATATATAAGAAAACCTGACCAACGTGTTCACCACATCCCGTGTGTACTATTGCCGTGTCACCTTCAAAAGCTCACTGCCGCAACAAAATCTACCACTTCTCCGTCTCACCACCATTACAACCTGCAAGATGATCGCCGTTCAGAGCAGCCAGGCCCAAATGCCACAGCAACCAATCCCAACCAATTCTGACCATCTCACAACTACTACCTCAGAATCCCTCTCAGTCACTAATGGCGCAACAACCAATGGTAATAAACCCACAAAGAGGCATCACATATACATGGTCGGAGGAACCGCCGCATGTGGAAAAACCACCATCGCCCAATACGTTGCCGACAAATTGAATCTCACATATATCGAAGGCGACGATGTAAGAACAAACTTCACTTTCCCATACAAATACACCGAAATCAACATACTAAATCCACACAGTTCCACTCCAAAGAAAACAAAGAGAAAATGAACCAAGGCATCGCCCTAACAGACGGCGACCGCTGGGACTGGCTCGAAAACCTACGCACCCAATCTATCGACGCCATAAACAAAAACCACACAGGCGTAGTAATAACCTGCTCAGCGCTCCGACGACGCTACCGCGACGTCATGAGAATCGCCGCCTACCTCCACCCCGACGTCGACGTCCACATCGTCCTTCTCCACGCCCCCTTTGAGGTTTTGCAAAACCGCATTGCCGTCCGAGCCAAGACGACGAATCACTTCTTTGACCCGCGGTTGCTGGAGAGCCAGTTCAAGACGTTGGAGAGACGGCAAGAGGATGAGTGGGATGTGATCGAGGTGGATGTTAGTGGCGAGATGGAGGAGGTCAAGAGGGAGGCGCTGGAGGCTATGAAGAAGCAGACTGAGTTGAAAGCTTCCAATTCGACGACGAGCTCGTGACATGATTGGAAAATGTCACATGTTTAGCTTTGTTCGACTACGATGGAATGGGTTTCTTTGGGATTGGACGGCGTTATGGATCAGCGATTTTGTCCCCATTAATTTTTCCTTCTTTTGCTTTTGCCACAGTGAGCAAATTGGGCAATGAGGGATTTCTGGAAGGGCGTCTTACCTGCATGCGAGGTTTTCATGTGGCTCGGCTCGGCTAGGCTTTTTTTACTGCTGGGGAACTCCCCCTTTTGTTCTCGCTTGCGTTTGATGAGTCAAGGGGGATTTCTACATCAATTTTCTACATCAATGAGGGCGTTTGGCATTGGCTTTCGGTAGCGAGTTTTTTTGGCACCATACCATACATAGATGAGAAGGCATGGAATAGATGGGGGACTTCATCACGAGATCTTTACGGTATGCACAATTATAATTAGGTATCGCCCAAGGAAATCTTCTGCTTGGTTAAAATGTCTCGCGTCTCTCTTGCTCTAAGCGATCTATGTCTACATATATATGCTGTACCGCCCAACACCATCCCCAGTCCCTAATTGCGGAAGAACAGGCCCGTTGTTCCCAATTTCTGCTTAGTTCGGGTCAACCAGTGCACAAACTGCCTTGGTAGCACAGCATCGTGAGGCTGATGCCAGGCAAGAGTGTTATTGGTGGCCGTCCAGCATCGCCAACGCGATGTCATGATTTCTGACCAGGCCCTTTAGGCTTTTGTACTCCCACACATCCAACGCAAATCGTTGGACCGGAAGTGCTTCCGCTGCATCCCCAGAGGTTGTTTCCTTTGCAACCCAAGCAGGCCGCATTATCTCAGACGCATGATCATACTGTCTGGGTCTTCGACATATCCCTTGACCACCTCAGCAGCTCGTGCCATCGTCGCTCCATCGATAACCCGGTGGTCCGCACTCCAACTGAAGTTGCACACTTGCTTGGGTATCACTTGGCCGTCCTCGCCAAATGCTGGAATGGTTCTCATCTTCCCGACTCCGAGGATCGCAACCTCCTTTTCGACAATGACTGGAGAAACATACGTCCCTCCAATACTCCCTATATTTGATAGCGTGATGGTCCCACCCGTCAAATCCTGGGTTGAGAGCTTGCCAGATGCAGCTAGGCTTTGCAGCCGGCTGAGTTCCGCGGCGATACCAATAATGTTGAGACTGGCAACGTTCTTGATGACTGGAACCAATAGTCCTGATGGAGTGTCCATAGCCACGCCGATGTTGTGTTGACTGCGGTGTATCATGACCGGCTTCCCTGATCCGGCTTCCGCGTCGACTCTTGCATTCAGCATGGGGTAACGGTGCAGCGCCAAAGACATGGCCTTGACAATAAACGGCAAGAAGGACAATTTGTTGACTCCCTCTACAGGTGACTTGGTGAGGCCTTTATTTAGCCTCGAGCGTAGTTCCGAGAGCTTGCTGAAGTCTAGCTCATCGGCGTAAAGGAAGTGAGGTTTGGACAGGGCTTTGGTCATGGACTTGAACATTTGAGACTGCGTATTTGTCAAGGGGACTACCATCTCGATCTGTTTTGCGCTGGCAGCAGCTGCATTCGTGTTGTTGACTGCAAGCGAAGAGGGGGTTTGTTGGGCTGGGGACCCGCTAGCCGCCCGTTGCCTGGCAAATGCATGCACATCTTCTTTCATGACCCTTCCTTCTCTCCCTGTGCCTTGGATATCTGCGAGATTAATCTTTAACTCTTTTGTAAGGTGTCTAACTGCTGGCGTCGCTAATGATGCATGTTTGCCTTTAGGTTTATAGTTGGTTGCAGTAGGATTCTCGTTTGGCGTGGATGTTCGTGGTGAAGAGTCCCAACTACTCGCAGTATTACTCTGGCTTGAAATGGCTATTGACGATGAGGATTTGGGTTCCTCGTTTGTATGGACCGGATTACTATCCGTTGCGTCTCCTTTCACAGGAGACCCCGTCAACTCTGCCAGGTCTTTCTCATTGACCTCACTTTGAATGTCAATATCCAGCAGCGGTTTTCCAACTTTTGCCATATCCCCAGCCTCGTAATGTAACTTCTTGATCACACCACCGAATCTGCTTGTAATTTCCACGGAGGCCTTATCGCTCTGGACCTCACACAACTTGTCCCATTCTTCCACGCGCGCTTCTGGTTCGACAAACCATTGTATGATTTCGCACTCTCTGATTCCTACAGACTGAGTTAGTCCATATCCAGTAATCAGGAACAATCCAACCAAAAAACCCACCTTCTCCGATATCTGCCAGCAGAAACGGCTTAACAACTTGACATCTCCTTGACGAATGGAAGGCACGATGTCCGGGAATTCCTCCCGCCAACCTAACACCTCTCGAGAAATTGACTTGTTGGAGAACAGACCGAGTCACCGAGTGAAGACGCATTTTCGTTGACACAGAAAAGGCTTCCTGGATAAAGTCAAGCCCAAGCAAGATTTTACATGTTGAAGTACTTGGGAATTGTTCCAAGAATGCAGGACAGGGACGCAGTGCGGGTTTGCGGGGGAAACACCATCAGGCCGTGAATAGCCGCATGGCCTGGGGAAATCTTTCCAGCATGGCACGGACCAAATCAGGGGTGGAATCAATTCACCAAAATTTTGCCCGTCCGCATTTTCGATCTGACAAGGCTGCAGAATATTAGCGTTTGGCCAATTTGTCACTACCACGCTTTACATGCAACCAACAACACCATGATTGTATCCCGGACGTCATTTCGCACTGCCAAGTATGGCATCGACGCGGCAACTTGTATGGGCTGTCAATGGAGAGCATTTGGCACTTCCTATCGACAGCTTGCTGCCAAACGAGCGCCCAAACCCAAATCTGTAGCTCCTGCTCCTGCTCCTGCTCCTGCGCCAACTCCAGCAGCGAAAGCTCCTCCAACGATACCCTCTCCGCTTGAAGATGCGCCACGAGCATACGGGAAATCCCTCGATGAGTTTGTCCCCAAGCCACTTTTGCGACCAATTGGCATACCATACCCACCACAACCTGGGCAGAATTCGGGAATTGATACGCGGAGTCTAAAGCAGAGAAGAGACGATTTCGTGGACTACGACAAGCATCTAGCAAGGAGAAAAGAGCTGTGAGTAGTTCGTCAGCTGCGTCATTGTGTTCATCCATTTGACCAGGAATAGAACACACAAGGTAGCCTCGCCGTATTTCCGAGAGTGGAGCAATATGCGATTTTCGAAAGGAAAGACTTTCGTCGCGCCGCCTCGGATCTTCAAAAGCCAATTTTCACTATATTTCCCGAACCTGCAGGGCCAAACACTTCTGCCAGACAAATTGGTCAAGGATACAACACCCGTTCTTGCGAAAAAGATCTCGGTAGTGACGATTTTCAACACCAGATGGGCGGAGAATCAGACGGCTACTTTCACGTCGGAGAAGAACAATCCGCAGTTGCATGAACTCTTGAAAAACAACGAAGGTATAGCTCAAACAGTACAGATAAATATGGAGGATAATTGGATGAAAGCTTGGTTAGTCAGGCTGTTCATGCCAAGTCTGAGAAAGACAATGCCAAAAGCCAATTGGGGTCGATACTTCCTGGTGAGAAGGGGGTTTACGCAGGAACTCCAGGAACTAATTGGCTTGCTGAATACCAAGGTTGGCTACACATACGTCCTGGACGGAGAGTGTAAAATCAGATGGGCGGGAAGTGGTCTATCCGAGGGAGATGAGAAAGAAGGTCTCGTGAAAGCTGTTGCTCAATTGGTTCAAGAGGCTCGCAAAGGTCCGGTTTCAATTCCAAAGCCGATAATTGATGCTCCAAAGCCAAAGAAAAAGGCCGCCGTCCCAGCGGTCTGATATCCAGATATACCCATACTGTACAAACATAACTCTGGCTTTACTAGCCAAACACTAACGCCCGCTTCAATGCAAAAATAGATGCGTTGCTCCTCTCACGAAAAATACAAAAACATGAGGAAACAAAAGGCAATGAACCCTCCCATGATGATACCATCTCTCCTCTTCTTTGCAGATATCCTTCCTATTAAGCTGTTGAGACCTGGCACTTGAGCCGCAGCGCCTGTGATTCGTCTATTAATGCTCGCCATTGTTTCTCGTTGTATGCCGAATTGCTCGTTTACCGCATAAGCTTGACTGAGCACACTATCCGCCATGTTGTGACTATTTTCTATTCTTGATCTTTCGCCTATCATGTAATCCGCCTCCGCTGCTTCTGGATTACTTGAGTGGTAGGCGTCGATGTCGTTTCTGACGTTTGAAAGTAGGTTGGCCCGGTTCCGGGCATCTTGGATTTGAGATCTTAATCGTGTTAATTCGCGCCGGTGTTCCTGGAGGATTTCTCGATGGCGGGACAGATTGTTTTGTTTCGTTGCAGATGCTGTGAGAGTTGCTTCGGAATCGAGAAGGCGAGTAAGTTGAGATATGAGGGTTTCCCGCTGGAGTTATGGGTTAGTATGTGCATAGAGCTTGGATCGCATTGTTGCATACTCTTTCAAGTATGTCTTGTAATTTGGATTCCGTCTGCCTTTCGTCCTCGGTGGGCTTTGCTGGTATGTTTGGGACATTACTGAATTGTGAATAGGTGTGGAATAGCGATTCCGTCTAGCGTAAGTATTAGCAGGTTTCCTAGTACGTAGTAACCTTCCGGAATAGGCCGCACCTGAGTTTCTAAAGACCTTGCTTGCTGTCTGAGTTGTGCCCATCCTTGCCCAGTTGAGGAAGCCATCGTGTTGTTGTTGAAGTTATTACTCGTCGTTGGTGTGCGTATTCTTGAATGCGCCTTGTTGTCTTGCCTTGCCTTCTTCAACGTAGCCACGAACAGTTGGCAGGGGTTCAAAAGCCGCGTGGGCCCGGAGCCCGGAGCAAAGATAATCCTCGGTCTTGATTATGTCAGCTAGAGCTATCGGCGACAGACCCCGGCTAAGCGAGGCCACAAACAATTTGATAATTTTGAGGCGTCAAGAACTTTCGACGACATTTCACGACGACCACGCCCACTAATCGACCACCCGACCTAACGACAAACACTCACAATGGTAAGAGGCGTTCCTGTTGGCATGCTGTCAGGTCGACGGATGAGATGGGATCAGAAGGCTAATTACTGCGATGCGACAGTCGTCCGGAAAAGTTAAGACCGGCCAACTCTGGTCTAAGAGCAAGACCGACCTCGCAAACCAACTCGGGGACTTGAAGAAGGAGCTGGGTCAATTGCGAACACAGAAGATTGCTGGAGGATCGGCGTCGAAGCTCACAAAGATGTGCGTATTTTTTTCTGGGCAGTGGGGGATATAAACTGTTCCCCCGCGAGCGATTCGAATTTTGATACTGGGAGGAGACAATTCAACCAAGCTTGCAGGTTGCTAACGGATGGTTGTTTTCTGCAGTCACGATATCCGAAAATCCATCGCAAAGGTTCTCACAGTTATCAACGCCAACCAACGCGCTCAACTCCGTCTGTTCTACAAGGGAAAGAAGTACGCTCCTCTCGATCTCCGACCAAAGCAAACACGTGCTATCCGAAGACGCCTGTCCAAGAACGAGAGTGAGAAGAAATTGGAGAAGACAAAGAAGCGAACGGTTCACTTTCCTCAGCGAAAGTATGCCATCAAGGTACGTCGAATATAAACATTGAAGGAGGGCGAAATACAAGGCTGAACGGAGCGGAAGCTGACATTTCGAAACAGGCCGAGGCTTAGGTATTGATGGAAATTTGGGATTTGATTTGTGGCATGGCTTTCTTTGCAAATTGGCTTGATTTCTTTCAAGGGTTGCGGTGTATCATCGAGAATAGCATAGGCTGGCAACGGAGCCGCCCAAAAAATCACGACTTTTAAGCAAAGGCTTTCCACATTGGTCAATGGAGTGATGTGATCAAAAGGATTGATCGTGTATTGCAGCATTCGACTTTCCCGATTCCTTTACGATATTCACGAGCAAGATGGTCCAGAGGCGTTCGACGAGAAAATCTTTGAGATTGTAGGAGTTTTGAGGTGAAATACACATTTGGAGGGACCACCAAAATCGACGCAATCGAAGGTTCATATCAGAAGAAAATCTTTTACGATGATTCTACAGGTCTATGACTTTTCTTTCAACCCGCCTCGTTTCCATTTCCTATTTTTCTTCGCAGATCAAACGCCTTCACAGAACCTCTCCATCTTAAATTTCCATGCCAGGTAATCTGAAAGTATTCTATTGACCACCTGAACCATGTACCAGGTCATATAAACAACTGTCTTTGTCCTTCAGTACTCTCCCCAAAAACTTTTCTTGAAGATCTCAGAGTCCCCTATCATCTTCGCAGCCTTGAAATTTGCAGTTCCTTCCCATCTAGTAAACTGAGAACCATCACAAAGAAGATCATACCAGGGCACCCATTTCTATGTGAATACTCCCATTCTTATTTTCAAAGTAAAGTAGAGTGTTTCTGCACTTCCTCGCATCCTTGCTTATGACATGTGAAACTTCTCACTCCTTGGTCTTTTCTTTTAAATAATGTAGATATAGTATGCAGGAGATACCATATACTTCACTTCCTAAACACAACTAGGTACTAAAATCGTAATGAAAGGAATCAATCCCTTATAGTATCTTACACCCATGGAACACTTCAACACGGTAGTAGGGTCGACGAGCTCTAATATCTTTTTATTCTACCCTTTGTACCCCTTTATCAAATCCTTTCCACAAGTCCTTCTTAACACAATCTCTCAAGTTTCAACTCTCGAGCTATCTCCAGACTGTTACTCATCGAATGATCAGAAATGCTCAACCAGATGAAGCTAGGAATATGCTTTTTCTTTTACAGAGTTCATTGACTTTTCTGCATTTTTGTCACCCAGCCTACACCTTACCTTCATATGCTATACCTCCATAATAATGATATATATATATACATATATAAATAGCGTTATTCTTCCATTGATTCTAACTCTATATCTATATCTATATCTAGATTACTCAGTCTCAGACAAAAAGCTCCGAAATCTCTTACCAACGTTCAATGTATCAAAACTCGCACTGTAAGGAAAACAACATGTAAAAAGGGAAATAGTAAACTAACGAGCTACTCTGATCTCCCCCCTTTCCCCTTGGGGCTTAACACCGTGAGATTCTCCCTACTCGTATCGATGAAGAGACCACTACACTATTTCCCCCGTATCTCCCACTATAACAAAAAGCAGAAAAAGAAAGTAAAGAAAGTAAAGAAGCTAAACAGACATTGCATCTCAAAGAATTGAAAGATCTCGCTCTGATACTTCGCACCCACTCACTCACTCCCTCACTCACTGATGGCAGTATTCCCCACGGTAACACAATCCCATTATCCACTGTAGAAATCACCTTTAGAAGTATATTAAATCTCTGAAATCCTTCTTCTTCGGGGGAAATAAATAGATAGATAGCCAGGTACCCAAGTAAGATAGGAGAGTACGAGAAAGGAGAACGCATTTAAAAACCAAAATACTGACTTTTAAACCTAGGAAAGTAATCCAGATACCCTCTTTCCCTACACTCCTCCCTCGAAACTCATCTGCCGATTTCAATAATCTTACAGCACATCTGACCTAATCTAGCCTCCTACTATACTCGTACCACCATCTCCAATCCAACCAAAACCAAGACCAAGACCAAGAAACCCATCAAACCACAGAAACCCACTTTCACTCCCCAAAAACCAACCCAATCAGCCTCAACAACATGACTTACACCCTTTAAACATATTATCTATAACCCGTTAATACCCTACATTATTACACTTCAATTGAGAGAAGTGATGCCAAGAACAATATCCCCTAAACTGAAATCAACGGCGGAGATAATTTCGTATAATACACGTGTTGTCTACTCATGAATTTTGAAATTATCCCATCCGTGAAGGGAATCAGTCGTTCATTCCGATTCTTACAGTTTAGTAAAACGCAATGGTTTGTTTTGTGGTACATGTACTAACTCCCATCAATCCTCAATCATTATCCAGTTTCAGATACTTTACTTGCCTCTGGAGTCGGCTAGGTATTTAGAGGGTATGGGTATCATCTACTTGCTTACTTACTTACACTAGTCAAAGATATCTATGTTATGTAGTTTTCCACACAAATTCGATGCTAGATGAATTATGAATACATCATGACTAGCCGGTCGGGACACTTTTCTAATTTACTTCGAAACCTCACGCAACGTAAAACATAATGCGAAAATTCTTTTTATTACAATTTTAAATTGCTCAAATCCTACTAGTCTCAAATTCGAAGAATCTAGAAAAAGAAGAGAGAGATAACGGAAGAAGAAGGATGGGTATTTACAAACGCTCCCCCTTAGCCTCCTTAGCCTCACCATACTTCTTCAAACGGATAGCCTGGACACTGATAAAGCCCGTGGTGTCAGCTGGAGCAAAAGCACCAATTTCATCCATCGAACTCTCGCTAGCATCGTACAACTTCTCGGTCTCCGAGCTGCGTCCCAGAACGGAGAAGCTTCCCTTGTAAACACGGCATCGTACTTGTCCATTGACGTTCTTTTGGGAGGCAATGATGGATTCCTCCAAGAACTCTCGCTCAGGAGAGAAGTAGAGACCGTTGTAGAGGACCTTGGCGTAGTTGAAGGTGACGAATTGGTCACGGAGTGCGCGAACTTCACGGTCCAAGACGAGACCCTCGAGGTCGATGTGTGCAGAGCGAAGACAGGTGAGACCTGGGGTTTCATAACATCCACGAGATTTCAATCCGATGAATCGGTTCTCGACGATATCGACACGTCCAACACCGTGTCGACGAGCGATGGCGTTGGCCTCGAGGAAGAGCTCAACGGAATCGGTGACGGTCTTTCCATCGGCAGTGATCAATTTCTTTGGAAGACCCTTCTCGAACACAAGTGTGAAGTCCTCCGGCTTTTCTGGTGCGTTCAAAGGATCGACGGTCAACTTCCACATATCGGCTGGAGCAGTGACATCTGGATCCTCGAGAATACCAGCCTCGTAACTACAGTGTGCCAAGTTCTCATCCATACTCCATGGCTTGCTCTTTGTGCTGCTGACTGGAATACCGGACTTCTCAGCGTAGTCGAGGAGATCAGCACGACCGGCAAAGCGCTCGTAGAAGACGGGCATACGCCATGGGGCGATGACCTTGATGGTGGGTTGGAGTGCGTAGAATCCGAGCTCGAATCGAACTTGGTCATTTCCCTTTCCAGTGCAGCCGTGAGAGACAGCGAAGCAGCCCTCCTTTTGGGCGACCTTGATTTGTGCGCGAGCGATGACGGGACGGGCGAGGGATGTTCCTGTTAAAATGTCAGCTCAAGCTAGGGATAGAGTTATTCATGGAACTGCAACTGACCTAGAAGGTAGACGTTTTCGTAGATGGCATTACATTGGATAGCTGGGAAGCAAAGCTCCTCAATAAACTCTCGACGGATATCCTCGATGTAACATGCAACGGCTCCAATCTTCAGTGCCTTTGCCTTTGCAGCCTCGAAGTCCTCTATGGTAGTGGTCAGAATTGTACGCGAATATCAGGTATAGGGTTTTCTAACCTTCCTGTCCAACATCTGCCATGAAGCAGACGACATCGTAACCCTCCTCAATCAACCATTTGAGGATACAACTGGTGTCAAGACCACCACTGTACGCAAGACAGACCTGGAGTTGAATATCAGTATGGCCCTCACCGCACTGACTCACCGCGGGGTAAAATAGAGAGATTTCGTACCTTATCCTTAGCCATGATGTCTGGAATTTAGTATGAGGAAGTGGAAAAGTGATTTATAGAATTTTTAGAAAGCTGGTGAGATGAATGGCAAAGTTGGAAAAAACGGCGGTGGTGGTCAATTGAAGTAAGTAAAGAGGTTGCAGAGAAGAGTGTGTCCCATAAAATATTTCTTCCCCGCTATCCTTAGGTTTCTTATCTTAGCACAAGCTACCCCTGCCTTAGTCTGATGTATCTGCACCCTTATTCACTAGGTACACTCCTCAGTTCATCTGAAGTTACGTTGAAAGCACGCCTTGATGATACTATTAGGTACAAAATGTTGAGGCACACCTTCTTGGATAAAATTACGTACTGTAACAGGATTAATTTCATCATAACAAACTTCTATTATTGCCTCATTCTGTAACGGCTGTCGCCTTTTGAGCTCCGAATACTTTACATATGAGAAAGGTAAGAGTACTTACTATACTTAGTAGAGCTTCAAAACTCATTCCACTACTACAACTGTAAACTCAAACCACACAGCTTCTTAGTAATTATAGAACTCCTCCCAAAACCATCTAGATCACTATCTTTTTGCATACCCAAATTAGTTATGAGTACAGACATACATCTGCTATTATCCACCTGATCTTCCAAGAGGCAACACAACTAGCACAAACTACTGTAGGTACGCATACCAAGACCAAACTACGTAGACTGAACTAGGTTACCCCTTACACATTAGCTCACTACGCCAAACCTGCACATACAATAGTGGCACCACCCATTGGCTAATACTCGCAGCTAGTACAGTAAAGTCAAGTGAGGGAAAGAAGACTAGCCGTCAAAAGCCTGGTGGGCCGATATCGCTAACCCCGAAACTAGGGGCGTCCCTATCACCAACCCACAAGGTAGAAAAATGCAACTCCAAGAATTTCTATCATGATGCAGTAGAAGAAGAAAATTTCCTCTGCATCTCCAACCACGCCACAGTACCCACATCAAACTTAACTTGGTTACGCCCTACCAATTGGCGGGGTAGAGTTTCATATGGGGCCATATCCACTTTCACAATGTCATGCTGCGACTTAGTTTAGAAATCCATGTTTTTAATGAATTTTACTGGATCAAAGGGTATGGATCAGTTAAGGTAACAAGGTATTCTTTCCCACTAAAGCTCCAACGCTTCAAAAAAAATCAACAAACAAGAAAGGAGCGCCCAAAGGCATTATTAACCTAGTCAACAAAAAGTGCCAACATCGGGATGGTGACACGATTCTGCCGCCGTGTCGTTTGTCAGTCACTTGAGAAAGTAATAGACATTTATGCCTCTTCCTCCATCTGGGCCTCCTCCTCGTACTCCTCCTCACCCTCAGAAATAGAGGCATCCTGGTATTGTTGGTACTCGGAAACCAAATCGTTCATGTTGGACTCAGCCTCAGTGAACTCCATCTCGTCCATACCCTCTCCAGTATACCAATGCAAGAAAGCCTTTCTTCTGAACATAGCAGTGAATTGATCACCGATACGCTTGAAGAGCTCTTGAATGGATGTGGAGTTTCCAACGAATGTGGAAGACATCTTGAGGCCTCGTGGTGGGATGGAGCAGAGAGCGGTTTGGACGTTGTTGGGGATCCACTCGACGAAGTAAGAAGAGTTCTTGTTTTGGACGTTTCGCATTTGATCCTCGACTTCTTTCATGGAAACCTTACCACGGCTGTAAAATATTAGTCTACGTCATTTCTGAAAATCCGTGCGAGAGGACTTACAAGATAGCAGAGCAAGTCAGGTAACGACCGTTACGGAAATCGGAGGCAGCCATCATGTTCTTTGGGTCGTACATTTGTTGGGTCAACTCTGGAACGGTAACGGCACGGAAAGAGTGAGCACCACGGCTGGTGAGAGGAGCGAATCCAACCATAAAGAAATGGAGACGTGGGAAAGGAACCATGTTGACAGCCAACTTTCGGAGATCAGAGTTGAGTTGACCAGGGAAACGAAGACAGGTGGTGACACCAGACATGACGGCAGAAACTAAGTGATTGAGATCTCCGTATGAAGGGTTGGTGAGCTTAAGAGTCCTCATGCAGATATCGTAGAGAGCCTCGTTGTCGATACAGAAGGTTTCGTCGGAGTTTTCGACCAACTGATGGATGGAGAGGGTGGCGTTGTAAGGCTCAACAACGGTGTCGGAAACCTTTGGTGAAGGAACAACGGAGAAGGTTGCCATCATACGGTCTGGGAACTCCTCACGGATCTTGGAGATCAAAAGCGTACCCATACCGGCACCGGTTCCACCACCAAGGGAGTGGGTGATTTGGAAACCCTGGAGACAGTCACATCCCTCAGCCTCGCGACGAACCACATCGAGAACTTGGTCGACGAGCTCGGCTCCCTCAGTGTAATGTCCCTTAGCCCAGTTGTTACCAGCACCGGATTGACCGAAGACGAAGTTGTCGGGTCGGAAGAGTTGACCGAAGGGACCAGCGCGGACAGCATCCATGGTACCTGGCTCCAAATCGACGAGGACGGCACGAGGAACATACTTGTTACCAGAAGCCTAGAAAGAGTTAGTATGATAGTTGGAGGTGGATGCGCGGCGGAAGCTGACCTCGTTGAAGTAGACGTTCATACGCTCCAATTGGAGGTCTGAGGTTCCGTGGTAACTGGAATTGATGTTAGCCTAGGCAGACGCGACGAAGGGGTCGAGTAAATAAACTCGATGTGTGAGAAAACGTACACTCCAGATCCATCGAGACCGTGCTCTCCTGAGATGGTTTGCCTGTTTCCTCATCAGTATGGATATTGCAGATACGTAGCGGACGTGTCTCCTGAGGAGTCGCGCTGGCCGAGCTCGTCCCAGGTCGAGAATGAGGGTTCTACGCACCAGAAGGCAGCACCAATTTGGTTACCCTAGAAAACATTAGTATATTTCGACTGGCAGCGGATTTAATGATGGTACTCACACATTGACCGGTTTGAAGATGCACCTGTGGATGGCAAAAGACGTTGGTTAGCTCGCTGTTCTTTTTCAAAGTAGTGGGGTAAATATTCAGGGGTGCAGCAGAACAAGACGCGTTCCGATGTCAATAGAAGCTGGAGAAGAGGCGGAAGAACCTACGATTTCACGCATTTTGAAGGATAATGTATTGCTCGGGATGGAAGAGGAAGAGTGTTGGATTGGATTTGCTGGTGGTGTGGTGTAGGTAGCAAAGGTAGGAGGAATCGGCAGAAGGTTGTTGTTGAGCTGTGGAGTGGAGTGTTTTTGTGAGAGGTGCAGCGGTGTGGAAGGCACGACCGGAAATTTTGCGCTAGGAGCCAAATCGGGCTTAGCGGCTGGAGCATGGACCTTGCATAAATGATTTTTGTGACTTCCTAGCCAATTAACCCCTTTTGCATAACTTTGGAGGTCGATACGAGTACAGTACTGGATTTGTGAAGGCAAATCTGAGGTGGCATCCAACTCGAGAGTCTATTTGGATATTCGCTTCGAATTCGGGATTTCCGCAACCACCACGACGACTCATCTTGTTGGCTTCTGGAAGTTTAGAAGCTAGACACGAGACACACTACATACCAAGGTAGAATAGCTAGGCAATTTTCACAATGGAGGCCGAAATCAAGTCCTATATTCCCGGGATCGACTCTGTCATTTCGGAATATTCAGTCGGATATCTGAGCCATGCCTCCAACGCGTATGTGCCCGATTCGGACTCCACTGGGATCACACCCTTAGAAGAGGCCGCAACCTCCATCACAGCCCTTCTTTTGTCGGCCTCCGGTGACCCATCTCCATCAAATGAGGAGAAACTTAGCCAGCTGGTTAACAAATGGGTGGAAAAATTCAATGCTTCCGCTGCAAGTGGACAGCAGAGACAGGTCTCATCGGCCGCCAAACGGCTAGACAAGACGATCCAAGTGGGGGCTCAACGTAATATGTCCTCTACTCTGGGAATATCTACGACAGGTGTAGATCTGGAGTCAGCAAACACCAGAAAACTTGAATCCAAAGTGGATCGAAAGAAGCTGGAGAAGGCTGAGCGAAAGATTGCCGCTAAACAAAGCAAGAAGGTTTTCAAGGCCGTTGAATATGAAGCCTCCAAACTCATCGGTCAAGTTGACGATACCCAGTCCTATGAAGATTTCTTTATGGCTGTCAACCCTTTACAGTTGGGGCAATCTCAAACCAAGAGCAAAGACATCAAATTGGATGGGATCGATGTTTCTATTGGTGGGCTGAGAATTTTGTCAGACACTACATTAACACTGTCCTATGGTCGAAGATATGGTCTTGTTGGTCAGAACGGTATTGGTAAATCGACACTTTTACGAGCACTAGCACGTCGAGAGCTGGCAATTCCAACCCACATTTCAATTCTCCACGTAGAGCAAGAGGTAAGATGACCAGCTTTGAAATATGCATTAAGGTCACTAACATGTAATTCAGATTACTGGAGATGACACACCTGCACTTCAAGCAGTCTTGGATGCCGACGTGTGGCGTAAACATTTGTTGAGCGAGCAAGTTGTATGTGTTACCTAGACTAGAAGCAAGCAAGTCTACTTTGGTGCTATAGTACTGACATAATGTATAGAAACTTGGCCAGCAGCTCAATGCCATCGAAGAAAAAAGGTCTTCAATGGCCGATACTTCAGCAGATGCTGCGGACCTCGATCATGAGCGTGAAGGCCTGGATCAGACACTTGGTGATGTTCAAGCTAAATTAGCAGAAATGGAATCCGATAAAGCAGAATCAAGAGCAGCAACAATTTTGGCTGGTCTTGGTTTCTCTCCAGAACGTCAACAATTTGCTACCAAAACATTCTCTGGAGGTTGGCGTATGCGTCTGGCCTTGGCACGAGCACTCTTCTGCGAACCGGATCTCTTACTTCTTGACGAACCTTCTAACATGTTGGACGTCCCCTCTATCACTTTCCTTGCCAATTATCTACAAGGCTATCCAAGTACTGTTCTCGTTGTATCCCACGACAGAGCGTTCCTCAATGAAGTCGCCACGGATATTGTCCACCAACATTCCGAGCGTCTCGATTACTACAAGGGTGCCAACTTCGAGTCCTTCTATGCCACCAAAGAAGAACGTCGGAAGACAGCAAAGAGGGAATACGAGAACCAGATGGTGCAGCGTCAGCATCTTCAGAATTTCATTGACAAATTCCGTTACAATGCTGCCAAGTCCTCCGAAGCTCAGTCTCGTATCAAGAAATTGGAAAAGATGCCTGTTTTGGAGGCACCAGAGAGCGAGTACACGGTCCACTTCAAATTTCCAGATGTTGAGAAGATGTCTCCCCCAATTGTGCAGATGACAGATGTTTCCTTCGGCTACACCAAGGAGAAGCCACTTCTCCGAAATGTCGATCTCGACATTCAATTGGATTCTCGAATCGGTATCGTCGGACCCAACGGTGCTGGTAAGACCACTGTTCTGAAACTTCTCATCGGAGCATTAACACCTACATCTGGACTCATTTCTCAAAATCCACGTCTGAGAGTTGGTTTCTTCGCCCAACACCACGTCGATGCTCTCGACTTGACCACCAGTGCCGTAGGGTTCATGGCCAAAACCTACCCTGGAAAACAAGACGAAGAATACCGTCGCCATCTCGGAGCCTTTGGTATCACCGGTATGACAGGTCTCCAAAAAATGGAACTCTTATCCGGAGGTCAGAAATCCCGTGTCGCGTTTGCATGTCTCTCACTCCAGAACCCACATATTCTCGTTCTCGACGAACCTTCCAATCACTTGGATATCGAGGCTATGGACGCTTTAAGTCAGGCTTTGCAGGCTTTCCAGGGTGGTGTCTTGATGGTTAGTCACGATGTCACGATGTTGCAGACTGTCTGTAAGAGTCTTTGGGTTTGTGATAACGGGACGGTGGAGAAGTTTCCTGGGGACGTGGCGGCTTATAAGAAGAGGATTACGGAGCAGGCTGATGCTGCGGGGGTTGCTGCTCAGCATTAGAGTAGAAGAATACGCTAAATAGTCCAATCCAAATTTCTGACCTCGAATGCTGAACTTGTCTTTGGTCTATCGGTTCATCGAGCTATTTGAGGAAACTGGGTTCAGGTGAGTCCTTCGTTCTTAACGCTATAACTCAAACCAACCTATACATTCCTTCCGAAATATTCATAAATACACATGGACCGTACATTCACCCAGCCCCTCCACACTTGAAGTGAGAATTTCAAGAATGAATAAGATTGATTTTGAAACTTTTTTTTCCTCATTATTAGTAAGTTTTCTATTACAAGTCTATTTTCTTCTCTTATTTTTGACGGATGTTCTTCGCTTTGCGCTTTTTGAATACCACGCCTGTTGGCACTTCTTCACTCTCTCCTTTCTTTGGGATTTCTTCTGATCCAACGACTGGTATATCAGCCAAAGAATCAGGAAACTCTTTCTTGACTTCCTCTTCGGGCTTCGGTACACTCTCCTCCTGAACTTCGTTCCAAGCCGATGGAGGTGACTCAACCTTAACCTTAGTTTTTTCCGTCTTCATATCAATCTTCACCGGTACATCATCAGGTTCAGGTTCAGCTTTCGACTTTGGCTGCACCAAAGCCTGACCAAGCAATGCATCAAGATCCCCCTCATCCTCTTCAACAGGATGACTCCTAAATTTCGAGCCCCACCTCTTCCTCTTAATCTCCACATCCTCTTTATCCTCCCCCTCATCGTCCTCTTCTCTCTTCCTCACACCCAGCGCAACACTCTCCTTCTTCGCCTCGCCATTCTCATCCAACACCCGCTGAGAAGTCACCGTCCATTCGCCCGCCATCGCCATATCCCCTCTAAACTCATCTGGTATACTAACGCCCATCTCTGCCAACTGTGCGAGCTGTTGTTTCCTCTGCGCCGCCGTAGCCTGAA
Organism: Hymenoscyphus fraxineus; assembly: GCA_900184765.1. Classification (NCBI taxonomy): domain Eukaryota; kingdom Fungi; phylum Ascomycota; class Leotiomycetes; order Helotiales; family Helotiaceae; genus Hymenoscyphus; species Hymenoscyphus fraxineus. The sequence goes on along the minus strand of LT855412.1, from coordinate 1,951,144 downwards.
CTTTTGGCTGTGGTACTGAAGGTGTTGGACCTCTTCCAAAGGCTGAACTCAATCCATCTTTCGAGGACGAGGATGAGGATGAAGGATTGGAAACTAAGCCATTTAATCGCGCGACTTCGGATTTCGCGCGGTCCTTGTCTTTTTCGTCCTTTTCGTGGCCGCGGTGGAGGTCTCGTAGGAAGCGCTTTAGATTCCCTTGATGCTTTGGTGTTGCTTCGTGGTTGGCCTTTTCGAGTTTGGTGTCGCGGATGAAGGTTTTGCAGTGCTTGCACCAGTATTTTGGCTATTGGACGTCAGAAGAGGTTCAATGAGTTTAAGAAGGGGGGGTTATTTACTGTTGACTTCCAGTATTCCGACATTTTGGGGAATAGTTGACTGGTAGAGACACTGTCTTGAGACAGTTCTAGGACGTGGAATTTGTTCAGAAAGCTCAGAGATACCGAGAAACTATTGATGTCAGCAATCTACCAAGTTGAGTGGTAGTTGTTAGAGACGGCGCAAAATAGTAGTTGGAAATTTGACAAGTGCTCACAGAAATAGGCCATCAGCATTGACATATGCCAAGAAATACCAGCGTAGATGCGAGAGCAAGGGCCCCTGTCAAAAATCATCCGCCGCCACGCCCAGGCGATTATGAGAGTGCATCACTTTGAGCTCCATCAACAGCTTCACTCGCAAATACCCAACATCGTCATGGAAGTGGCACGCATAGCCATGAACGGGCAAGCCCTCAGCAGGAATTCAATTTCTGCGACTCTGGCCAGAAGACCAACACCTCTCCTCCGCGCCTCATCTATTACTCTCCAAAGAGCTCAGCAGCAAAGACACTTACATCTTACCCCTCGAGCTCCAGCACCCAATACCAGCCTGCTAGGAATCAACAACTCGAAAATCCCCACGTCATACTTCACACGTCCTTCTTTACCAGCAAATACTATTATTCGTTTCGTGCCACAGCAGACAGCATGGATTGTCGAGCGAATGGGAAAGTTCAATCGGATTCTTGCACCGGGACTGGCGATTCTGGTGCCGTTTATTGATCGCATAGCTTATGTGAAGAGTTTGAAGGAATCGGCGATTGAGATTCCTAGTCAGAGTGCGATTACAGCGGATAATGTTACACTTCAACTGGATGGTGTTTTGTACACTAGAGTGGTGGATGCTTATAAGGCTAGGTAAGCTTGCAGTTTTATTTCCTTTTGACAAAACATGGACTAACAACACAAGTTACGGAGTCGAAGACGCCGAATACGCCATCGGTCAACTCGCCCAAACAGCTATGCGTTCAGAAATTGGTCAACTAACACTCGATCACGTCCTGAAAGAGCGAGCGGCCCTTAACACTAACATCACCCTCACAATCAACGAGGCCGCTCAAGCCTGGGGTGTGGTCTGTCTGCGATACGAAATTAGAGATATCCACGCCCCAGAAGGAGTTGTAGCAGCCATGCATCGACAGGTTACCGCCGAGCGCAGTAAACGGGCTGAAATTCTGGAATCAGAAGGTCAAAGACAGAGTGCCATCAATATCGCAGAGGGAAGAAAGCAGAGTGTCATTCTCGCATCTGAGGCGTTGAAGAGTGAGCAGATCAATATGGCTTCTGGAGAGGCTGAAGCTATCCTGTTGAAAGCCAAGGCGACTGCAGCTGGAATTGAAGCCGTTGGACGAAGTATTTCGGAAGGAAAGGAAGCTGCTCAGGGAGCTGTCAGTTTGAGTGTGGCTGAGAAGTATGTTGATGCTTTTGGCAAGTTGGCCAAGGAGGGTACAGCGGTTGTTGTACCTGGAAATGTTGGTGATATCGGCAGTATGATTGCCAGCGCCATGGCGGTATACGGACAGGTTGGGAATGCGCAATCAAAAACTATGGTTGCTAGAGCATTGGAAAACTCGTCATCGGAAAGCACGCCCGAAAGTTATGGATCGGAGACGCCAGCTGATGAAATGAAGAGAACTATGCTCGCTTCTTTCGAGAATACGAGACAGAGGAAGTAGGGCTGTTTTGCCTAGGTAGTAAGAAAAAACTTGTATAACAGTGTTACGTTATAGTCTACTGTATGTGTAATGAATGGGCGCAAGGAAGGAAAAAACTTCTCTTAATACCAAGTTCTTTTACCACCTAAATCCCTTTTCACGTCGCTTGAACAGAAACCCTTGCTACACTTCTACCAAACACGAGAGTATAGAAGCCTACACGAAAAAAATACACAAGGAAAAAAAATTGGTGGTGGTCTTTGGTCTTTAAGCACGGGAGAGGGGAGAGGAGAATTTACTTACGCCCTTGGTCCCCTATTGACTCTGGTCCCTATCTTGTCTGTCCTGTTCATTCGGGATAGGCTGCCAGTCGCCTTGCGTCGTCGAGTCGGTCGTTCAGTCGGAAGTCCAGTCTGCCCGACCCCAGGGCCGATCGGGGGCCCTTCCAATAAGCCCTGGGGCCGGGAGGTTGTCGATCAGTCGGTCGGTCGGTCGGGTCCATACCCGGTGCCCAATGGGCCCCGGGTAAGGGGGTGTCGGTCGGGATGTATCGGTCGTTAAGTTGGTGTCGTTTTTTCGATGTCGTTGGGCTCGCTACTGTTTTTTTGGAGTTAGCGAAGGAATGGAATGTTTTGATTGAAAGTGTGCGCTAAGACCAGTCGACCACCGGGTGTGCTTGTGTTTTTGATGAGTGGAAATGGCTTATTTGGCTTGGTAATCTTTTGGGGGTAGGTGAAGGAGGGATGGGAGGCGGTGGTTGGTTCGCTTATGGGAAGTGAGGTAGGGAGGGAGAGTGAATTTGACTTGATACAAGGATCTAGACAACTAGACTTATTGTATTTATTGCTGAGAATAACTTGAGACTAATACATTTAGGCGCCTTTCGGCTTCCTATCTAAAACGCTGTCCTTCTTCCCGTTTTGGCCTTCGTGTTTCTCGGCTAATTTCCTGTAGCAACGATTAGTTTTGTCTTTTGTCTTGCTTGACAGAGGTCAAATACCCATGTCCCAGCTTCTCCATGGTCTCGATAACCACCTCCTGCATCTCCTTGAACATGTCTACTTCATGGTAATCGTCAAGATCAAGATCGAAATAGCCATCTGCGACATATTTCCGGGGTACGACTCCGAGTGCTCTTCCTGTTTCTCCTTGTCAATAAAAAGTGCATTGGGGGGTTTTTTTTCATTCTTTAATCGAGAATACGGGAGGGTTGGAGAATAATCAGAGGAAGTTTTGTGAAAGGAAAGGAAGGAGTCTTTTGCGAATGAGAACAGGGGGGAGAAAACGAACCATTTATACTACAATCACTTGCAATCCTTAATACCGCCTTGCAGGATACCTTGAGCGTTGCTAGACCGATGCCTTCGCTATCGAGGTGTTCCTGAATTGATGCTGGCATGCTAGGGGTTCGGACGTACCTGTCATCATTTTGTTAGTCTTGGGTTCTCGTTATAATGTTAGCCCCTGCATTCCTTTTCCTTTGAAATTTCTCAGACGGGTGAATGTTTGGAAAAGTCATGAGGATTCGGAGTTCAGGTTTCAATTCGGCTTAGAGGGCTTTGCACAGTCATTTCCAGGCCTCGTACATGTTATGTATGATAGCGAGGGCGAGGGAGGGGAGCAGGGAAGACTTTACCAAGGGGCAACGAGATTTATTCGTATACTTTCTTTCCATGCCGTGCGGCGGAGATTCCTCATAAGAGCTCTAGTCCCCCATTTGGCAACGTTATACTGAGGTGTCCCGGGTTGATCTATATAAACTTCTCAATTCTCATCCTCAAGGATTATGTGATGCGGTCTTTTGCGGTGATTTCATAGAAATTCCACAAACACACTTACCGACATAAGCCGCAATACTTGATATTAAAATCAAACACCTGTCTCGATACCTTTCTACGGGCTGCCGACGGAAATAGTGAAATGCAAGTTTGGTCGTGTAAAGCATGCCTATCAGGTCGACATCTAGAATACTCAGATCTGGTTTTATTGGTGGTTTATTTGGGTCTATGAAATCGTTAGCCGTTAAGTCGTGATCTTCATTTAAGGAACAATAGATTTTACCATCAAGACGAAAAAGGTCATCTTCTCCCACTATCCCAGCATTGGCGATCACGATATCGCAACCACCGTGAAGAGAGAATTTACTCGCCGCCTCGAAAAGAGACACTTGCTCCTCCCACTTCCGGACGTCGCATTTTACGAATTGGACTTTCCTGGAGAACAATTAGGGACGGGTGACTAACAGAAATAGAGCTCCTTACCCTGGCAGGGCGCTTGCTGCTTCTTTCCCAAGTGTCTCGTCAATGTCGCCGATTGTTACGAACGCTCTGTATTCTTGATTAATTTATCGTAGCAAAAACTTCTTGATATCTCTTACCCAGCATCGACGAAGGCTTGGACATAAGCTTTTCCGAGACCATTTGCTCCTTTTCATATTGTCAGCTGTCTGAATGAGTTCTGGATTCTGTGGTCTGGCTCGAGCTCACCTCCAGTAATCACTACAGATTTCCCTACTAATTCCTCTGTGCTAAACGAGCCACTCACATCAACGGGACCTCGATCTCGGTATTTCTCGACAACTGGCATTATTGGAAGACGAGCAGCATAGCTATGAGAATTCATCAATGAAGGATGTTATCCGATGGTCCTCGAGGTAACTGGTGTCTCTGGAAACTAGTCTAGTCAGTGCATTTAAGGTTGAGACTACTGTAGGATGTTTACGTGTTCACCAGAGTTCAGTCTGTTCTTTGAGTATCAAAAAGTCTTGGGTGCTTTACAAGTCGAGTACGAGTCCTCGAGCGTTTTTTAGCGAGCGAGGCAGGTAGACTTGTTGATGATGTGCTGGTTTCAGGGGAGGTGCGGGTGGACTTGGCTTGAATACTAAATGCGGTGGTGTGGTTGCTATTGGAAACACACAAGTACTTGTATATATAGAGTGCCTCGAGTGCCTACGAGTACTCGGTGAATCAGAAATTCTCCCTAGGCCCATTCTTTCTGGAAATGATGAAGATGTGATTCTACGTAGTCGCTTCAAGTGATTCTGGAGGAAGGCAACACCAAATGGCTACATTGTTCATATGAAATCAAACAAAGTTTATAAAGATTAGTTGCAGACAGAATTAATGTAATGATTCTCCCACTAAGATAGAGTATTGTGTACATTTTTTCTTGTGAACATTGTTGATCACCGGAACAGTAGCTGGTCTAATGTTGATGCTGATGCCGATAATACGGGATTGTCGGGTGTCTCGACCTCTCGACCCGCTAGCCGAGCCGAGTCTTTTCCAGCCAATGCCAATCTGTACCGAACGGCCTACCTACGCCTAGAGTACTCGTACACCAGCGTACGGCTTCTGGAACAAGCGCCAAATCCATCTCTCTTAATCCTCTGCCTCTGCTTCTGCCTTGCCAAGCACAACCGCCCATGTACCTTGAATTCAGTCGCGTCTCCGTCCCTTCGTAACTTCAGCTATCAACCACCTCCATCTCCACCTAATCATGCCCCACGACCAACATAGTAATAAAACATGAAGTTCATCAAACCCGCCTGGTTGACGCATAGCGGTATGTTGCATCATTTTGGACAATTAATGCTGTCACGGCAACCTCCTCCAAAAACCCGAAACACCGGATAGCAGTTGCTGATATTCGCGCTTCTTTGCGCCCCGACTACAGGAGAACAAAAAGACTTTGAGGTCTACAGTTGCAATGTTTCCCCCGACGGGACCCGACTTGCGACGGCGGCAGGAGGTAGGAGAACTCCAATCGATGAGAGAAGTGGATTGTTGGGACAGTACGGATACTGATGAAATAACCAGATGGGCATGTTCGGATTTGGTCGACGGAAGCCATTCTCCAAGCAGGAGATCCAACCTGCACGAAGCCAAAACAATTATGCCATATGAGCTACCACTCCGGAACCATACATACTGTTAGATTCTCCCCGAACGGGCGATGGCTTGCTTCCGGCGCCGACGACAAAATCATCTGTATATACCACTTAGATGTTAATCCTCCAGCCCATTCGTCATCCTTTGGTGCGCAAACCTCCCAGGAACCTCCCTTCACTGACCGTACACTGACAAACGATCATAGGAACGAACGAACCGCCCCCGGTGGAGAATTGGAAAATCACAAGGCGTTTAATTGGACACGAAAATGATGTACAAGATCTGGGCTGGTCGTATGATTCTTCCATTCTGGTATCCGTTGGCTTGGATTCGAAGATTGTGGTTTGGTCGGGCCATACTTTCGAGAAATTAAAGACCCTATCTGTGCATCAAAGTCATGTCAAAGGGATTACCTTTGACCCCGCCAATAAATATTTTGCGACGGCTAGCGATGACCGAACTATCAAGCTTTTTCGGTTCACTTCACCCTTACCAAATGCTACAGCCTACGATTCAATCAACAATTTCGTTCTCGATCACACTATCGAAGCGCCCTTTGATTCCTCTCCATTGACAACTTATTTCCGAAGATGTTCTTGGTCACCGGATGGAATTCACATTGCGGCAGCCAATGCGGTCAATGGACGTGTAAGCTCAGTTGCGATCATAAATCGAGGAGCAGCATGGGATAGTGATATCAATCTCATCGGACACGAAGGGCCAACCGAGGTCTGCACCTTTTCCCCTCGTTTGTTCAGCAGTCATGAGATTAGTGCAGAGACCACCGATAATAGTGGATATAGTACTCAGGCTCTTGTCACAGTTATCGCATGTGCTGGACAAGACAAGACACTTAGTATCTGGAACACGAGCTCTTCGAGGCCATTAGTTGTATGTCACGATTTAGCAGCAAAGTCGATTTCGGATCTTGCTTGGACTCCTGATGGGCTCACTATATTTGCGTCAAGTTTGGATGGCAGTATTGTTGCTTGTGAATTTGAAAGAGGTGAACTTGGCTTTATTGCCCCCTGGACAGAGAATGAAAAGGCGCTACAAAAGTTTGGTGTCAATAGAAGGGGCGTTGGTGTTGTTGAGGATGTGGCTGCTCTACGCCTTGAAGAGAGAAGTAAAGCAGGTGAGTTGCGGGGGGCTGAGGGGAGAATGGGTGCCCTCATGGGAGATACAGCCCCTTTACCAACTCCGCTTTTGAACGGTACTGCTAGTAGTAATGGGACAACAACAATGAGTGGTCTAGTTGTACCCCCGGTTGTTCCGTCAAATGGCCTTCCATCTTCCGCTCCAGTCGTTACAAATGGCCGAGCCGCTGTAGAGCCTCCAGCTCCAGCTCCTACTCCTGCACCACCAGCTGCAGACCCCAATGCAGAGAAGATTGAATCTATGAAACAGCGCGTAACAATCACAAAAGAAGGGAAGAAGAGAGTTGCTCCATTATTGGTTTCCTCTTCTGGTACGGGGCTCTCCTCTTTACCTCAATCTCAACTTGTGGCTGCGAGCTCTTCCAGTAACGCTCAAAGCGATGCACCAAAATTAATTCTAGATTTGTCAAAGCCATACGAAGGTCTTCCAAGGGGTGGTTTGGCTGCGATGCTACTGGGCAATAAACGAAAAGCAATTGCTCTCGAGGACGATGACTCGGAGGAACAAGGAAGCAAACGTCCCAACGTTGGAACTGCCAACTTTCCAATCCCAATTATGATTAACGGTGTCAATGGACTAGAGCCTGCTGCACCTATGGCACCGCAAAACGGCGTCGTTCCGACGCCTGAATTCATCCGGCCTGCAGTTATTAACCCTATAATGGCTGTTAGTCAGGTGCGACTAGCCGTGCCCAAAGTTAGGGTACATATTCTAAGATCACTTGACCGTGGTGCTTTGCCAGTTTCTACTGGGAACAATGCTTCCAATGGGATAGAAGAGTCCACCAAAGCAGCAGACGATATAGTTTTCGAAGCTCAGAATCCTGGTGGAAACCCCGCGCAGGTTAAAGATCCAACGAAAATCAGTGCGTCTAAGCGAGGTGCTGTTCTCTGGCAAGACTTCTTGCCAAGAGCGGTTGTTCTAGTCGCTGGTAACAAGAACTTTTGGGCTGCTGCTTGCGAGGATGGCAGTATATACACCTGGACCCCTGCTGGCCGAAGGATCTTCAACGCACTAATACTCGAATCACAACCCGTCATTCTCGAATCAAGGGGTTGGTGGCTACTCTGTATCACAGCAACCGGACTATGTTATGTCTGGAACCTAAAGACGCTCGCATCACCTCATCCTCCTGTCTCTCTAGCACCTATATTGGATATTGCGATGCATTCTCTCGGTACACATACAACTAGTGCCCCAGGAGTCACGTCTGCTCATCTCAATTCTACTGGTCATATTATCGTTACACTCAGTAATGGTGATGGCTTCCTTTACTCGCCAGCAATGTTTGTTTGGCAGCGATTATCCGAGGCTTGGTGGGCGGTGGGCAGTCAGTACTGGAATTCGAACGATTCTTCCATCGGCAGTCTGCAATCAACTGGTGTTGGTCCAGACTCTCGACGTGATGGCGAAATTTCTTCTTCAAACATCTCAGCTGGTATCATTCCTCATCTCGAAAGACATACCACTAATGAGGTTCTCCTCAAAGGTCGCGCGTACCACCTACAACGTCTCGTCAAATCTTTGCTGTCAAAAGAAGGATATGAGAACTTTGAATCTGGTGTCAGCATTGCTCATCTTGAGAACCGTGTCGCAGCGGCTATGCAACTTGGTGCCAGAGAAGAGTTTAGAATCTATCTTTTCATGTACGCCAAGCGCCTGGGTGCTCAGGGATTGAAGACCAAGGTTGAGGAGCTGCTCAAAAGCATTCTTGGTGGCATACTGCAGGATAAGACGGATGATTCGTCAATCAAGGAGGGAGGCGAGGGATGGCACAGTGAGGATGACAAGCTTTGTGGGTGGGGCCGAAAGGAGTTGTTGAAGGAGGTCGTATTGATTCTCGGTAAGTTTGCTCGTATCACAAAATTTTACCACCACCCTACTCACATTGTACGCAGGTAAATTTCGAGAGTTGCAAAGACTCACGGTACAATATTCGAGAGTCTTGGGGATGGATGATGAGGAAATGTCTTGAGAGCTGCGTTTGAGGTACATATTTGCGATGGAAGGCGTTTTAAGGCTTTGGCATCTTTGAGGAGTCTCTCTAATTTTGCACGTCTAAGGGAGTAAAATTTGTCCTTTTCTGAGGGTACATATTGTAGGAATATCCGGGGCGTATGGGTTTCTTTGCTTGCTGACAAAAATCGGAGCTGCTGCTATTTTCCCTTGTGTGAGGATGATCCAGGACATCACTAAGATAACACGTCGGGGGTTCTAGGTAGCGGGGGACATATCATAGTTGTAAGCAATAGAGTCTTTTAAATCTGAGTAAGTCCCATCGAGGGTATGTGTTCGTTTGTGTGGGGGTAGCTCTTTCCCAATTTCAAATCTTCTTCCTCTACCGACAAACCCCGCCCATTTTGTCCCTACCCTTGACCTCAAGCCTACCTTCCAAGTTGCAACCTAACTCAACAACCATATCTATTACGTACGCCGGATCCCAATCAACAATCCTATCTCGCCAAACAGAAGAAGAGATGTCTTCCCGTATCTTCCGCTCCATCAATGACGGCTCACCTCCACGAACGCCTATCCGCCAGACTTCCTTTACGAGTAGTAGATGGTCCCCTATCTCTATGGGGAGTGATGAGAGTAAGGAGGAGGAGTTTAGTGATGAGGCTGGGTTTTGGACGCCGCCGAAAGCTAGACTTGGGCCTCTTTCATGGCGGGTGGTGCCACGGATGAGGGGGGTTAAATGGGCTAGGAGTTGGGGCTTGAAGGGGGGGTTGAGAGGATTGTGAGTTTAGTTGAGTTTAGCTGGACTTGCTTAGGAGTGGGAAGGATATGGCTGTGTGGGATGGGCTAATGAGTATGTGTACTGATAGATTGCCGAGTCGACGAACGGGAGGACTGGTTTTTATGGGGGTTCTTGTTGTTCTTATGTTTTCACTGACAGGGAGAGGGGGTGAGGGTCTAAGTGTGAAAGGAGATATGGAAGATGGGAGGGACGCTATGCATGGTCCCACAACTTTGCGTCCTGTTCTTGCCACCATAGAGGATGGAGATCCGGATCCAATGAGATGGCTGAGAGAGAATTCGGGGGATAAACATGCGGTTGGTAATGCAGGTGCGGGAGAGAGTTGGAAGGGTATGGTTTGGGGTGATGAGAGCCAAAGGAATAGACCGAGGGCAGCACTTATTACCTTGGTAAGAAACTCGGAGCTGGAGGGAATTGTGCAGAGTATGGAGCAGTTGGAGTATAGGTGGAATTGGAAGTATCAGGTTGGTGTTTTCATCCCCTCCGCTATTTTCGTGAAAGAAGTTATGGAGGTAGACAGAAGATAAAGAAAAGCGACTGATTATTGCCAGTATCCATGGATATTCTTCAACGATGAACCTTTCACAGACGAGTTCAAGAACACCACGAAGAAGCTTACTTCTGCGAAATGCTTTTACGAAGTTGTGCCTAAGGAACATTGGTCTTTGCCAGATTGGATTGATGAGAACCGATTCATGAACAGTCTCGAGTATCTAGGAAGTATTGGAGTTGGTAAAGGGTGGCTGGTGAGTTATCACCATATGTGTCGTTGGAATAGTGGGTTCTTTTATAAACATCCCATTTTGAAGGACTACGACTGGTATTGGAGGGTGGAGCCTGATGTAAGACTCCCTTCCTACTTTCGCTCATGGGGAAGAAAGGGCTGATGGGATAAAGGTCCACTACTTCTGCGACATTGACTACGACATATTTCGCTTCATGCGAGACAATAACATGAAATACGGCTTCAATATGGCCATCCTCGATGATGCCCGATCCTTTCCATCGTTATGGAAACGCACCCTCTCCTTTGCAACCGCCAACCCACATCTTCTGCACCCCTCCGCGGATATTTCCTGGCTCCTAGATCCCGAGAATGGAGGCGACTATAATAATTGTCAGTTCTTCTCAAATTTTGAAATCGGCTCATTGAATTTCTGGAGGGATACTCCGAATGAGGAATACTTCAACTATCTTGACCGAACAGGGGGCTTCTATTACGAGCGCTTCGGGGATGCGCCGGTTCACACGCTGAGCGTGGGGATGTTTGTCCCTAAGAAGGAAGTTTGGTGGTTCAGGGATGTAGGGTACCAGCATGGGATTAATCGGCATTGTCCGCCGCCTCGGAAAGAGGATCTTCGTTCCTCTGGACTAGGAGTCAGAAACCAGGGTGACGAGGGGTTGCCAAATAAGATGAATGGGGATGAGCTGCTAGGCCGGACGGGAAGATGTGATTGTGAGAGCACCGGGCTGGACGAGGGCTTCTATAAGTTGGTTCCGCTGGAAAGCCCACAGAAGAAACCTGGGGATACTTGTCTAAGGCTTTGGCTTGGGGGTGAGTGGTTGGGAAAGAAGGAGGGGTGGACGGCGGAGGGCGAGAAGGCTTTTGGGGGTGATGGGTATGGTGGGTATGTTTTGAGGGGGGATGAGTAGGGGTGTGTTGAATGGATTTTGTGGAGATTTTTGGAGGGATATATTTTTCTTGGCAATTGAAGGCTTTCGTTTAGATTCATGTTATAAGTAGGTTATGTTGCGGTACTGTCGTAGGAATTCATGGGACATTTTCTCGCTTAGTTTTGTTCCTTATTTGTCGTCCGCTACTAGTTCTCTTCTGCTCTTAACTTCAGGACATTGATGGTAAAAGAATATTTTTTGGGAGATCGTTTGGTTATGATTGGACTCATTCGAGAGATTGAGTTTTTCCAAGTTTCGAAACAAACGAAAAGTCCTTGAGTGTTATATTTTTCTGTCATTACATATTTTCCAGCGTTTGAGAAAAGCTATTATTACCCGAAAAATCTTTCTTCAGGGCCTGTTCCTGAGTTCATCAGCTCCCTATTAAATGGTTTTCCGCTAAATACAAGTAGATAGAAGGACCGAGTAGCTACTAGCTGAAGTACCCTAGGCGCGCTAGGAGGTCCTGGGGTTGGGTTGAGTTAGTGCTACTACCCACTTGGGTTTGGGAAGCTGGTATTGTTTGTGTATCGAAGATCAAAATATACTTTCGTATTGCTGATTAGTTTTGTGGACTTGCTTTGATCATTGGATGGATTGTCTTCCTGATACTTGAGAGTTCATCTTGTTTGGGAATTTGGGGGGAGAGGGTCACTAGGGTAGTACGGGTATTGGGAACGTGAAGGGTCACGGGAAGGCTTTTTTTGGAAGCATGTGGTTTGACAGGTACTTAGTAGAGGTGTACTAGATTAGAGTTGAGTGAATTAATGGAGTAGTGGAGATAGAGGTAAGTTTGTAGGGATTTTGTTTGGTGTTTAAGAAGGGGGAAGATTGTTATTCGTATATTTTTTATTGGTGGGTTCGTTATTGGTAGGTAGTCAAGCAAATCAGCAGGTTGGGAAGAAATGGTAAATTTTGAAGAAAGTGTGTATATATTATCAAGGGAAAACAGATTATTCTTCGTCGGTTCTTGGAAGTGGAGTTAGTAGATCAAGAGATAGGAAGAGAAAGTTGGGGGGTGAAACTCAAGGGGATGAGATAAGGTGGAGATATCATGAGGGAAGGAGTGTACTCACCTCTGTTTAGGTATCTATTCCTACAACCCATCTCCAGTTCTGATTCTCAGGCGACACTGTATCATGTGTAACCTGAGTTTCTGAATCTGGAAGTTCGTTTGAGACTTCGTTTGGATCTTCATTTGGATCTCCGTTACCATCACTTGACTTGTCAGCACGTTGAGCAGCAATCTTCTCAGCAATCCGCTTTTTAGCAAGCAACGATCTGCGGGAAGCCAACAAATGATTATCGAATGCACGAACGTAATGGCGTGCCTTGACTCCATCCCATCCCCATTCACGGGTCAAGTTCGTTCCGTGTACTGTGAAGTGAGACGTTATCTTCTCAATCGTGAAAATACGGTTTGGTCGTAACCTTCGACGAACGAATTCGTGATTCAGCCACTTGCATATCCGAGCCCAACCGACCCTTTCCCCTGCGCTGGGGTACTGGAGCGGGATCACAGAGAGCAGAAGGGCTTCCTCGAATGTTGACCATTTAGGGGCACGTCTAGTACCGCTTTGCATGCTTGTAATTTCCATTGTGGAGTGATTGGTATTGTGGTTTTGGGTTGAGGAGAGAGGGGTTGATGAGGAGTGTGAGATATGAAGGGAACTCTGGGCATCTTTTCAGCATGTTGACAATGGTTTGTTCTGAGTGTAAGGAAAAGCAAAGAGAACTATCAACTTCAATGCTCTTTGTAATGGTGCTAGGTTATTCACTTCCAAGAGGACAAAGCGAGCAAGAGAAGGCCGTCCTTGGATGCGAAGATTCAACAAAGTGTACAGGCATAAATAATCGCTTCCTCGTGGAAAAGGGACAAAGCTCTTCTGCAGATGAGATCCGTTAAAAGTACTGTGACTATGTAAATATGATTATCATCATAAGGAGGTAGTTATCCATCCCATCTTTACAATTTAACTAGTTTAATTAGTTGGGCCTTGCTCAACTTGCGAGGGGAAAAGCATCGAACAACGAATCTCTTTGTAACCAGTGTGCATTGTCTTTTATGAGCAAAGAGGATAACAATTCATTAGTCCAATCCAAAGTAAGCTTATTGGAATGGACTTATGATTGTTTAATACTATAGACACCCCTTTGTTTAAGGACTCGAGGGCGGACTCGCTTAACTCCTTGTAATTTTCTCGTCTGGGTACTTGGTGGTTCTAACATTTCGCCAAGTTACAATATTTGTGAGCTTCAATCAGAATGAACGAAATTTGATTCAACCCTCATTGGGGGGACAGCGAGTAGCGTCGTCTTCCAAAAGTCTCTACTATTTCTACAAGTCATCTTCCTTTTACTCCTTGCCCTTTTTTCCATGATTTCAATGGTTGCGGTTTAATGGGCTCGGGCCGGGGTCGGATCCGAGACCGGTCATTTTTGCGACGCGTCTGGCGCGTCTTCCTGATCTTCCCATGCAAGCACTTTAAACCCAGCACAGTAACGACACAGCACCAGATTATTTTTGAGACCAGACCCTCACCCCCCAAAATGCCTCCAAAGGCAGCACAATCGCAGACGCCTCGGCGGCGCAAGGAATTGCGAGATGCACATACAAAAAACATCCTCAATAATGCGCTCGACTCGGACTCGGAGTCAGAGGAGGTCGATGAAGGCCCCTGGATTCCCGTTCTCGAAGAGAATAAGGTTGTTGCGTTTCAGAGGAAGACAGATGGGCTAGAATGTAGAGTTGGGGATTGTGTCGTATTGGTAGGAAGTGATGGGAATAATTGGGTGGGGCTGTTGAAAAGGTTTGTAGGGAAAGACGATGAAGGGGATGAATGCGCCGAGTTTGTTTGTAGGATATCTCCATGGCAGTTGCGATTTGGATTCTTTGGCTAACCAGGTGAAGGGTTTGCCAATGAGAAAGAAATCCGGAGTCAGCATAAAAAGAGAAAGGACTTTCTTCCTGTAATCCCCTCTTTCCCCATTACCCGACCGTCTTCTGTACTAGACTGACCTGGCTAGAATGAATTGTACCTTACACCTGGGGAAGACGAAAGTCCACTCCTTTCCATCATAGACAAAGCTACTATTCTCTCTGCACAGCAGTATTCTGATCGCCCTATACAGGCGGCCAAGCGTGGACGGAAACCAAAGGGCTACGTCGAGACAACATTTGTCTGCCGGAGAGCCTGTCAGTTGAAGAACACAACATATACAGAACAGTTCGATTGGGGTGAGATCAAACCGGAGACAGAAAAAGAAGTCTCTCAATTGGTTGACAAAATAAATGACGAAATTGAAAGTATAAGGCAACAAAACAGAGGCCAGCGTAAGCCAGGGTCTGGAAGACCCGTGGGACGGCCTCCTAAGCGGAAGAAGGAGGAGCTCGAGGAGGATGACGAAGAAGATGTGGATGATTATAAAGATGAGGGCCTGGAAGATATAGCGGAAGATGAAGACGACGATGATGGCAACGGATCTGATGGCTATGGCGATATTGTCAAAACGCCGCGGAAAAAGAAGAAATTCAGCAAAACAGTAACGCCTCGGAAACAACGAACTCCTTCGAAGCTACTTACGCCAAGTCATAAGAGGTGAGAAAATCTCACGAATACAGGAATCTCTATATACTTACAAACTTTTAGGGTCATGGTAAAGAAGCCCTTGGAATTTACACCTTTAGGAACACGTATGTTGGACCCAGAATCAGTCCAGAATTCTCCATTTCAAACAGCTCGTTCCAAGCTTCACGTTGCCGCTGTTCCCACGAGTCTACCATGTCGAGAAGATGAATTTGCATCAGTCTATTCTCATCTGGAAGCTGCGATTTTCGAAGGCACTGGTGCATGTATTTACATTTCGGGAACCCCCGGGACAGGGAAAACAGCTACTGTGAGGGAAGTTGTTGCCCAGCTCAACGCATCAGTCATGGCGGATGAAATTGATGATTTCATTTTTGTTGAAATCAATGGCATGAAAGTTACCGACCCTCATCAATCATATTCTCTGCTATGGGAAGCTCTCAAGGGCGATCGAGTGAGCCCATCGCACGCTCTAGATCTCCTAGAACGAGAATTTAACCATCCAAGTCCTCGAAGAGTACCTTGCGTGGTACTGATGGACGAATTGGATCAACTTGTCACCAAAAATCAGAGCGTCATGTACAACTTCTTCAACTGGCCTGGCTTAAGACACAGCAAATTGATCGTCCTCGCTGTAGCAAACACCATGGATCTTCCCGAAAGAACACTCAGCAACAAGATCAGCAGTCGACTTGGCTTAACCAGAATCACATTTCCAGGCTACAATCATGACCAACTAATGAAAATCATCCAATCACGTCTTGAAGGCGTCCCCGGAAATATTGTCGACCCAGACGCCATCCAATTCGCCAGTCGAAAAGTTGCAGCGGTCAGTGGAGACGCTCGACGCGCACTCGACATCTGTAGACGGGCCGTTGAATTGGCGGAGTCGGATAGTCAATCAGCAGTCCCTAGCACACCAAGTAAAAGTGGCAAGGGAGAGAAGATTTCCAAGAATGTGGGACGAGTCACGATTGCTACTGTGAAAAGAGCAATCAATGAAGCTACGACAAGTCCGCTACAGCAGTATCTACGGGGCTTACCGCTTTCGTCGAAGATCTTGTTGGCAGCTCTCCTAGCGAAAACGCGAAGATCGGGAATCGCAGAAAGTATCCTGGGAGATGTCCTCGATGAAGCCCGGAGGATGGCGAAGATGGATACTGGAGGTCAGACTGGGAAATATCTGTTAACAGAAAGTAACACCATGAAAAGCGTTGCTATATGGAAACCTCAGCCAGGAAAAGCGCCCAGGGTCCTTGCTATGGGACTGGCAGCAGTCGATCTCATGGAAGCGGGAATCATTGGTCTCGAGGCAAGGAAGGCTGATCGCACAGGTAAGATACGGTTGAGTATCGGAGAGGAGGATTTAAAGTTGGCTTTCAAAGATGATCCAGAGATCAAAAATCTTGGATTCTCAGCGTAAAGTAGCTAGGTAAATAATATAGACAGACACGAAATTATGATACCCCATCGAGTTCTTTCCCTTATTCCTACATGAAAACGCCGGTTCGCCGTCAGGTGCAATGCTCCCCTTTTTCCACTCTTGCTTCACAAATCATCTAAAACTTTTGCCTGCCTAATGTTGGTTTCCAATCTAGTGGATGGGTTTCTGGTGTAGCGTTTTCGTCCTGTTTCCATATTTTGACTGTGGGATGGGTTAGCATAATATTCTAGAGGGCCAGTTTCTTGCACTCACTTGTTTTATCGGCTTCTCCGCAAATCAATCGGAGCCCAGTTTTGTCATAAGTAGAACTCATAAGTCCAGCCTCTGCATCCAAAGAACCGGGTTGAGCCAATGTGTCTAGAGACTGGAATCTGTGACCTGATTTCCAATCCCAGAAACTCATTGATCCGTTATCACCTAGAACAATTAGTAAAAGGACCGTGACAATTCAATAGAGCTTCACTTACCACCCGAGAAGAGAACATTATCCTCGTTAACAGACATCGTGTTGATAATCGAGTTTTGACCCTCAAAATTCTGCATAAATGCTCCCTCGGGGCATTTCCACTGTTTGATGCTCCCCGTACTTCCAGTCGCAAAAGTAAACTCCTTAGGATGGATCGCTAACGCTCTCACACCTTTCTTGTGATGCGTAAGAACCCCCATCGTTTTTCCAGCCGCAAGATCCCATAACCTAACCGTCGAATCGAGTGAGGAAGTAATAACCTGTGGATCCGCTTCCTGGCATTTAAGATCCGAGACTGTACCCTTATGACCGGAGAGAACATGAATATTACTTCTCGTCCGCATATCCCACACTCTTGCAACACCATCACGACCACCCGTAACCAAAACATCGAGAGTTGGATGAAGAGCTAGTGTATATACACCACTCAAATGCCCGTGATAATGTCGAATCACCTTATTCGTCTCCAAATCCCAACATTTCACCATCTTATCCTCCCCACAAGAAAACAAATATGGATGCCGAGGGGAGACCGCAAGACCCCGTACCGTTGAAATATGTCCAGTTAACGTCAATCTCAAGTTACCCGTCGCCAGATCCCAAATCTTGATCGTTCTGTCCCCAGCACCACTGGCAAACCATTTGTTCTCCGGCTCAACAGCTAGCGATCGAACCCATCCTAAATGCCCAGAAATTACACGCATCAGTTTCCATGGCGCATGCCATTCTGGTTTGACTTGTATAACTGTTTGTTTCCGAACGAGACTCGAAGACGGTAGGTTTCTCTGCATCGTAGGTCCATTGGCGTTAGGTGGTACATGCTCTGAATTGACCTTCCCCCGTACGGTTAATGCTGTAGATGTGCCGGCCATATTACTATCCCTCGAAGCTACTCCCTCTATCAATTTCATCGTTTTCGCATCCGTAGTCGTTTCCTCCTGGGGAGCTGTCTTCGCCTTCTTCCTCGGTCCCGGCGCACTCGCCATCTTAGCTGCCAAAGCAGGCGGTAATTCCTTCACAGCATCGTATTCAGCGTGGATGCGCGACGCTATTGCCAATCGTTCGGCTGGCTCTGTGACATGCGAATCATCTTCTTTCTGGCCCTCTGCGAAGAGGGATCGTGATCGCTTTGAATTTTGCTGAAGGAGTGTTTTAAAGTGATCGACTTGTGCTTCTCCGGCGGTAGAGGTCGAGGCGACTGATGCAGACATTATTTCAATATGGTGGATTGTTGGAATTGGATTGAAATGTTGCTTGCGACAGCTCTACTATCGCATCAACATTTATTATCCGCAGCCTCGCCTCGCGCCTCTCTCGCGTCCTTGATTGGCCTTTTATTGATGCCTCATGAGTAAGGCGCAAATTTCAGGTGGACTTTACTGACGACTACCTACCTCTTTTCTTCTCCTGACTTTTGACAAACAAAATAAAATCTTTCACATCTGATCAGAAATTCTGTCAAAATGGACACTTCCGATAAATACGCTATCCATGCTGCGGCTCGTGATGGAAGAAGTACGTATAATCTTCATTTTCTGTACCCCACCCCAAATCACCATTACTAGTTCACTAGAACTAACCCTTGATTTTGGATAGATTTGGTCGTGGAGTCACTACTGAATGTAAGAAACTTTGACTTCCTTTGACATAAATATTTCTAATGCGTTAATATAGGCCAATCCAAAACTTGCCCACCAAAAAGATGATGACGAACGATTACCGATTCACTGGGCTGTATCCTATGGTCACCTCGAAATCGCTATCCTCCTATCAGGGGTCAAGAACTTCGATCCCGATGTCCAAGTAAGCGAAACGCTCCTCTTTTAATCACTCCGCACAAAAAGGATTTCTTTTTTCTCTTTGCAAAGTCATCTTTCACCTACTGGAGAAAAGTTAAAACGACCATATCATATTATCTGGGAAGATCTTAAGCAAGGATAAGATTTAGCATCAATCCTTCTCAATAAATACATTGGAATAACCGAAAGATTCCTCCCAACTTCCAACCTTTTCACACCTCTCATTCCATTCCATCCCGTTTCCACTCGAAAAAAAGTACCCACTAACTTTCTCCTCACAGGACGGCTCAGGCTGGACCCCCCTAATGATAGCCGTAAGCCTCAAAGAAAAAGCCGAAGAACTAACCACCCTCTTCCTCCAAAAAGGCGCCGACGTAAACGCAAAAAGTAGTCCCCTTTCCATCCCTCCTCCCTCCAACACCAACCTCCAACTAACAAACCCCCCCAGCAAACACCTCCCAAACAGCCCTCCACTTCGCCTCCTCAAAAAACAACCTCAGCATCGCAAAACTGCTTCTATCCGCCAATCCCCCCGCCTCAGCACGCGTCAAAGATGCCAGAGGACAATACGCAATCCATCGCGCCGCAGCCGTGGGTTCCGTCCCGATGGTAGAGTTGCTGCTGAAGAATAAGAGTCCGATGGATGCAGCAGATAACGCGGGACAGACGCCTTTACACCATGCCGTTGCGGAGGGTCACGGTACGTTATTCTCACTCTCTCTCCATCTTTCCCTTCTATTCAATCTCTCCAAACCTCTCTTATTCTCGACTGTCGAGAATATCTTGGAAAGTGCGAATAACCTGGAAGCGGTATCGTGATAGTACTAACATCACCTCCTCAACCAGGCGACACCGCCTTCGCACTCCTCAAAGCCGGAGCAGCAACCGACAAGAAAGATGTCGACGGGATGCTAGCTCTAGATCTGGCCCCCGATAAAGAGGTAAAACCCCACCCTCTCCTTTCCTTCTTGTCCCCCTCCCTCCCCTCAGAGAAGAAATTCTAATCCCACGGGATCCCACAGGTCAAGAAATTCATCCTTCAATCCGCGGAACGCGAGGGTATAGAATTGTAAGATAGCGCTACTCGATGTATGTAGCATACCAAACCTCCCTATCCCGCAAACAAATAAAGATGTAAAACATACAAAAAGGAACATTTTATAGATCTAGTAAATACCTTTGCTGGTAAAGTGCTATAAAGTTATGTAATCATACAAGGTCAACATGAAGTGAAAAGAAGAAAGAAGAAGAGAAGAAGAAGAGAAGAACAAAAGGAAGAACGCTCCAAATCTGTATATCAAAAACACAAAAACGCCTGTGCCTCTCTCTAACCCCATCTTCCTGCCAGCCTGCCAGCCATACATGGGCCATAAAAGGGAGGTGTAAGTATATCCTCAAGCTCATGATGAACGAATTTTAATACATGACCCCATCCATTCCCCATCCTTATTCCTCAGTCAATTAATATCCCAAAAAGAAGAAGCCCTCGCCAAGGAATGTTTCCTACCCTAGCCTACCCATGTTCTCACTTGCTGTAATCATTTAACAGTCCTCTCAACCAGTTCCCGATACATCCCCTTAATATCAACAATGTCACTCTTCAGCTCCTCGACCATCTCGCTCTTCTCCCCTAGCATCTCCAGCGTCGTCAAATACCTCTCGTTAACCCCCTTCAACTCCTCTTCCAGCTCCTCAATCCTCTTCTCCTTCTCCCGCTTCACAGTCACCTCCTTCATCAGCGCCACGATCTCCGCTCTCGCCTCGTCCCGCTGAGCAGCTAGGCGAGAGAGATCCTCTTTGGAAGTGACCTTTTCGCTTTCTAATCGCCGGACAGCGGAACTCATCCGTTCAACGAGTTGCACGGAAGGGCCTGCTCCCGCTGCCGAGACAGAAACCATGTCATTTATGGTTTGGTCCTGGGACGTGGGCGAGGCGTGGGGTCCATCAAAGAAATCGTCGTCACGGTCAGTAGTGATGGAGGGCGTGTGAGATACGTCGAAGTTCTCTTTGAAGGATCGGCCAGAGTCTTGTCTTACGGGCGTGGCATTTCCGGAAATTTTGCTGAGAGGCTGTGGTGAAGAGCGATGACCCACGAAGCGCTCTTGGGTTGGTGTGTCACTGATTACAGACCGCGAGGATGCTCTCCGTAGTTGTAGGTTTTGGAGACCCAGGAACTCGGTGGTGAGGCCTCTTCTCATGGATGTTACAGGTGAGTCCGCGCGGCCGTGCTCCCTGATCGAGCCAGACTCTTCCTGCCATTTACTTCTTTCTTCTTCAATCCTCTGTAGAAGCTCTATCTGCCAAGCCTCCTTCTCTTGTGCGAAGGAAGCTTGAGCAGCAGCCAAAGAAGATTCAGCTTCTTCTGCCCTGCGCTGTAGGCTCTCAAGTTTGGTTCTATGTTCATTAAGTTGCTGCTCGAAACTTGGTAGCTGGGACCGGGTTTCTTCGAGCTCGTCCTCGTGCCTTTTGGCTTTCAGAGTCTATAGATGTAAATATTTATGTGGATGTAAGTATAAAGGGGACTACTTACCACTTCACGCGCTTTCTTCCTAATATCAGACTCTCTCTTCGTAGCTTCATCCCTTTCTTTTTCTAGACTCGTTGCTCGTGCAATAAGCGAAGCCTCGATACCCTGCCAGTTTTCGCTCGCAACAGCATACTGACTTTGGAGAGTCTCAATCTGGCGTAGAAGCTTGGCTTGGGCGTCGCCTGTGGTGCCTGATGAAACTTCCTCCGCTCGTGCCCGCATGACCTCTAATTTGCTTTCCAGCATTTGTTGTTCCGTCTTCATCTCCAACTCTGTCATACGTGCACGTTCAAGATCCTTTTCCATTTTCTCCGTCATAGCTTTCATTTGATTCTGCCCTCGTTCTACAGCAAGATTCTTCTCAATCCGAAGATTTGCCAAATCTTCCTCTAGCTCCGCAACACGACTCTTCTCAAATTCCAAAGCTTCGTTGACGGCCTTCGCTTCAGCTTCCCTTTCTTGAGTAGCAGCTTCCTCCACTTGACGTTTAAGATCAGCGATAATGCTATCCTTGGTGATGTTTTCGCTTCGGAGAGATTCAACATCTTTTTGCAACTGGGCTATCTGTTTCTGTTTATCATTAAGCAGCTTTTCCGAGCCTTGAGCTCGCCTCCAACGATCTGTCACTGTCGATAATTCTGTTTCTGCTTTCTCTTGCTTCTTCTTGGCCTCGAGAAGTTCCTTGCTGTCTTCCTGAGCCTTTGCCCTCAACTTCTTGATTGTGGTTAATTGGTTGAGCTCCTTCTTGGAAAGTTTCTGTCCCTCTTCCATCAACAACGCGATTTGCTCGTCTTTATCCGCCAATTTCTTCTCCAAACTCCCGGATTGGGCCGCTCCGCTTGCCTTTCGTGCTGCCTCCGCTCCCTCCTTTGCCAGGTACTGTAATTTGGATTGCAACGCATCGATTCGCTCGATGTAAGTATGAACCTCCTCCTGCCGTTGCAACTCGGATGTTTCGTAGTCCGATTGTAGCTGTTTGAGAAGGGCTTCGTATTCTTCTGACGTTTTTGCCTGGTTCGTCCCGCTTGGTTGTAATTCTGTAGATGCTCGAGGATTCGAGGCCGGAGATCTCAACGAGTCTGTGGAATTTCGAGGTAAACTAGGCCGCACCGAGTCCATTGAGGGACGAGGAGAGGCTTCATGGTCAACGCTTTGGGTCAAACCATTGGGCGCTGATTTTGAATCTGGTTCTTGCTCGTTTGACTTAGGAGGTTGAACCTCAATCGAAGGCGCAGCATCCGATGCAGTGCTTTCGTTAGGTGGGGTTGCTGGATTTGGCGGACTTTCTAGCTTGGTACGCTCAACATCTATGCTTTGCCTTGGACTCTCAGCAACCGTGGCAGGGCTCCCAGTCCGCGACGGAGGTCCAGACGAGAGCGCAAGAGAGTCTGCCTTCTCAGTTTTCTGTGCTGTATTCTTCGCCGCAACAGCTCGTGCTAAACGTTCTTGTAACCGGTCATTGGTTCTATTGCTTCCAGAAGCCGCTCGTGAGATACCTACAACACCAAAGATTAGATATATTTAACGATGTCGCAGATCCTTCCAAACCTACTGCCTTCTGGTTTTGTTGGGGTTGTTGGCGCAGGAGGGGCCTTCTTAGCTGGAGTATGAGTAGCCTCGTTCTCTTCGGCCAGAATATTATCCAGCCTCGACTCCACGCCGGCAACAGCCTGCTGTAGAAATGACCCCCATCGTGAAGACTGCTTCGCCGGCGCAGCCATTGCTCTCCTCTCAACTTCACGGAGGAGTGAGGCAGTCGCTTCGGTGCGATTTGCGCCTTAGATACATCACAGTCTAGCTGGCCATGCGTGTTGGATGTGCCTGTGCCTGTGCCTGTGCCTGTGCAGTGTGCCCCGCGAATGTTGGTGGAATTGGGAATTGCTCGTCGTCGCTACTTGTACTTGGCCGATGGTCTGCGAGGGGCTGTTGGTGGTTTCTGCGCGAAGAAGTCGTTGAGATTGCAATTATGCCGGAAAAGGTTGCAGTAATAGTTCTGGAGGCACATTACTGAGTACACATTTCTCGAGTGTCTGGAACACTTACCGTAAAGGCGGCAGTGCAGCGGTCACCCCTGCCGAAGCATCAATTCACCCCCACGATACTTTACTTGGCAAAGTTGCGTAGTGGTGCAGCCGTGCATGGTAAATATATCACAGAACACCCAAGTTTTTGAATGACGTGAGAAAATCTTGGGATTATGAGCCGTTAAATTAGGTGTTTTTTTCGGCAGAAAATAAGATTCCGACAAACAGTCACGGCCGTCAGTTCTGAGAAATAATCAAGTGTTTCTGCTTGTTGGTTGTTGAGAGATATAAGAGATATTCGCCCGGGTGGATATTCGCTTCGGTGATTCCAACCACTTTACTTGTACTGCTTGGCCTACCTGTAGGAGGTACTGTACATAGGGGATCAAAGTATTCTACCTAAGTAGTGGAATCTGGGGCACAGACCAGTGGAACAAGTACCGTAGTGAGTCTGAAACAAGCGAGAAATGACTTTTCTTCTTCTCTTATTTGTCCTCGAATAACAATACATGTGACGGTTTAAGCTTTTGTGACAATGGAACTCTAGTAATCAACGTAACGATGTTCAGCTTATTCCCACTCAATCAGATTGTTCCAGTCCTACCCGAAATCAACCCCCTGGATTCTTCCACTTCTCCCCCAAAACTTCTGGAATATTGGATCTCCTGGGACATCAAATGGGGGCGGTAAATGCTCAAATGGATCCCTTTTGACTGCCTCCTTATACCAAAAGGCTGCCTCCCCCATCTCAGGCGCGATCTCCCATTCGTTGTTCCAATTACCTAGTAGTGCGATAGCAAATAATGCATAGCTATCAGCATTATGACATGCATACTTTGGACCCTTTTTCAACTGAGGCAGAAGGAGGACTCGCAACTCGCCGTAGGCTTTGGTTTCTTCCAGCGTCATTCCATCTGAATGCCCCACGCGGGTTTCCTCATCCAACTTTTCTTGAAGCCATTTCTATACTAATATTTAGCCTTGATTAGACAAAGAAACAGGATCATATATACCTTTTCCCCCCGAGTTGCTGCGTCTGCAAGGAAGACGTCTTTAATTTCTCCATCAAATAATCCTGTCGTAGATGTGTTAATCTTTCAACTTTCTGTAATCCAAAGAACCTCCATGTTCCAAAAGAGTAAGCAGAATTAAACATACCGAAAATGTTGGTCCAAGGTATTACAGGCGGATAAAACTCTTGCCTCGTAACAAAATGCATTAACTCATGTAGAATCACAGATTGCCTTGAGTAGGTTAGATATGTTAGGAGGCCTTCGAGTTCAGAGTTCGGTCTCAAATAGAAGACATCCTGCAATGCTACAAAAGGGGAAAATAGAGTTATAGTCGGAGCACCACTATCTGTATCTTCTTTGAAGTTTGCGATGAGACTGGTCAGTCCCCTGTCAGTGTCTTGTGCCATGTCCGCGACGAAATGCAATCGGGTTTGTCCACCACCATTTGCGGTTTTAAGAGCTGCGATGCGAGAGAAGATATTCATAACATTTTTATAATATCTTGGAGCCCCAAAAAATTGGATAAAGAGTGCATCATCTTGCTTTACGTTTTCCACGATGTATCTCGATAGGCTGATAACTTGGTCCATTATATCGGTTATATTATTTTCCCATATGTTTTCGTAGCCCTCGGGTCTGTAGATATTTCTGGGCCGTGGGGGCCCATACATTGGGAAGCCTCTCAGAAAGAAATCCCATCTTCTAGACAGCGAATGGGAAAGAAGTTCAGAAGATGGTGCGTTGGGAGCTGGTTGTCGAGTCCTAATGTTGAAAGAGAGGGAGGTAGAAGTCAGGAGGAGACACAAAAGGACTTGGATCGACTTCATTGTAACCTGTACGAGGGACTCCAGGGAATCGAAAGAGTGGAATCTGGGCCACACGCAAATGCAACAAGTGAGTCCGTCGAAACAAGTGAAAAGTAATTTTTGATTTTCTAGCTACTGAGGAACATATACCTTATCTAGACCAAAACAATTCCTAGTTGAGCTAGGGCAAGAGCTAGGACAAATTCGCGTATAAAATAAATTAAAACTGTTGAAATAATATTGCAGTATAGTAATGTAATATCTCAAAGGCGAGTTAATATCGTCGTATATGCGAGCCGAAATTAAATGCCGTACAGACTGTGATGATAGTTAGGCGATATGAAAAATTTGCAGGTAATTTTAATTACTTTGAGACTCGGGGCTACGAAAACTTAACTTAACTTGGCAATTTAAATCCCACGTCAAGAGCTAAGCTCAGATTGAATGAGGGCTGGTGAGGGGTAAGCATAGGTAGGTATCATCACCTAGGCAACCGAAGAGTAAAAAGTAAGCGCTTGTATTGATGTAATCGCCTACCTAACTATTAAGCTGCACCTCAAGGAAGCCTCCGTAGATGTATCTCCCTAAGCCACCCCCCCAAAAAGACAGAACAAGAAGGGTATCATGTCTATTCTATGAAGCATCGCATCCAATCAAACTCAACTCATGACACTCCATCCCACTACACAGACTTCCTTTCATGGTTTGCATGACCGTTCTGGGATTTCGACCAGTCATCGCCATGGCCGTTGATTTTAGTGGATTCTGTGCGTGGGAGGACTTCTGGAATCGAGAAATAGCTAGGCCAGCTAAGCATAAACTCGTCTTGTCTGCCGTTAAGGCAATGACGGAGCCAAACGCCCCAGACGAGGTAGAAGTACGATCCGATACCCGTCATTAAATGCCTGCATGGTGTTAGCATATTCGTCATACTAACATAGCCAACAAAAGCCATGCTTACCACCACCCATGTCCCTCTAAAAGAATTCCCCACGGCAATCCAATTTTATGTCTCCAAACACGTATTGTGGAGCAGTACTTGATATCCAACCCCCACAGTCCGAATCCGCCTAAGAATATACTAAGTCCAATACCGACCATCAACCACATTTCCTTAAGAATTGCTCTATCCCTGTATTCGTTCGCCAATCTCTCTGATTTCGACATGCCGGGGTCGGTTTTTCTCACAGCTGTCGCATATTTCGCTCGGAGGGATGGTCGCAGATTGACTTCCATAACGTACATGGAACGGAATAACACGACTGCTGTAATGAGCGCAAAGGCATTTTGGTGGAAAATTGGATCTTGGAGGTAATGATAATACAACTATTTCCGCATCAAGTTAGAGAATCGTTCACAACTTCGACTTATTTAGAGTGGCAACGCACGGTGATAAATACGGCAAGCGATAGCAAGCTTGTTCCCAGAACTCGACGAACGATGACGGAACGAGAGAATGAAAAGGTTGCGTAGCACATGAGGCAGGCGGTATAGATCATGGAGAGCTCATCCACGAGCTGCATTGGGTCTATAAAGTCAGCAATGTTATCAAGTTGTTGGTTGGCGGAAGAACCCCACATTTTAAAGTGCTATGGAAAGCAAAACTACCACTCCCGACAAGCAAATCTGAAATCTCTCAGCATCGGTTTTTTTAGTATCGTTCGGATTGCGAAATCCTTACAGCCGGCGAATGCCACCAGAAAAACGCTGTCATGTTCATATTTGAGACAATTTCGAATGCCCTTGATTCCCAGTCCAATAAAGAGGAGATTCGTGAGAGTGTTGACTATTTCGGCCGAGTATACGGTGGCATAGTAATCCTCTAGGAAGATGTTAGAGAGTTGAATCTGCCAAAACCCCCACTATGCGACTTGCCTTCACACCAATTTATAGTCGAAGTAACCGGAGCCCAGTACCCCTCGTGGGGTTTGGTTGAAGGATACGGGAAAGAAGGGAGAGCGAACCCCATGGTAGAGGAGCAGGGAGACTGTATGTTACGAGGAGGATGGGGAGGGACCGCCGTCTCCGCTAAAGGATGGTTGCGAGTGGTGTAGAATGATGGGAATTGGATTAAGTTTAAGTGTGAATAAGCATGGGCATGAGGTCACACAAAAAGGCCTCCAGAGGTAGTACTCAGAAAGGTGAATGGTGAGAGGTGTGAGGGCCAGGTTGTCGCCTCGGGTTGGGTTGGTTATTCAGCATTCCCATACTCCGTATAGTTTCGGCAGGGCAGGAACCAACAGCGAAAAAAGGATGTTTACTCCGCGTCGTCCGTTCCGTACCAAGTCTTCCCAAAAGAGAGACCAGAGTCAAGCTTGAGGTTGCAGATGTATCAGTTGCAACATCCCTGCCTTGGAGATGCAGCTCCTGTGCCCTTTCACAGGACATCGACGTCTTCCTGAGGTTGTCGATGGTTTGCACGTCATATCTGAACTCACAGGGATAGCTTGGCTCCTACAATTGCCATGTGAAGCTCGAGGTAAGCTCGAGGTAAGCTCTTACTAACCTCGCCAACATACCCGGGGAAAAGATCACTACATGAGCTTTATACTATCCATACATAGATGAAGAGCAAAGGATACAGCTGCAGCATGATTCATGTTGATGGGTTATGGTGACATTCCCAGAAACATTTTCAAGAATTGTCCACGGACCTTGCGTTCCGGAGACACTTCAGCCAATGATAGCTGCAGTGAAGTGCAGGTCAAGTTTCCAGATGCATCCACTTGTTACCGTTTATCCGAAGAGCAAAAGCCGATAGTGGGCGAGAGCATTTGATATTTAAATCCGAGAATACATAGATGGCTAGAAATTAATCGTAAGGAGCGAAGGGTTGATCAAACTTGTTGTTCAATTGATGCAATCAGAATTATATCACGTCGGGATTTCTGATTGGTTGAAGCTTTTGCGTCACATGACTTATCACGTGCAAGCTACGATCGAAATCACGTGGTCAATACTGCGATGAGGTTGCCTAAGGTGGAAGTGAACTTGCAACTGGATGTATCACCCAGTCTGCCCACGTAACAACCAACACTAGGCATACTCCGTCTCCATACAACCGACACGTACAGATCCCATCTACCTCGAGGCACGAACTCATCATGTCAATCCCAAACGAGGCCCTGCAAAAGGTAAATATAGCAAGAGGCACAGACAGCAAAGAAACCATCAGCATCTCCACCCCTCATCCATACTTGACAAGCTGACCTCCCACCCCATTCATAGTTGGTCCAGGAGATTGAGACCCAAGCCATACAATCACAACAACAAATCGCTACTGTCAAGTCACAGATAGCATTGAAGCAACGCGAAATGCGCATGCTTCAACTGACCTCGAGTGAGGTATCTACCCTACCCACTAATACCCCAGTTTACGAGGGGGTAGGTAAAATGTAAGCTGCCCTTTCATTCCTTCTGATACCCACAGCAATGTGGAACTTTCCTTCTCTTTTCCCCTTGTGGCTTTCTATGTATGCCCAATCCTCATCACGAGATCATAATGGACACTCATTATTGGCAGGTTTGTCTTCAGCCCTATCGCCGAAGTCGACAAGAGATTAACAGCTGAAACTTCTGAGCTGAAATCGGATGTGGAGAATCTGGGCAAGAAGCTTCAGTACTTGGAGACTACGCACAAGAATAGTCGCGAGCATATCGATCAGATTTTCAAGAGTCGGGGTTGAAGGGTTGAGGATTAACTTTGAGGATTCTATGTGGCTGGGAAGAAAACGACTTTCCACAACTTGGCGACTCTATTACCAAAGGACAAAAATCGCCCTTATTAGAACCAGTTTCTAAAAATAAGATACGGTGAAGGTTTCATGTTCTTTTATCCCGAGTTCTAGTTCGGGATCAAATTTGGGGATCGGAATACCAATATGTGTTTTCCGTAGATAGTACGAATACAAAGGTGCAAAGGCTACTCACCTATTCGGTTGCGCTTCGTACCAGAATACATTCTCCAAGTGTAATCCCACTTGTTGCATATGTAAGTTAGGCAGTGCGTCACTCATAAGGAAGGACCACCGACTATTGTTCATTCTACGGACACCCGTGACAACTTCTATAAAATCCTCTGTGATGATACATTTTGACGTTCCGGTTGAACTTTTGGGGGCCTAATATGAGCCACCCGGCCAGCTGAGCGACCAAGCCCAGGGATTCATCAAAAACAGATTTTTGAAGCAGCAAGAAGTTTTCCTGAGCAGGAAATATAATAGTTATAGTGTTAAATGTTGCTCTACTGCGCTACCTAGTACCTAGTCCCAAAGGACGTCTGTAAACTGCGTTTTTCTAATATATATACCTTCTAAGACGTGTTCTACACTCCTACTACTCCCCTAGAGCAAAATAAGACCCCGCGAATCGCCTATACTATATATTCTAGAATAGTATCACGTAGACATGCTCTAATTTACTCTTCCTAGACCTANTTCTTTCTACTTAGAATATAATTTGATCGATTATACTGAGAATAACCTTGTTTCGAGAATCGTAGAATGGAACCGAGAACCTGAAGACCCGATTACTTGATTTGATTAAATGGATTAATTGATTAGATGAGTGACAAGTCGAAAGAATTGAAGTATGTATTTATATAGACGCTAGAGATACCTCCATACGTAAGTTACTAGAAACAATAAGAGGTCTACCGGTAGTGTTAATTATTACTCTACTATACTACCCAGTCTCGGAGGACGTCTACAAACTGCTTGTTTCTAATACATATAGACACCGCCTAAGACGTATTCTATACTCCTACTACGATCTACGCCAAATGATTACGAAGTATAATACGAGATAAACTTCGTCCTAGGCCATATAATTATAGGATTTTCAGGGGGGTCTACCCTGTTGCCAACCTTAGCTATACTAGTAAACCTATAATTATTTCGCTTTAGACGAAGAAAGTGTCTTTACTATCTTATTCTAAGAGTCTTCTAGGTGGCATCTGTAACTTTCCACAACTCGGCCTTATGATTATATTAGTGTAAAATGATTTTCTAGGGTTACCTTCTTACTATCTATGACCTAACTATAAGAAAAGTACATATGGACAAGTGAATCCACCTTACTCCTATTTACGTACGCAAGCTCTTCACATCCAGTTCCGACTTCGAACATCCAGATCCAAACAACGAGTCCTCCAACATGCGCTTCGCAACCGTAAAACTCTTCATCGCCGCCCTCGCGACGCTATCTAGCGTTCCATTCGCAAAGGGAGCATCTGACTGTACATCTGAATGATTGCCAATTTCTCTGCAGTAGTTTTGGTTATTCCTCTTGCGTGTAAGTATTCCGTATATATCGACAAAAAGAATTTACACTTGTTCGGTACTAATACATGTTGTTTTGTATCTAGGGAGGTGTGTGGACCGTGCTAGGGAGGCTTTGAAGTTGCAGTACCTGCCTTGATTAAGTACTCCACAGGGTTAGTCAGGCACAAGTTGAAAGATCTGTCGGTCTATATTAATGTGTCTATAGTATCACAAGAGTATCGAGAAATCCTGTACAACCTGTTCTTATCTGAACTCATGGTGTATTTGGCTGGGTTCAAATTAGTGGAGTGTATAGTACGCTCGCTATCGGTAAATAGGTAGCGTACCCGAGATGTAGAAGACTTGGTAAAATTCAACTACTTGGACTTTGAGTATATATAAAAATTGATCCTTATGGAGTGGTGTTTTGTGATGTTATTAGTAAGAGTTATTTCTTATCAAAGTCGCTGGTTTCATCGCCGATTCCCCCCGGTCCCCCAATACCCCCTTGTAAGAGGTAAGAGGAGGACAGTAACAGAAAAGCAAGTTATGTCAAAGTCTACCAGAATTTTCCTTATTTTTTACTAACATTTGAAGAGTAAGAAATCTGACTCTCAAAACCGAGTCTCGGTAGTACAAATTCGGAAGTCTTTTCCCTTCCCGTGAAGGGTGGGCAAGGTAGGTCGATGGGTGACTTGCGGGATACCCTCGTGAATAAAATCAAGATTCAAGCCATTGTTCTAGATCGTCCTGACTCTGGTTAATATTTCGAGTTAAGAAGGTGCAACTTAATCGGTTCCAACTACCAGTACCGTGGCGTGGTAAATCGACTCTAAGGAGGAGACAAGGGTTTGAGGGTAGAGTACGGAACTAAGCGCTTTACAGCCTTTCCTGCGCTTGAATGTACTTGATTCTTATACGAACTAGATCACGATGAGCAGCAGCTCCTCTTCTCTGTAGAAAGCTGAGTCCCTCGCTGGCCAGGAATAGTAGTCTTTGTACTCCACTCGAGACCTAAGGAGTCGATCTAACACAGTAAATTTACTTCATCCCAGGCATAATAAACGTTGAACTTTTGTGGGTATACGGGGGACTCTCAAGTGTAATACAGGGTAAGACCGCCACTTAACTTTTATGTTTGCTTGGTATTAGACCTAGAACGAACTTTGGTACTACAAAAACTGTTCTTAGAAAAGCTCGCTTAATCGTTCCGGTTAACTTTCATGGCTCCCGCTTCGATCCAACGAGGAACAATTCAAATCACGTGTGCCAGGTGTCAATATTATAAACAGAACGAGCAATGGTATTGCTTGGTACTTCCTGTGTCCTGGATTCCATGGCAGAATTTTCCGTGATAATGATTTAGGGAATGCCGGTAGGCGCGGGGAAGTGGAAAGGTATTCCAGTGTACGCTTCGGAATATTCCAAACTCTACTAATCCGAGCCAAACGGACCGTCATGCGAAACAAGTGTCTCTATGCTATCACCGAGGCTCAGGCTATAATGTTTTTTGATTTCGCTATAATGCTCTTTAATCCCCTGCCGCCGCCTTCGGCGACTCGGCGTTTCTTGTTTAGCGGTGTTTTAGGTGTAAATAAGAAAAGTGTATTTATACCTCATAGTACATCTACAACCTTACTATCGCTATAACCTTACTATTCTAATCGACCTAACAGGTTAGAATTAGGAGTTAGGGTTAGTGGAATATAAATGCCCTTACTATTGCGTCGCCTCCCTATTTTTATGTATATATTTCTTAAGTACGCGTCGAGGTACCTGAAAATATCGCCGACGTCGACAGTAAAGTATAAGTACCTACGATATATTTTTTAATAAGGCTACTTTAGTGTTTTTAGTACTCCGGGGCACGGCGGACCCACTTCCCATATGCGGCTAGTTAAAAAGCATTATAGCGAAATTAAAAAGTATTATAGCCTGAGCCTATCACCGATGTCATGTTAATTAAAAAGACTTTCAAGTGCCGTCTGTAGCTTTCCGTAACTTGGCCTCGCCAGTAATGGAAAGCACTTTCAAGGGTTCCCTTTTTACCATCAATGACATAACTTTAACAAGGGCGAGAAGAGATAATTATATATATATAAGTGAACTCCCCCCTTCAGTACCGTCTCCGTAGTTATTTTCGAATCGTAACCCATTCACACACACTTTACGAGTACACGCTCTACACAACCATTTCCGACTCTCGATCAGCTACACTCAAGCAGCCAATCCTCCAACATGCGCTTTACAACAGTAAAACTCGTCCTGGCCGCCTTCGCGATGCTATCTAGCGCTGTACATGCGCAAACTCCCCAATGTTCGGTGGACCAAGACTGTGGTAATTGTCCAGGAAGTTTTCAGCGTAATATTTGCGTGTATGTATAGAAAGAAAAAGAGAACACATAATACTTGTTACTGACACAACATCTTTCGTAGGGCTGGGCTCTGCACCGGCTGTCTATAGATCTGGAAGTGCTTGCCCATTGTACTCCACAGGGTTAGTCAGGCTGTAGGCATAGAAAGATATGTTGATCTTGTATTAATGCATTGATAGCGACGCTAAAGCACCGTGAATTCCTGTCAAGTTGTCTGAACTCATGATGCGTTTGGCTCAAATTGGTGGAGTACGCCGTTCGGCAGTGTACTCTAGAATGTACAAAAGCTAGCAAAAATCCATTCATGTATCAGGTGTACACAATAAATCAAGATCTTGCTACTTTGTGATCAATTATCTGGTTTGTATGGTGCACTGAAAAGTAATCAGAATACTATATCCGGGCAAATCATTTTCTGTTTATTCGAGGTGCGAGCCAGTTAAATAATTGACTCATAGGCTCTGAATATGATGAGCGATCCTCAAAGAGGGTACAAGCATAGGGATTGTGTTACAAACAGTTTTTTGAAGTATAAGTATTTGGCAAGTATTCCTCTCCCTTGCTACAGCAGCTCACGATCTATCTTCACTTCAATAGGAGATAAAGTATCAGAATGGTGACGTCTACTTCCTCCCAGGCGAAATCAGCGTAACGTTTTTAGTGGCGTTTATCCCGTTGCCTACCTTAGCTACTCTTGGAAAGTTCCGCGTATTTCACACGGGATGAAGCATAATTAAGAGGCCACGTTGAGGAAAGTTACACTTCGTCCCAGCAAGTTTCACCCTGTTGCTTGCCTTACAGTAGCCACCCTAGAAAACCTACAACTATTTCACCTGGGACGAAGTAGTAATGCAAACTAACTTAGAAGGGTTCCCTACTTACCCATCCATTAACCAACCACAAGAAGAGCATTTATGCACACGTGAATTCCTCCTACACCACTTTAATTCCACATTTCAATTCCACAATCTCTTTATACCATATTCCATTCCGATTTCGATCACCCAAATGCAAATAACAGATCAAAAATGCACTTTAAGGTGAAGCTCTTCCTCGCCTGCCCTTGCAATGCTACCTAGCGTCGTACAAGCAGAAACGCCGTGTACTTCTGATTGGAATTATACAGGTCTTTGTCAGGGGCAGTTACGTTCCCGCTACAGGACGTAACTATATAGACAAAAAAGAAGTAGCACTCGTTACTAATGGAGTGATTTTGCCGCAGGTTTTCTTAATGATATAAGCAGCGTTTGTTAGTGTACTGTGCATATGACTAAGTTTACAAGTTTTGTAGTTGTTTTACAACCTAGAATTATAAAAGATTTATTATCAAACAAGCCGTAGGATTTATATCACATCTTGAATACTTGTTAGCTTCGGAGTATATAATAGTTAGGTCTTTATAGTGAGGTGTGATTACTAAGAGTTTTTTTCTGACTAATCAGAGAATTAAGGAATTTTGAAGTCCAAAAGTGCTAAAGCTTCTAATTGGTCGGCAAAAGTCTGAGTAAGCACATAACACATATCACTATATGGACGTAATTCTTATATACTCTAAAGCTACCGAGTATAACTAGAATTCAAACACAAATCGAATGCGAGGTGTCTATTCAAAAGCAAGTCCAAGTACGAGGTCTCTACATGTGTGGCACGGTTACTAAAAACACTTAAATTTATTAACATATGTGGGTTTCTACAGAATTAGGGGTTTTTAAATTTACTTGTGATAACACTCGGTCCTCTCCTGTCTCCACAAGTTATAATAGTGTTTATAGCACGGATTTTGTCCACTTCTTGGAAGGTGCTCTCGGACGTTTATAATTATAACAGTCCGTGGCAAAATCACTCTAATACAAAGATT
Organism: Hymenoscyphus fraxineus; assembly: GCA_900184765.1. Lineage (NCBI taxonomy): Eukaryota > Fungi > Ascomycota > Leotiomycetes > Helotiales > Helotiaceae > Hymenoscyphus > Hymenoscyphus fraxineus. The sequence goes on along the minus strand of LT855412.1, from coordinate 1,916,532 downwards.
ATAGTAATGGGTTATGTGGTTCGTGCCAATGATGCTTTGAAGTACTTGCTTATAATGCTCCACAGGGTTAGTCAGATGTAGAAAGACATGCTGATTTTGTACTAATTTGTTTATAGCGACAAGGTGACCTCAAGTGGAGATGGACAGTTTTTGGTCCTTGGACGGCCATAGATATGATTATAAGACTTTGATAGCCTCCGGTCGATCCCGTCACGGCTTCAATAGCCTTTAGCCCTGTAAACTTACTTCTACACCGTGTTTTTCTCTTAGCCGTGGGCGAAGTTCCGAAAAGGTAGTCTCGCAGGCCAATACTCTAATGCTGCTTTATCTAAGGACCTCCCGCTAGCTCCAACTACTCTAGAACTTGAAGCTATTCAGAGATTTCGAAGTACCTATATATACCCGAGATAATAATCTTAGAAGTTACTACAACTAGCGACCTTCTATATTCCTAGGGACAAGGGAGTTACTGGGAGTATACCGTAGAACATAATATAGGGGGTCCTTAACTTAGACGACTTTCTAGCTTAATTACTACGGAGTATAGTATTACATACGGTGTTAATTAAATGGCCTCTCTAATCCGTAATTACTAAGTTATATTATCTTTGCCCGGCTTGTTTTATCCTTTAAGGTTATTTATACTATTAGTCTAATAAAAGGATAGAAATTTACGATTTGCGCGTGTTATACCTATTCTGTTCTAAAAAAGCGGCGGTTTGGCCAAGAGGCTATTGAAGTCACGGGGTGATCGACCGGAAGCTATTAAAGTCGTTTAATCTATAGATATACTTTTCAAACCCAAAAGGTTTACGCTTAGTTAGCTATCGAACTTTGTCGGACAGAACAGGCTTTTTGTTCTCGAGTCAGTGAAGGTTTATATTAACGCAAGTCACAAGTACCGACTATAATTTGTCTTATTTCTACTCGAATTCTTTTTTCGCGAATCTATAACACCGAGAAAACCGATCAAGTTATCTGAATTTGTGGTGGGCATTTGGCTCAAATTATAGGAGTGTACGCCCTTCACCGAAAGGTATTCCGTAGCGTACCTGAGGATGTACAAAATTTGGTTAATATATATATCAAATCAGGGGTTGCAAAGGACTACGAAGCGTAATGTGTCGCCGATTTCTACAAATAATGTGGTGGTTAAGTTTGATCCAAGAGGTGGAAAAAAGCCGTGCAACGACTATGCTAAAGGTGTAAAGATAAATTATGGAGCTAGGAGGGGTCTGTGTGAGCTATTTGGTACTAACTACACTCAGGTCGCGAGAATCCCATAATTTAGTGCTCTGGTTCTATGCAATATTTGAAGCTATTCAGACCTCCCACCAATAGAAGAGCCGACATAGACCTAGCTCGGCCGATGTTAGGTATCTGTCTAAATCCTAAACCCTATTCTATAATGACTCGTTACCTTTGAATCGCGCATTCAAAATCCTTCCACAAATTATATGCACGTTGTATGCGAAGCTAATGAACGTTATGCATAAAGATAAAGATCGGCAACAGAATCCGCCTACTACGGGGAAAGTATCCGAAAGGTAGCGACGATTTATACCTTTCCGTAACGCGGTCTTGCATTTATACTTTTCAAGGGTTATCTATGATGGTCTATCACAAGAAGAGCATACATGTGCTACTTCGTCCCAGGCGTAACAAACGTAAATCTTTAGTGAGTATACAGGGGATTTTTCAGTGGAAAACAGGGTTAGCACGCCCATTGAATTTTACGTTTGTTACGCCTGGGAGGAAGTATATATGAAAGTAAACTCCCATATCTGCGTTTCAGTTACTCTCTGTAAGCTCACACTTTAATCCCACACTTCAATCCCACAAGCTCTTCATATCACATTGTAATAAAACCAATTCCGAAATCCCTCACACACATCCCAACAAATCCACCAACATGCGCTTTACAGTCCAACTCCTCCTCGCCCTCGCGACCCTATCCAGCGTTGTTGCGCAACAATCATGTCGTACGAACGATGATTGTTTTGGAGAGTGTCAAAATGGTCAAATATACTGCATGTAAGTATATAGAAACAAGAAAAGAGATAGAAAAATTCGTTGCTAATACAAGATCTTTTTGTAGCAATGGGCAATGTAGCAGTTGTCAAGCTAACAGGCTATAAGGTACTTACCTAGAGTACTCTACCGGGTGAGTCAAATACAGAGAGATTTCGTGATTCTGTGTTAATTTGTTTTCAGGTATTCTGCTAAGTTATTTGAAGTCATGGTGTGCTAAGTACTTGGATTAGATTAGTAGAGTTTGTGCTATTTACTATAGCAACGTACCTCGGAATATATAGACTTGGTAAAAACCTATTTATTCATCGAGTCTCTAAGGTTAAATGATTCCGGGCCGATTTTCATCTGTTTAAGAAGGGAGTCTAAAGTATAATGCGAGATATACTTCCTCCAGTGGAATAGTGGGACTTAGACTTGGAAGGGTATATGTACTAGAAATAAGCATCTGTCAGACGTCCTTCGGGACACTTTAGTACAACTAGTACAAATTTATTCATTCAAACAACATTCTCTCTAGTAACCTACGCAGGGACGTGCGTTCCTGGTACTACGTAAAATACGTAGATAAATTTTTATGATTTCTCGAATCTACTTCCTCCCTCTAATTCGACTAGCGTTATAAAATCCGCCTAAGGATATATAGTCCGATTATACGGCGGTATAGGAGGGAGAAGATACAAAAATAGGGTATAGCAGGATATCTCTAAGGGAAGGAACTGTAGAGGAGGGGGGTAGTTATATAACTAGTTATAAATAAGCTAACCGACACACGCTATACCCCGATACCAAACGGGCTTCTTCGATCTGTAGATAAGTGTATACTTGTATATTTAGGTGGGCTCGGAGGACTTAGGAAGTGATTATTAGGAAGGGATTAGGTGGTCAGGTTTAGGGAGTTAGACTCGTAGGGGCTTGTCTTGTTCAAAGGGAGTAGTAGGATAGTAGGACTCAGACTTAGAAGGGTATATGTACTAGAAATAAGTATTTGTCAGACGTCCTTCGGGACACTTTAGTACAACTGGCCCAAATTCATTCATTCAAATAACATTCTCTCTCCTCCCAGGCGTAACAAACGTTAAATTCAATGGGCGTGCTGACCCTGTATGCCCACTAAAAACTTACGTTTGTTACGCCTGGGAGGAAGTATATCTTAAGTGGGAGTGGGAGTGGGAGTGTGAACTTCAGTCTTGGAAGGTGTATATGTATTAGAAATAAGCAGTTTGGAGACGTCCTTCGGGACACCGGACACATGGTACAATGGACACCAAATCAATCAATCAAATCAGCTTCTTTCTGTGGGGGTTTCAAACCTAGACCTACAGTGTACTTTGTAGTCTAATGAGTCAGCGGCATATTTCCTTCGGGACTGGGTAACTCAGCGGAGCATAATATAACACTTCATCCGTAGGCTATCCGTACTTCCTTTTCCTTCTTCTTAAAGCTAGCGTCTGTAACTTTCCGACACGCGGCCTCCAATTTACTTGCCAACCGACTTTCAAAGTTTCCCTCCTTACTATCTATGACGTCCTAATTACAAGAATAGCACATATGTACAAGTGAACTCCCCCTCGTAGGATCTACTCAGTACACTCTATTCCCACCGGCTCTTCGCATTACACTCGATCCCGCTATTAAACACGCATATCCAAATCAACGATCGTCTAATATGCGCTTTATAGTTAAACTCATCGCTCTAGTAATACTATCCGGCGTTATTTATATAGAAGAGGAACTTCCCCGATATTACTCGGATACTAATTACAGTTATTTCTACGGTCTAGGGGGTATATCGCATTATAAGTAAGTATATCGAAGAAAGACGCGAATTAATACTCGTTGTTAACATAGGATGTGTTATAGTAGTAGGTATTACCGTATTATAGTATCTGCCTATAATACTTTGAAGTACTGTACTTGCCGTGCTTACCTATAGTACTATATAGGGTTAGTTAAATATCGAGAGATCTACTAATTTTATATTAATAGTTTTATAGGAATACTTGAAACCCTGTCAAGTTAGGGGGTTTACAGTGTATTTGGCCAATCTAGTATAATCCTAGAGTCTCGATATGAAAAAAGAATTCGTGCCTAGTATTTGGCTTAAACTGGCGGAGTTCACGTTATTTATTACTACTGTTACGCACCTTAGAATGCTTAAACGTAGTAAAAAGCCCATTCATTTATCGAGTCTATAGGGGTAAATGATACCGGACCAATTTCAACACCGATCACCATCTGAATTTCGCTTTATCTCGATTACCTGTCTGATTTGTATAGTGTTTTCTCTACACAATATGCTTTAGATAGAAGGGAGTCTTGCGCCAAATGCGAGATCCGTATCTACACGGTGGCTTCTGTAACTTTCCGTAACGCGGCGCGGTCTCTCATTTATACTTCATCATAGGCGAAATGAAGGTAGGGTTTCTCGTGGTTTTTACTATGCCCCGTTACTAACCTTCGCTACCCTAGTAAACCTACATCTACTTCGCCTGCGCCGAAGTACTGTATAGAACTTGCAACCCGATTTTCAAGGGTTCCCTTCTTACCATCTATGACGTCGACGTCCTAACTACAAGAAAGGTACAGGAATAACTCGCTACAAGGATCCCCGCTATAAGGATATCCTCGTTTATATCCTTAGTATATCCGGGCCCGACCATATCCTTGTAGCGAGTTTTTCCTATATATATTTACAAGTGACCCCTTAGTAGTACAAACTTAGTACACCTCAACCCTACAATCTCTTCACATTATACCCAATCCCACCATCGACCACGCACAACATCAAAACTCTCCACCATGCGTATTATAATTTCCCTCTTCCTCGCCCTCGCAACGCTATCTAGCGTCGTGTATGCACAATCCGAGCCTGAGGACTGTACTACCAACAGCGATTGTGCTTGGAAATGTGGGGGTGATTCTCATTGCCGGTAAGCTCTACATATCAAAAATCGGGAGTAGAAAATACTCGTTGCTAATATGAGATCTTTGTAGTAATGGGAAATGTAGTACGTGCGTATGATGCTTCAATATACTTGCCTAGAGTACTACACGGGTTAGTTAGATGTAGATGGAGAGATCTGTTGATTTTATACTAATATGTTTATAGGAATCCTATTGAGTTAGCTGGATTTTATAGTGTATTTGGTTCAAACTCTAGTGGAGTGTGCGCTATTCTTCGGTAGCGTACCCTGGAAGATATAAAACTTGGGGCTTGCGAGGTTGTTTAATGAGGTAGTACTGTGGTACTGGTATCTACTTGTTTTTGGTTTGGGTCTGGAAGAGTGCGAATTATCCCTTGCAGATACGCGAGCGACAAAAGAAAACGTGCACCCAAAGTAGAGTAAAAGTCTCCATTTCACTACATATTTCCCGTACAAGTCATTTGGCCAATTAGAACGGGTGTCTAAGCATTTGAGCCTCAATTTGACCCAGTTATCGTATCCACTTACTCCACTTTGGAGGCTCAGGCTATAATACTTTTTGATCATCTCTTCTATAGCAAAATGTCCCTCTAACCTCCACCCATCTTCTACGCTTTCGCGTTACTCGCGTATAACTAGTCGAAAGGAATCTGAAGCGAACTCGAGTAATGCGATACTGGTATCAAAAGGTGGCGTCGTAACTTTCCGAAACTCGGCCTCGTACTATAAACCGTCTCGTCTTTCAAGGGTCACCTTCTCACCATCTACCAGAAGAGTATATATATACGAGTGGGACTCCCCACTTCTACACTCCACATACTCCTCATATTCATTTTCACATCCAATCACCTACATCTAAGCAATAAAACATCCAACATGCGCTTCGCAGCAGTCAACCTCTTCCTCGCCACCGTCGCGATGCTATCAAGTGTCGTATATGCAACACCAGCGACACACCCAATTTGTACCAAGGACTCAGACTGCCACGGTTGCCCCGGTGGAGGCACACCGATTTGCACGTAAGTACTGTACATCTGACCAACAAAAGTGTGTGAAATATGTTACTAATTCAAGATCTGGAATAGTAATGGGGATTGTACATGCCTGTTTGGGTAAATATGTATCCGCAATTTCTACAGAGAACTTGGCTGTAGTACTCGACCGCGTTCGTCAGATATTGAAAGATCGGTTGTTGATGTTAGACTGATTTCGTTTCTAGCGAGAGAGTACAGAGATTCCGAGAATTCCTGTCAAGTTACATAAAAGTCAATATATCAATATACTTGCCTCCTACCTTTCTGTGTATGAAAGATTCTCGTGTGAATGTCATTTACTTCCGCTGTGCCTTCTGCGTCTATCGAAACACAATGTATGGTACAAAATGGATGTTCAGCGTTTGAACAAGCTACCTAATGTTGAACTTGGGTCACGTGAGGGGCCAATGTGGGTCACCCCAAACCTCTGTATATACGAGTACAAGTAGAAGTAGGAAGCAATACCCTCTGGATTACTCCTTAAGTCTATTAATAGTACTAAACCCTTATATCGTCTCTCAACACTTAATGACTAGAGTACTACTTATAATTACTTGGATTTAAGTTGAGTTAAGTAGTTGATTTACTTGAACTACTGAGAGCAGTTTAATAAAGTACCCTTAAATAAATCCAACGTCTTTTAGTAGTACTTGAAATTACTCGAATATTTGGCGAGTTAAGTTGAGTAGGTACTACTCAACTCAACTCAACTACACTCGTTTTCAACGCCGTGGACGTTGCGGCTCCACTATATCTGCAAGATTGTTTCCGTCGGATAGGCACCAAAGACGACGATTTGGTAACCCAAAGAAGTCGATGCGGCGCTGCTATTGGGCGCATCCTAATAAGCAGGGTTCGGGAGGGGTTCGATGCAAGGTGCTTCACAGCACAGGAGAGCTGAATCTTGCTTCTTATTTCCGAATGCCATTTCATTCATACGCATAGTTGCGTCAGAGTAAGCGTAAGCACCTTTTTTCTCGCTCATTTGCCGGTGCTGGATGCATACAGCTCACGTAAGTATAATCAATACCACTGAGGTTGTTGGGAAGTACCAAGAAGTGTGGGAGTGTAGCGAGAAATGATTGCCTGGAGCCCACTCAGCAGCACCTGTCACTGATAGTCTAGACTGATCCACTGCAAGTCCCAAATTTAGGTTGTGGAGACATTAGTTCGTCAAGCTGTCAATAATGGGATGTGATGGTCCAATGGGTCAAGGAACCATCGCTAGGGCTGCAGGCGCTGTCAGCCCAAATTCAGGCGCGGACCCGATGAAACTTCTGGCCCCTATGCGGCACAGGTCTTGGAAAAAATGGCTGTGAGGGACAACACAACACCTCCCTTAAAGAGATGTGTGAACATAGTGGCATTTCTATCCACCACGCCATCCACTGTCCCGAAGGAGGTCTGCAAATTGCTTATTTCTCATACATCTACACGTCCCAAACTGAGTTTCCCACTCCCACTGCCCCTTTTGGTGCCGCTGGAGCTCAACCGAGGGTTCCTTCAACTTCAGCCCCCAAACCACCCTTGGAGCCATGCCATGTCAGGTCAAGTGACAGGAGAAAGCAGTCATCAAATGAGTATGAGTACTCGTAGTTAGTGCTCTCCACGGCGTACCTGTACCCAGTAGAAAGGCGTGGTATGATTCTCTGCGCTGATGATTCTCGCGGGGGGTGGGAAATGCGCCGCTTCATCTGCCTCCTCACAGAGTCTCACTTAAATCCGGCCCATGCCCACTCCTGCTGACACCGACTTCGTTTTCTTCTTTCTCCTCATCCATTCCGTTGTGACACAGAGAGTCTTGCGTCTTCTCTTATGACTGAGCACCTTGTTGCCACCACCTGATCATTGTTGAATTGTATCTCGTCCATCGTAGCTTCATTCTATATCTTCAGTCAACCCCATATCCACTCTTCAGACAAATCGCTATTGTGTCGCTTCGCACTTCCGAAGTGCAGATCGCATATCGCACATTGTAACGCCCTGCGCGGGGTTGTCCATTCATCTTCCAACCACAGGGTCTCGCTTTCGCACAGCCCTACAACCATCCAAACAAACCATCCGCACATCTCAAACACTGGCAGCCTTGCAGTATAGATCAGGCATTGAACCATTTTCAAGATGAGTTACTCTTGGGACGAAGACGAAGATGATCTTCATGTGAGATTCCCACCACCAAATCGAGGACGTCCTCCTGTCATCTACGGAGAGGCTCCCTACCGTCCAGCTGCTCCCTACTACGCACCTCACCACGCTGCTGGTGGATACCTAGTTCCCAATGCCAGTATCCCACGACGAGCCAGATCTACTGGCCATCGTCCCAGTGATCCTGGACCAGCACCGGTGATTGTAAACAACCGTATCTACAACGTCGAAGACGACCAGCCGCATTATCTCGCCGCTGGCCCTCCACGAAGACGTTCACGCTCGAGGTCTTACTCGAGACGTTCGTCGCACTCACGACATTCTTCCAGGTCTTCTCATGGCGATTATGAGATTGAGAGGATCCGGGAACGAGCTCGCTTAGAGGCTCAGATGCAAGTTCAGCTTGACACGATGCGTAACAAGGATCAGTTGTCTGAACGGGTGCGTGCGGAGGCTCGTAGGGAGTATGAGGAGCTTCAACGGGAGAAGGAGATTCAGGATCGTGAGCTGGATAGGGCGAGGGAGAAGACGAGGAGGGAGGTGGAGATGGAAATGATGCAGGAGAAACAGCGACGGGAGTATGAGCAGGACAAAGCGAGGGACAGGGCACGAAGGGAGTATGAAAATGAGAGTTCTCGCGCGAGAAAGATCCGTGAAGATGCTGAGAATGAGAAGGCGAAGAAGGAGTTGGCTGCCTTCAAAGCAGATAAATTACGAGAAGCCGAGGAACGCCGGATCAAGGAAGAGCTCGAATTGAAACGTCTGAAAGAGGAGAAGAAAAAAGCGGAGGAGAAGGAACGCGCGAAGAAGGAAGCAGAGAAGGCAGTTGAAGAGTTCAAAATCAAGGAGGCGGAGAAGCGAGCCAAGGAGAAGAAAGAGAAGGAGGAACGTGATAAGGAGTATGCGAGGAGACTGGAGGAAGACCTGAGGAAATCAGGCATTGATGAGCGACAGATTGCGCTGATCACGAAAAAGAAGGAGCCGATTGATCCGTCGAGGCCGACGTACACGAGGATGTCGAGGAAACATCTTTCGATTGAGACGCTGAGGGCGCATAGAATCGATTATGAGTTTGATCAGGTAAGACCACTTTGCTCCCTCTCAACCCCTTTCCAATATAAATATATATTAACCCCTCCTCCCTTCTCTAGGATCCAGATTACATCCTCATCAAACGCTGGGTCCCGGAGTACGAACAAGACATCCTCTGGACACACACGCGCACCATCCGCGAACACCGGCATCCAACGATGCTCGCACTAGAGGGACGACGGCACCGCCATGGCGAGACGGAGTTCGAGTGGGTGAAGAAGGAGAAGAAGACTAGGAAGCCGAGTCCGAGTCCGCTTCTGACGTTCTTGGCGGGCGGGAGTAGTACGAGGCGATGAGGATGATGGGGAGGATGTTGATGGGTTGGGCTGGGTTGGGTTGGGTTGGACTTCTTACTCTCCGAGGATCCCCTCTTCACTTCGCTTCGCTTACTTGGAGTGAATGGAACGGAGCGGAACGGATTGGATCAGTGGACGAACAATCTTCCTCCTTTTCTCCAATCATAGGGGGTTTTGTCACGAGTCACTCCACCAATCATGGAAACCACGATTACCACCACTAACCATCCCAATACCAATACCGATACGCCGACAAAGTGAATGAAGGGATAGAAGGCCTGAATGAGGAAACTTGACATAAGTAACTGACGAATTTGCAAAAGGGGGATTCAGGGAGTTTAGGTTGGGACGACCATGCTGGGGACTTTACTCTAACGACCATATTCACGAGTCTTTTTTTCCACATACTTGCTTTTTTTGTTTTTAGCTAGCTAGCTGGATGTTATATATAGTTTAGTTATGTTGTTAAGTAGTTGTTGTTGAAATACCCACTCTATTTATATACCTTCCTTTAGGCAATTAAACTGCCTCCATATGATATTGTATATAGCATTTTCATCTTCATTACAAACAAGAAGGTCTACTCATATTCGGGCTCACGTACTGTACAAATAGGAATATGTAAACCCTGGGGCACCTTACAAGTTCGCGAACCTCGCCAAGCGAAGCGCTCAAGTACCGTAACACCTCCCATATATCATATATCTCTACCCAACTCTCTGGTGGTCTTCTCAGAGATAGTGCCATAGTAGAGGGCTAGCTCAAAGAGCATCCACAAGCGTACAACAATAACCCCACTGGTTTATGGACAGTCGTTTGTGGAAGCACACAAGTAACAAATATTCCAGGATCTAATCACCTAAACGATATACAGTTTATTTGCTTGGTCGCCCTTGAGCCTTCGTCACGTAAAACACTCATATATTATATAAAGAAGGAATGGGAATGGGTATAGGAGCGTGGTGGTTTTGTATGAGTCTTGGTAGGGAGGAATGAAGAATAGAAGAGGTTTGTAAGGTAATAGTGTGGATCTTTCAAGTACATTGAGGGGGCAGAGTACACGACCCTCAAGGACGGTAAGATGCCAGACTCATATTTAATTATCAAAGGAATCAGAGGAGTGATATAACAGTACTATCAAAACCCAAAACCCAAAGGATAGCAAGAAAGACTCTCGAGAGCCCGATTTGTTTTCTCTACTCTAAACCAGAAACAAATAAAGGCTATATACAAGTTACAACACTCAGCGATTGGAAACCCCAAGTCATCTCTCAAGTCATGAAATACTTCGGACCCTCACCACCTTGTGGTGTCGTCCAGTTGATTCCCTGATTAGGAACTTTAATGTCGCAAGTCTTGCAATGAATACAACTTCACGAACGAATCAGTACAGTATGCGCGAGGGATGGATAGGTAAACAACTTACTTTTGCGCATTGATTTGGAATCTCACGCCGATATCCTTACTTTCATCCTCAACATATTCATACACGCCAGCGGGACAGAACCGGTTCTCAACGCCTTTATATTTGGGCCACTGCTCTAGAGCATGTTTCTCCCAATCCGCAACTTTCAAGTGAACAGGTTGATCCTCTTCATGATTCGTCCCGGTCCGACTAACACTCGTCAAAATATCAAAGCTGATCTTTCCATCTGGTTTCTCATACTCAATTTTCTTGCACTGGTCGGCCGATTTGGTGGCCGCATAATCGGTGCCCTTATGTTTGAGTGTCCATGGAACCTTGCCTTTCAGAATGAATGCCTCGAGACCGGAGTAAATGACTCCGCCATAAAGTTTCAGAGGGCTATGAAATGACGGTCGCATGTTTCGGACCTCCTTAAGCTCCTTCCAGATACTCGACTTCCGAAGCGCGTCTTCATAATCATAGAGGAAAACTGTTCCAGAATTGGCGTTTCCGAGAGCTGTCCAAGTAGCCTCGGCGGCGAGCATACCCGATTTCATTGCTGTATGTGTACCTTTAATCTTTGGAACATTGAGGAATCCTGCCGTGTCGCCTATCAGAGCACCGCCTGGAAATGCCACTTTCGGTATGGATTGGAATCCTCCTTCATTTAACGCTCGGGCTCCGTAGGAGATGCATTTTCCGCCTTCCAAGACGGATTTGTAGAGAGGATGATGCTTCATTTTTTGAAATTCGCCATATGGTGACATCCAAGGGTTCGGGTAATCAAGTCCAACCACGAGTCCAACGCTGACGAGGTTGTCGCCAAAATGATACATCCAACCACCACCATATGTATCTGCAGGTAGAGGATAACCCATTGAATGAACGACCTGGCCCTTTTGGTGCTTTTCCGGTTCGACTTCCCAGACTTCTTTAATTCCCAATCCATAGGTTTGAGGTTGAGAATCGCTTCGGAGATCAAATTTCTTAATTACTTGTTTTGTCAAACTTCCATGGCATCCTTCTGCGAATAGTGTTGTTCGCGCATGAAATTCCATTCCTCGTTCAAAACTGTCCTTTGCTTTACCTTGCCTCGATATTCCCAAATCATTGGTAGCCACACCTTTTACAGATCCGTCAGATCTATATAAAACTTCCGATGCCGCAAACCCTGGATAGACCTCTACGCCAACCTCCTCCGCCCTTTCCCCAAGCCATTTTGTGAATTGGTTGAGGCTGACAATATAGTTGCCATGGTTGTTCATCTGAGGAGGGGCAGGTATGGGAATGGTATTCGATTTTGTGAGGAATCGCATCTTCTCGCCCGTTACTGCGGTTGTGCCATCAAATCTATTTTCATTGTCTTCCGCCAGCCAATCTGGTATCAGTTCATTGATAGCGGAAGGTTCGATGACTGCACCGGAAAGAATATGCGCCCCAATTTCTCCAGCCTTTTCTAATAAAATGACGCGGAATTCTTCATTGCCGGCTTCGTTTGCAAGTTGCTTTAACCGTATGGCGGCACTGAGTCCAGCAGGACCTACAGGAATTAGATGTTGTTATGGAGGACCGAGGTGGCAAACAAGCTTACCTCCTCCAATGATGCACACATCGACTTCGTCACTCTCGCGGTCGATGGTATTTGGGTCAAAAGACTCATCATGGTCTGCCAACCGCCTAGGAGCAGAGATGGAGAAAGCGCGGGGTTGATTGAGGGTATAGAGTGATGTGCGGGGTCTAAAGCTGGGCCCGCCCTGTAATCGTGGAGAGTGCTGCGAGGAAGAAAGTACTCGAATGGGTTGCCGCCGCAACAAGTTGCGCTGCAGCGTTGCCACGACTGACCTTGATGAAGCCATAGACATTTCTGAGTATCACCACATTGCCCACGTTGGGTTGAAAGGTCGTACGGCAGTCAATGCTGTCCTCAAAGTCTTGAGCCTTTGGCACGATTCAGATGTCTCGAAGAATTTCGAGCTTCGGCTTTAGACCGGCTGTCCTCGGCCCAGCACCAGCAGCTTGTGATAATCATCAACAGCCAATCATATTGCATCTTTATCCAAGCAAGCGTACTCGTATACAAATACCATCTCCCCCCCTCAACCACAACTCCCGCAATCGAAAGTTGATGTTGATATCCAATTCACGAACGAGATCAACTCTCCATCAATTCAGGGCGTTGATGACGTTGCCACCCTTTGCTCCAAGAGCTTCAGCAAAGTCGGTTAAGAAGTTCACCGAGTTTACGAAGTAATACGTGGGAATCATGTCTCTATGCGCGTTATCGGACCATACGAAGTATGTTTAGAGATGCTAATAATTGTCTTCATTGGAACAAAAGGCTTGAAGAGATGGGAGTTAACGTGAGGTAGCGATCCTAAACCCTCGGCATAATTGATTCACCAGCTCCATGTTTCTGGTATATACTCCGTATATTTCTTCTAACAAACGCAGTTACGAGTAAATACGTGTCTCAAACTATGGTGAAGTCTTGTGTTGTTTAGTAAGATATAAGCTTTTTGATCAATTATTGGGTAATCTGCAATCGCTCGGAGGGAGGGTCAATACCAATTCTCTTGTTTTCCTCTCAAATGGGGTCGGCACGATTTCCCTGGTATGCGGAAGCGGCAGTAAGTTCTCGTCTGCACAAGTGTTTTCTCCGTACAACAAACGACCCGTTCAGTTGTTTCCTAGAACAAGGACAATTGAAACTGGCGAGACTTGATGAGACCAAATCATTCCAATAATCAGTTCGACTTTTCGAAGCTTGTTCCGTATGTCAATCGCCCCTTTGGACCTTGGTGTACAATATTGGCGAAATCTCTCTCCCCTTTCGCGACAGTCGCTGTCAAATCGTCCAAGTTCTAGGGTTACATCGTAGAGTGTACCGAGTATGCATAACAACCATCCTCACCCTCAGATCACCTCTTGGAAACTTAGTCGATCATCCACATACTAGGATGTATAACCTGCTCGAGTGATAATTAATTCAGCGCGTATTCTTGCATACTTTTCCTCTTGCCAACTTCCAACCCTTGCCCGTTCTTTCTGACAAGCGGATGTATCGACTAAGCGAACAGATGCCCCTTGCTACTTCGTACTTCTTACAAGTTGACCCTAAATTCTCCGAGTAGGGTTTGGCAGGCGGTTACAGAGTTGTGCCAAGGAGAATATCATCGTAGTTCCGTAAGTTTATTTTGTGCTTTATTTTTTGACTTTGATATCTCGTTCTGAATTTCCTGCTTATTGGCGGTATGGCTTCAAGTGATGGATGGCCTTCCACATTTTCATGTTCAACCGTCAACGTAGGTCTAGATAGTGAAAGGAGAATCTCCCGTTTCGGATTTCTACTTATCACCATCCACCATTTCCCCGTGGTGCAACCCACTTCAGTCGGGGAAGTGGAAATTCTATTTACGGGTGAGTTCCGTCCCAAGTGATCAAAGTGATGTTTCTCGCATCTGATCATGTGGGTCAACAGACGACAAGCGTCTGACGGTCGATGCTCTGAACCTTTTATTGGGATCATACTTCAATGTGATAGTCAAAGTACCCTCCATACAATAGGTATCGGTGCGATCATCGGAACTGTACCATTTTCATTGAAACAAACGCAAATAGAAAGGTGCATGGTCTGCAAAGTACTTTACCAGTAGAATTGATCCCTAATCTCTCCGGGTTCGAAGGATTTTCAAGGGCTTTCAAAGATGCAAGACTGTGGCAAGAAGGGTGTTTTCAAAGGCACAAAAGGACTAATTGAGACCACAGAGGTGGCCATTTTCTGTCGTTTCTTTGCAAAAGGGACGAGTGAACTGAGCTCAGTAGTCTCACGGACGTAGAGTACTGTCATGAATTGACACAGAGGAGTGTTGTGGTGGAGTAACTGGAGTAACTGGAGTAACTGCAGTAACTGACTGAGACATGATAGACTGATGGTTTTTCCTTAGCAAAACAAATCCTGCTTTGGAAGACCAAACTTAGCACATGATGACGTTTGTCCTTGTCCTTGTGCTTCGACATGTAACCATCCGAAAAGGCGAAACTCAAAGGAAGAGATGAGGTTTGCTGATGTGATTCTGAAGTAATTCCAGCGTGGGACGAAAATGTTTTGAGATGTTGGAGGGTTGTTTGAGGCAGGTTTGAACCAGGGAATCCTGCTGGTGGGTCCTTGGCACAACGGCTGACCCACCGCTCATGAACTCTACCCGCGCTCCACCACCAACTCCCAGTCTCTCGCAGACTCGCACCCCTTGGCAATCTACCTATTTACTTCGAAGCACTTCCGTACATCGTAATCTCTCTCCACCATGACGGAGTACGGAGTAATTGTCGTTTGGAGTTGCTTGTGTTTCCGAAGTGCTCCAGATACAGAGAAGACGGAGACATTCCCACGTACGGAGGAAACAGGAGGTCTAGCGACAACAATACGGAGCGTATGGAGCGTATGGAGCGTATGGAGCGTATGGCTTTGCCGAAATGTACGAACATGTTTGTGATGTCAGCCGAGCGCATCCCAGATTCCCAATGGATCCCATCCCATCCTATCCCATCCCTGTCCTATTCAACGCCATATCTGAAGGCCCAAGAGCTTTTCGCTTTTCCGAGTAATGGTGCCCCAGTACGCGCCAAGTCTGCAACATGAACTGCCTCTGAGTTCGTCCCATGTTGAGACGGTACTGAACTTGCACCATTCTCATGGCTCGATGAGCTGTGAAAGTGGAGAGCAATACTTCTAGATACTTCGAAGTATCAGATGGTCAGAGCCTTGCCCTACGGGGATGCTTCGATCTCTACCAAGTACGATGGATGGTCCGATGTGACGATGTCCCGCTTGGTCCGACTTGGGGCCCCACGGCCGAGTCGCTGGGTTCTCGAACACTTCCGGGGAAATTTGCGCCGCTCGCGCATGGAGATGCATCTTCCCATCTGTTCCCCGATAGGTAACTTTGGGCTGACAGCTGTCGAAAGAGGAGAAACGTTGTTATATTTCCGGATGGTGATCAGACGAGTCAAGCAAGAGACGAACATGGGCGTTCGTGGGCCCCAGTTAATCTCGTTTCAATAACTTCCCCCAACACCATCGAAGTATATAGAGGCTTGAGGATCCTCAGTTGTGTCTTTCTTCTCCATCCATTCTCTCCGGTGCTGTGCATTCTTACTTGTTCATTTTTTCAAACAGAGGTATGTGGATTCCAAAATGGTACGGGATAATTCCGTTCACTTACTAACTATCAATGCAGCTGAGCTCAACAGTCAATTCTTTCCACGTCCAATACTTTTTCGTTCTTATCTATACTGCAGCTTGACGCTCAACCCTTACACCACCATTCATCATGAAGAACTTCGCCCAAATCCTAGCATTCGCTGCTCTTTCCGCCACTATCGTTTCGGGACGTGCTCTCCCAGATTCCCAAAATGCCGTTCAGGCCAGAGCACCATACCCAGTCATTGGTGGAGTTGTCGGCCGTTCACCAAAGAAAAATGAGGAGGATCCAACAGGTGTAAAACCGGGCACCGCCGCTGCTACCGACGCTGCAAAGCCCAAGTTGACGCCCGAGGAGAAAGCCGCCAAAAAGGAGGCTAAGAAGAAGGCCAAGGAGGAGAAACTAGCTGCAAAGAAGGGCGCTCAGGATGGTGTAAGTCTTTGTATATCTCTGGATGACAATAGATATCCCGCTAATATGCTACAGAATAAGGGAAATGACACAAACGTTGCGGAAGACGGGGAGAAGAAGAAGAAGAAGAAGGCCGGAAAGGCAAATGTGAGTTTTCTTCCTGATTCCCATAGGTTGGAGACATCAGTAACTGATTTTCAAAAGCTCGAGGCTGCAAAAAATGGCACCGCAAGCGAGCCACCAAACGAGAAAGGAGGGGAAAAGGAGAAGGGAGCGGAGAAGGAGAAGGGAGCTGAAAAGGAGAAGGGAGCTGAAAAGGAGAAGGGAGCTGAAAAGGAGAAGGGAGGTGAGAAGGAGAAGGGAGGTGAAAAGGAGAAGGGAGGTGAAAAGGAGAATGGAGCGGAAGAGCAGGAAGGAGGGGAAGAGGTCAACGGTAAAAAAGGTAACAAAGAAAAGGTAAACCATTTATTATCCATCAACACTTGAAAAATCAAATACTAATTTAATACAGGTTGACCCAGCAAAAAACGGCACTGAAAACGCTAAACCCAAGGAGACCCGCGATAGTGGCAAGGCAGATATCAAAGCGATCCTACTTGGATTGTAGACCCAAAACGACCATTTCCAAGTCTGTTGCGTGCATTGCTGCGGTTTTCAGGACAATCTTTCTTGGTTCGACAATTATTGGATTTTGATTGATGGATAGGTGGTGTACTCATTGTTGAGAAACGACTTTTATAGACAAACATTATAGGTATAGAAAGAGTATGGTCAAACATATTCGTGGATTGGAATCAAACTGTGTTTGAATGATGTCTTTGTAAGATCTTGTATCATCACAATTGTATTTTATTTAAACACTTCCGTTTCTATATGACTTGTGTTGTCGTCTTGATGTGAATTGCCTTGACCTTTATTCTTTCCTGGGAGTGTTGCCAATCTCAGTATAAGAGTGTACCTACTCCAGGTACGTGACTGTTGTACCCAGATTAGGGAGTTGCCGGAATTAGATTAAGCGAGCTACTAACCAGCGTTCAGCTTTTGGGATTGCTTCCCTTTCCAGACACGCCCTGTGGACTATCCTGTTCTCTTTAGAATACCACCTCTAGAATACATCGCAACCCATAGTAGATTGTGGAATTCTAGGAAAAGTATAGGTCGTAAAAATTGATAAATTGGTTGCTTGATGTGCGAAGCCAGTAGCAAATAATTCTAAGGCTATATATAGCCTTACCATAAAAGCTCTGAAGGAATTGCGTTAGGTGTTGGGGTCTCGATGAATATCTGCTCAGCCCATTTGAGAAGTGTTGTCTGTGGTATGATCATAAGAGGCAATTGGTGAACGAGGGAAATAGGCTCCGATCGGTGATCGAATAGTTCTACATGACTCGGAGTTTGGCTCGAGGTATATTCTTCATGGTAGAGCACTCAATGGTAACAAATTGCGGCTGCCTCACCAACCCTCCTTGAGTCCTTGCTGTGACAAATGGTGGTGCCAAGCATCGCGACTTTCCTTATGACCTCGGTCCCGATTGCTCAAAATTATCAGGGAAGGAGCGTGGAATTGTACCTTCTTCCATAGAGGGTATAAGTGGAACTCTTAACATTGTCGGGTTTCAAAGATTTCCTGCTTCACGATTCATTCAATCTCCAACACTGTTGCTCCTTCAACCTTCATCTCCGTCATTCCTCGATTCAACTTCAACTCTTACGTCTTGACTGTGGCGCCACCTGGGTGTTATAATAACATCGTCAATGGTTCAAGTCTTATGAGACGACAAAGATGGCAGATATACCTGCGTTCGGGGAGGGTTTCAAGATAATACAGAGCATCTTCCCCAAAGATGAAATCGACGAACGCGACTACGAGAATATCGTAGAAACGATTGCGAGGCCGTGGAGGAACCTACTTCCAAATTAGGGTTCACATACTTGCGCCCTACTTGTCGCGTATCTGGTATATCGGTCTCTTGTAGATAGCGGCTTTCCAGAGGTCGCTGAGTTCTACGATGATCCGGTATACGTAAACTATCAAAGGAGATATGGGATACCTCCTATTGCAAATCTGGCGCTAGAGATAAGGAAACGGGCGATTAATAGTTTAGCAGAACTCCAAAAAGCTTATAAAGCGTATACCGGCGAAGGGGAAAAACACACCTCTTAAAGAGCCGATTAGTGAGGATGATGAGAGCTCAGATATCGAAGGGCTCACAGGCGCTGTCCCAATGGCTGGGAGATCAGCAGAAGCCCCCAAGCTACCTAAGGGTACAGGTAAACACCTTACGAAGCCGGAGCAGTTAATGCTCTACAATCTTCCGACCGAGAGAAAAAACTGGGCTACGGTCTTATTCGAGATTCGGGGACGTATTCGGGGCAAATATACTTAAATGGTAGAAAGAAAATATCAGCGTCTCTTACTTTTATGAACCTTCTGTGGGTTAAGAACCGAGCTTCTTATTTGCTTTTCATTCAATTCGCTTCAGTTTAAGTCAATTTAATCGTAGGGCTAGGGTACGGGGAGTGGGTGTATAGTAGTGAAGAATACAAGTACCTAGTGAAGTAATTCGGTGCGGTACGCAAAACAATCTCCTCAAGACAAACAGAAGCCATTACAGTGCAGATAGGAGCCAGATTTTTCATCATTCATTACTATCTTGTGCTGTATCCCAAAAGGTCGGTATCAAACCCATACCCCCAAAAAAGTAAGTCGTCGCTTATTAACCAATTAATTATTCCACTTTGCCTCGTCCGTTCATTCCTTAGCAACGAGTCACAAACCCGCGCTTGGAGAATCAAGCTCAGACATGAGGTCCGACAACCTTGAAGGGATGAGCTTCGGTGTTAAAGACCCATTCGTTGACACCGTTATGTTCCACTTGCCAAACATTATCCTGTAGGGAAAGGTAAAAGTAAGCCGGTGTTCTACTTCATGGGCAAGCAGGAAGGAAACAGGGACTAGGAAATAAACAGAGACCAGGAAAGGATGGCAAGAGAGAAATGAAAGATGAGAAAAAAAACATACCGGCGCATGAATCAAGTAACTATACTTCAACACCTCCGCAAACAAAAAGCTATCCTGGAAGTCCTCAAATCCCCCACCACCCACCACATTAACATTCTTCAGCTCCGCAAATCCACTGCCCGTTCTCGCCGTCCCATTGATCGCCACGAACGCAGTCCAGGCCCACTCGCGGTACTTCTGATCACCCGTGGCTCGATAGGCATAGTAGAAACTCTCAATGACTTCAGGACGGAGAACGTAGTATGAGTTCGTGATGTAGAAACCTGCCTTGTCGTAGAAAGCTTGTTGGTCAGCGGGGACGGGAGGGTTGTTGGGATCCGACGTGTTAGTATTGCTAGTTATCCAACGGAAGGATTCTGGTCCGATACCGGTTGCTGTTGCGGTGTAGGTGTCTTCGCATCCGTCGACGAGTTGGAGACCGAAGTCTATGTATTTTTGCTCTTTCAAGACGAGACCGCCGAGAATGAAATTTCCACCGTCGAAGCAGGCAACTTGGGGTGTTCTTTAGCATAATTTTTAGATCAGGAAAAGTGTACTTACGATGCTGAGATTCGTGGATGAGATTCCGGCCATTGAACACGGACAAAAAGGTCAAATCAGGACGGCTGGTAGGATGAGTGGCAAGATGAGCGATTGATGAGTCTGCTGCGAGTACCCAGCGATCTTTGTATGATGCAAATCGTGTTGTGTCATACACATACATCTTAATAAGATACTCATAGAAGCTGTCAGCTCCACCAACCCAGCCTCCAAAGGCATCTTGGAAGAGTCCGGTATTGAAATCAATGTTCATTCCTACTAGTCCAGGCCATGGTTCTAGTGACTTTGGATTGGGATCCAAAAGATATGATTCACCCTTTTGTACCAAGTCTGCAAAGGTCTTATTTCCAGTAAGGTCAGCCAGTCTAGTCCATTCCATCACAAGTGTTCCGGTGGTAGCCAAGCCATTTGTTGTGCCGGGACCAATTCTTGATGGGTTATAAAACAAGTTGTTACTGGGAATTCCGGTTGGGGTATCAAAAGCAAATGCAAGGTTGTTACCGAGACGCTCTGCCTGGACGAGGATAGCATCAACGGCGGTTGTATTCTTGACGAGATGTGCCAATGGTCCATTGAGCAAATCATAACCTGTACAATATTGAGCAATTTACGTAGAAGTCAGAATTGGAAGAGAATACCAGACAAAAGTCCTCCTAGATATCTAATTGTGGTTTCAAAGAGTGATATTTCGTCTGCGGTTTGGTCGAACTTGATGGTGGGAATGTAATCGACAATATCGTTTACGATATCCGGAATTTGCATCAGCAATGCTGTGCTCAATGCGTCTACGGCCGTGGCTCCCCATCCATTTCTGATGGCCAATTAGTCTCCGCAAAGGATTGAAACGAGGAAAGTTCACCTTGAATCACTGAAGCTATTGGTAACAGGTTTCAACTCATCATGGGGGAAGGCATATTTGTAATATCCGTCCCAAGCATAGGTAAATGCCTCCTTGACTGCATCTGCTCTCTGTCTGTTCAGGGCATGATTGTCATAGCCACCACGGGCCTTGTTCTTGGGTAGCTCATCGGGATGCGGAGCGGCAAATGTAGAAGAGAAGAAAGCGAGGAGGGGACCAGCAAGGAGAAGTCTGGAGTAAAACATTATGGCGTAGAAGCAGAACTGCAAATCAGAGAAAGATAGTAACGAGAGGAATTAGGTATGATTAAAAGTATCCAAGTGATACAATTGCTGTCAACTGTGAATGACAGCAACACAATGCGAAGAGACGACGATGCTGGTAACTTGACAGCGGGGTACAGAAGAGGGGAAAGGGGAAGAGCTGCAAGATGTCGCTACCCTTTAAATGTAACCGGAAAAAGAGGAAAGTACGACCGAGCTAGCTATTCACTATTTATCTACCTATATAGATCCTTTGAATGAACCCAGTCCCCCGCCGTAAATCACGGCAACCCCTCATGGGTCTGCCGGAGAGCTCACTTGAGCAGGACCGGCCTCGTCGGTCTCCCGGGACATCCCTACCAAAGATATAAAATCTTTGTTTCGATAACCTAACCGTGTTTGATCTGATGTGTTCATTGGCTGCTTCCCCTGAAATGCGGTAAAAGGGTGCCGAATGAGGGGAATGTGACGAAAGTCTGCAGGCTTTGGATGCATTTTATATTACTGTGCATGAGTTGTAGCCGTGACTTGTGCGAAGGATGGATGACGAAGGAACGATCCTAGTGGCCTTCCTGATAAGTGCTAGAGGTGTCTAGGAATGTCGAGAGCAGGCAACAAATGGCCGAGTCGAGTAACGTTGTAGATGCTGCCATGATGCATGATGAAAAGACCGACTGCGAGCATGCGACAAGCGATCACGGAAGCGAAGGGGAAGTGATGGTGAGTGTAGGTGAAGGTGTAGATGCCTGTGGATGGATTCTATGATGGGTGATACTCGAACGGTACAAGTACCAGTAGAAGAATGGTGTAGGTGCAGGTGCAGGTGGTTGTGGAAAGTTTGGTGACGTCTGAAATTGGAGTGAGGCGAGCGAGTGAGAGAGATGTCGCAGGGACGACCTCGGCACTTGATTTGGCGGGGATGTTTCAAGTCTTGGCACCCGAGCCACCCCACCCTTGGGCTCCGCTCAACCCTTGACTATCACGTGACGATTCCCCTCTTCAGGCTTCCAATTTGAAAGAGATGATGGCTATTCGTCATCATCATTGTCTTCATCATTGTCTTCATCATTGTCTTCATCGGCGACGAAGAAATCATGGAACTTGCAATCCAGTTTCCTTTCGTCGCGATACCTCATTCTCGTACCTCGAAACCTGAGAGACTCTTATACTGAGATTGTGGAGCTTGAGCTTCTTCGCTTCGCTGCGCTCGTCGACTTCTGACCAGTTTTGCTATTTGCAAAGCTTGAATAATGCCCCTATCATGTCCAATTTGCTCAAGCATATTCACGCCGAATTCATGAATTTTCTGGGACACACCAAGGGCATCGGAGGCGGAGGCCAAAGGAAAAATACTGACGAACGACGCAGAGATCGGCGGAGCCGCGGCATCCTTAGGGTTAGGGCAAAAACGACAGCTGAAAGCGAAGGAAATGCTGCAGCAGATGTCTTCGGCCATACGGAGGATGGTAGAAAGACATTTCTGTTGTTCTTTCGCGTGCCCATCTTGCATCATATCCAACTTCTTTTCTGACAACATTCGAAACAACCTCTCGTTTACTCGAATTCGAGTCCAACGATAGTGATTGTAAGTCCTCGCAGTCCACAGGTCAGTGTACATATGTGCTTTTCCATCATATATATCACTTCCGATATCGGCAACAGGACGGGTTGAAAACGACCATTGAGACGGAAGCTCTGCTTCCCAATTCTCCAAGGCAGTCTCCAATTCGCGAGCTTGTGCGATGAGAATTTCGGGGTCGATGGACTCGTTGGATTTCGCAAAGGAGTCCAAATAAACGACCGAGGAACAGATGCGGACAAGGTCAACCGCCGGTGCTTCGCTAGCATCAAGATTCTTGAAGGACTGTTGGGGCCATTCCCGAATTGGTTGTGGGATTGGCTCGTTACTGGAGATGCTATTGACCAACTGCAATTCTCTATCAGATTGATTTCAATAACAAAAAGAGCCAGAAAACGAAAACACATACCGCAATGAAGCAGAACTGCGATTGACATCGCAACGGAGGCATCACAACCGCATCACTTCGTTGCGAGTTTATCATGAGCAAGGCCGCGGCTCCTTCGATGTGAACCCTTCTGCCTTCAGACACGCAGCCTTCGGCCCCTTCCGCTGTCCCTGGTGTCGTGCCGTTGATGATCTGACAGAAATCTAGTCAGAGAGGTGCCTTTCAGTATTCATCCTACTTACTTCAAATACTGCCAACATCATCACCGAATTAAAGAGAACCTTAAAGTCTTTACTTGCCCGGATTTCCAACCAGGACTTGATGGCGCGAATTGCTTCTGCGTACTTGTTCCTCGCAACAATCATGAAATCCGGATTTTTGGACACATTTGCTAGACCAGCATATCCAATGCAAGATGCAGTAGTGAATAGGAGGGGGTTCATATGGGAAACATCCCACAACAAAGACGAGTTCACAATCTTTTCTTCGTTCGCAGTTTCGTAAGGCGCATCGACGTAATGTGTGAAGAAGAAGCTCAAGCCTACATCTGCTAAGATCATTGCAACGCCCCCGTCGGGTGAGCCACTTCTTGAGGTTGTCGAAGGACGAGGGTGGTTCTTGGGGCTAATTTTGGAAGTGGCTTCTGAAATCATTGCTCGACGTGGTGATGATGAACGGGATTTCGTCCGATCAACTCTTTGCTTTGCTCTTTTCTTTTCGGTTCGCATAACTACTGTTGCATTTTCATCCCGAAATTGAAGATCCAATTGATCACGATAACCGGAACAGTCTTTTTCTGCTCTCAAGCATTGCGAGCAACTTGGTTGGATCTGATCGCACTATAAATAATAAGCTTTTGTAAGATCGCACATGAATGGGGCTCCCATACCTTGATTCTCCTCTTCCGGCAGTTCAAGCAACCTTTACTTGGCTTCCCGCAGAATACCATGGCAAAGTTGTCGAAAACTCAAGGTATAAAGTGTTTTGGCGTCGGCTAGTTCCAGCGCAGTACAGTATACCGAAAGGCCGGTGTTATTTGGATTTCCAAAATTCGTGGTATATTCGTTTTCAAATTAAGGTTTGCAAGCCAGTTCTTCTTGGCCAATTATAGAAAAAATGGTTACGCTCCTGTAACGGCTCTTATGTTATCAGAACCGGTACTTAAGTTCCTTTTACATGTTCGGTAGTGGGTCTCACATCAGCATTTCAGACACGACAGAAGGGCGGTCTATCCAGGCAGAGCCGGCCCCCACAAGATTCTGCCGCCAATTTGCTACATCGAGGCACCAAATCGCGGCGCTCGAGCCAACCGTTTTGACGAGCCCAGAGGCACGGAAATGCTTATCATAACCTCTGTCCTTCAGCTCGTTGATACATATAACTTACCGTCCCATGTTTGATCCTACAAATACGCATTGACTTTTCAAACACCAATTGCAGGTGACTCTCGGGGTTAACCGTCTGTTGACTCAATCTTTTTTTCTTGAAAAGGAACAAATTTTGTCATTTTCGAATTCCTCGCCTTCTTGGCACTTTGTTGTCGCCTCGTTGGTAGGTAGTCACTCAGTTCACTTTAATTTCATGGAACAAGAGATTGTTCGGTCCAGGAATAGGAATGGTTTAAATCAGCATCTGTAAAATTAGCAGATTTAGTGAAAACCTCGCCTGTTTGTCATGGCCTCTCTCGCACTACGAATCGCCCTGCCTTGCCAATTATTGCTAAACCACAGTCTCCATGTATGATTTTGCAATATCTGGATTTTGCAAGTTTCAAATATGTGACTTAGAGAGCATATCTTCTGGTAATCATATACACGACAAAGCGGAATTACTTGTAATGCTGTTTACTATTGAACCATGATTCCAAGTGTCAGTATTGTTTTAATGACTGTGTGGTGTGGGATTATTACTTGTTATGTTTGTCTGTTAGGATATCCAAGACTTGACAATAATCCATGATATCCCCCATTCGAAAGTGAAGGGACACGTTCTGTTTGCTTGATGGATCTATTTTCATAATCAGGAGAAATTGCAGTGCGAACCGAGTTTCTTCTTCGCGTGCTACATTTTTTCTTTACGAAATTAGAATAATGAGACGGGGTAGTTACTAGTGTTTTATTTCTGAAGCAATATCGCTGATGGACTTTGACATAAGAAAGAAATTGTTGGAGGTTCAGCTAAGCATTTTCTGATTAACACTTCAAGGTTGAGAGATCTTGTCAAGAACGATAAATCCCTGACGTCCTCTCTACCGTTGTGGTTCACGTGAATGTACGGTGCTCTGAACGCATCTAGACGTCCTCAAAATATAGGTTCAAAACTATTTGTCAAAAATTAAGCTTTGAGGATTCATGTTTTAGCGGTAGGACCTGAGTAAGAAAACTGCCCGAATATGGAATAAATATAGGCAGATCAAATACGGAGTGACGAGCTCTTGATTATAAAGAATAGTTATTATTTAATCTACTTTTAGGTATAATAGACTAGATTCTAACTATGGAATAGGTTTAGGCTATAGAGAAAACTCGATATAGGGATACTTACTAGAAGAATCTCTTTCTAGCCTCTCTAGCTCCCTTTACCTCCTTGTTAAGTAACTATGATTATAGGAACAGAATACGAGTAGTACAGGTATATAAGGGGGTTACGGAAAAGGAAAGGGAGGTAAAGGGGTAATACAAGAATTAGGTTAGGCGAGCGTAAGAGTGGGCAGGACATAAGGCCTATTTTACAAAAAAGATCTAAATCATAAAGGTAAAGGTTTGTAATCAAAAGTAACATACTCCGTGCTTGTTCCGCTCATGTCCGTTCCGCAGACGGAACAAATGGCTTGGATTCTGCGCCGCTTGCGAATCAACTTTTCATATCATGATAGAGTGGAGAAGTAAATCCAAAAGAATCTGAGTCACACCTCCTCCTCACCCGTCCCATCCCATCACATCCCATCCCTTTCCTTCTAGAAAACCCCACGCCACCCGAATATCCCCACAAAACCACCCGAACACAACGAGATCCCCGATCACGCACCACCCTCCCTCTTCGCATACTCCTCCTCAATCCGCTCCTCATACAACCTTTCCGCCTCCTTCTCTTCCTCCGTCTTCGACTCGCCGCTGTCTTTCGGAGTCTCCTTGTCTTCCATGGTTATCGGTTCAGTTGCGGATTTCTCCTGAGATGATGAGGAGGTTTGGGAGGGCATTCTTAGTTGCTGTCTTTGGGTTTGGAGGTTTCCTTGGATTTGTTTTTGAATTCTCCCGTGAAATTGGATGGCTCGAAGGGGTACTGATGTTTGTTTTGTTGGGGGGTTTGTTGAGTAGTGTTTTTGGTTTTGTTGAAGGAGAGATGGTAGGTCGTTGGGTGAGGGAGTGATGTGACGTGGTATGGGATATGTACCCCTCGTTTGTGGCGTTGACGGGTGGCGCAGGAAATTATGGGGACTTATCGCCACCACGAGAACACGCCGTTTTCCATGGCATGGCATGATTTAATTTCGTTGCTTACATTTTTTTTGTGCCTGGTTTTCTTCTCAGAATGGATAATACTTCGTCATAAAAGCGGGTGAGTTCAAACCTGGTTTGTGCAAATTGTTCCAAGGGCCAATTGATATTGGTCTGGTAGTTACTTGAAGCGAGTTGTAGATATCTCATTGAGGGAATGAGTTGTGTCAGTTTGGTAGTATTACTGAGAAATATTCTGGGTTGGATAGCCTCATACGATTCTGTTGAAAAGTATTAATTTGTAAAATAGGGCGGGATTTCATGATTTGGGAGATATTGGGGGAGATGAGAATGAGTTGCAATTCGTTCTAAGCAGATTCTGTTCCTGACAGGTTTTGAGAAGTAGCTAGATATCTCTGTTTTGTGAATATTTTCTTTTGAGTTGGAAGAGGGTTATCTCAGTGCCTTTGCGTTACAACACGTTGCTGGAAGCGAGATAACCTTATATCCTCACCAAATACATGGCTCCAATTTGGTGGTTCGATACTTAGCATCTCCTTAAGAACTTTCGTTCTATTGAATAGAGTACGTAGCTGGTATGTCCAGAAAGTACAAAACGTTGCTTATCTGCACAATGCACATCGTGGTGGCAAGAAACCGCACATCAAGTGCCCGTAATTCCTTTATTCGGAAAGTGGGAATAAATTGAGGCTCGCAAACAAGTCTTCTTCCAATCACCATCTGATCGTTGAAGCCCTGAGCCCCATGTGGAAAGCATAATATAAAAACACTGGTCTTTTTTGCAATCGAATGCTCGCTGTTTAGGGTTGACGTTACCCGTACGATTTCTATGAGGTGAGGTATGTTCCATAGCAGAAGTGCAGTAAAAAGATAGGTAGGTGTACGTTGGGAGTGCATAGCGAGGGGTTATATAGTGCGTTGTGATAATGGTGAAGGGAGATAGAAGTAATGCTTGGCGTGGTAAGCGAGTGTTTTTGTTTACTCACTTGAACTTGAAAATTTCCTGTCTAAAAGGCGACCGATATATAAGACTCTCTGTCGACAATCCTCACTAAATCCAACCACTAGGAGGTGCGATGTACCATAAGATGTGGTTTGGTGCTTCACCTGGGGGTGTTCGACCTATTTAACGATTCACTCGATACTCTCGCTTCACCTCAATTACATGTATTTCTGTCCTGTAAGAACTTACGCGACGTGACTAAACATTGATACCACTCCTACAACATCTCGAGGTACTTTATGAAAAGTTGTTGTTGTTCAAGGCCAGATCCATCGATTGTATTTGCGAGTTGAATGTTTAGAAATGAATTCTAGTAACGTTCGACGACAGTTCCTACCTGAATGACGAATCTCGACATTGAGATTCAAAGATTTAGGACTCCCCAAACACCATCAAATTTTGGGACAAAAGTCATCTCATTATATAGACCGTGTGTAAAATTTCTACGCCGCCTACAATAACATTTAGGTGGATATTATCGAGCGTCCTATTAAGCACAATTGTGGTCCCATCCACGTCGCAGTCCTTAACCATATACCTACCTACAGTCATGAATTACCCAGGTTAACCACGGGATCCCAAAAACCGCCATAAGCATCAGAAGTTGTGACATTACAAAATCCAAAATCCTATGTCTTCTTTGGGGCATTTAAGTTCTTCCCGGCTGTGGGGTGTTTAGACAAGGAAATGAGGCTGATGGGGTTTGGTGTATGGACTTTCCCAGGGTTCGCTTATAGTAAGCAATCGTAGCTGGGAGGTCTGATACGGCACTTCGATGTATATATAGCTCTGTGTACGATGATAATGATGTTCATGGAATTGATATTCGACTAGAATAAACCTATGGGGAGTCTTTGTTCAACACTAGAAGATAACACACATTAATGGGCCACTGTTCACCTAACACAGAATATAATGGTTCAAACATGTAAGTATTCATACTGTCAGGCTGTTGCGTAGATCACATCTGTAAATATGTATTCGGTGCTATGAAATAGTGACCTTCCTGGTAGAGTAACACCTCTCGCGTGCTTGTTTATTTCATAGTAGAACCTCCACAATTCCTATCCTATTTCAAGTGACTCTCACATCCTAAATGAACCTCCAGCAAGCTATAAACAGCGTCATTAATGAGAAAACTCACTCTGTGTTCCGCAAATCATATGTGCCGACTATATGGATGTCCCTAACAATGAGGCTAAACGGCATTTCCTTCTGGTTAGATTTATACATAAATCCCTCTTAGCTTCAAGAGTCAACCTTTTTCGTCAGTTCGTGAATACAATTTTGAAATAATGAAGTTTTCAGCAGCCTTGAATGCGTTGTTTGTGGGGGGTGCCTTCGCGTATCCAAGGAGTGGTATGTGTTCGTCCTTTATGGAGTGACTACTGCTAATGGATACGAAGTGAAGAGTAGGTTTCCAACTGAACGCTCTGTTGCTGCGAATGGGAGTGTACAATATGGTATGTACTGTACCCCAAATCTCATTGACAATTCCTTTCGCCAAGTTTTATCTCCAGCGACTATTAATTATGGAAGGATTCTTGAATCTGCTCTCGTTGGACAAGCTTGCCAAAGAATGAGCCCACTGGATTCCAAGCGAGTAAAGTGCTAACTTCTACTCTCCAGCTGGTGTAAACATAGCAGGTTTCGACTTCGGCTGCCTAACCGATGGCTCCCAAGAGACAACAAAAGTTTCACGTTAAACAACGCACCATTTTATGGTGCGCTGCGGGATCTGCTCAACCTTGTATGCTGGGAGAATGCTTATTTGTGGTGTTATTGTGTAGAGGGGGTTGGGTGAATGGGCTATCCATGGATCTGGGGAAGTGAGTAGTCATGTGACTAACTTATATTATTCCAGCTATACTGGTATGCTGCCAGTTGTCCTTTGGGTTCTAGCAATATTGAATTTGATCTGATATATATATGTTAGGCCCGTCTGGATGTCAGATGAGCGAGTGAAAACTTCGGCATGCCAATGAACACAAGCGAGGCCCAAGGTCACATTCTGACATTGCCACATTCGTCGTCACAAGACCCTCTGCGTGATACCGACAAAATAATAGCATTGGGCTTCTACATATTCTCACAGCTGGCCAAGGAAGAAAACCAGACGAACTGGGTACTTGGTTATTTTGGCTTCGTGTCGAGAACGAAGGGAAAAAATCTCTTCTTTATGAACTTATTCATTGAAGTGAGAGCTTGGGCATTACTCCTTCGTCATATTAGGGTTGTTTTCGTCGAATGAGTTATGAGAGGAGTTCTTTGAAGATATATCTTGATTGAGAGGGAAGGATGGTGTTTGGTTGGTCGAGTGGATGGGTAGTATGGGGTCGTTCGTTAACCGCGTGCCATGAACTCAAGAGCAGCACCATACATGAACAGAACAAAAGTTCACCAAAGTTAATGGTAGCCAAGGACGAGATTATCCATGAAAGATCACATTCAAACCACGCTGGTACTGTAATCTACAATGTTCACCAGTTGACTCATCTACTCTTTCACCCGGCTTCTTCCAGATTTTCCTATAGCCTGAAATGCGGCATCATCTTCCGGACGCGTGATCCAGTGTCCATACACAATTCGTTGTGGATGAGAATTCATATTGCGTCGTATAGATCCGTCGTCATCTTGCGGTCCGAGTTCCCTATCCGGTTGGTATCCACTGAGGGCGGAATCGGCTGTGAGATGTAGATTGTTGGCGAGGTTGAGAAGAAGCCGGAGCTTCAGAAAATCGAGAATGGCCACAAACCTGCAACCTCCCTTCTTGTCACAGATAAAGTCCAGCGTTCTCAAAAGACTTTAATAGCTCGAGACGGTTGGGCGGCAAATGGTCATCCCAGTCCATAGTTTTGTTTGGTCGAGATACCTACAGGTCTGTACATTTAATTAAGCTTATATTTTCTTGTTCGATATGGGTATGGAAATGATCACATATATATCATTTCAGCCACTTCACAGCCTGGAATGGACTGTGAAGAGGTCAAATGACGGATGCCGAGTAATTCAAATTTGTTTTCGACCTGATATATCTCTTTTATAATCTATTTTCACCCTTGGTTTGACCAAATCGAGATCGTTTACCCCAGATTTCAATACGGCATATATAAACGGTACCAAAGTTGGTCACACTGAGCCATTGTCTCTACGTCTCATTTCCTGCCTCTGAGTTCTGAGGGAAGTATAAAGTAGGCGTTCTGGCGCAAAATATACTCGAAATTGTGTTCCTGAGAACTTTCTCGGTTATTGCACAGTCGATCTTCACTTCATAATATATTTTAAGATGAGGACTTTCACTCTCTACGCAGGCCTTATGGCTCTTGCTAGCCAGGTGTCGGGTCATTGTAAGCACTCATTGTATCCCATGAACAGAATGAGACCTAACACACACTCAGATATCTTCCAACAACTCAACACCAATCCCACATACCAGTACATCAGGAAAAACACCAACATGAACTCACCTGTTCTCGGTACCGTCCACCGGTCCTAAAACCTCCCTTACAAGAACTAATCCCCAGCAGATCTCGCAAGCAAAGATCTCCGCTGCAACGTAGGCGCAACAGGCGCCGGCACAGACACCCTCCCCATCACCGCCGGCTCACCACTCACCTTCACCCTCGACCAAGCAGTATACCATCAAGGCCCCGTCTCAGTATACATGGCCAAAGCACCCAGCAAAGCCTCCGACTTTGACGGCTCAGGGGACGTCTGGTTCAAAATCCTAGATATCGGACCAAAGTTCCCTGGCGGGACTTGGGATTTGAAACGTAAATACCTACTCCTACTCCTACTCATATTTTTACTTCCAACATGATGATTGCTAACACCTTTGCAGAAAAGTACACATTCAATCTCCCAAAATGTATCACAAACGGCGATTATCTCGTCAGGATCCAATCACTCGCTATCCATAACCCCGGTTCCACGCCACAGTTTTATATCTCATGTGCGCAGGTTACTGTTAGTGGTGGTGGATCATCGGATTTGGGACCCAAGGTTGCGATTCCTGGGGCTTTTAAGGCGACGGATCCGGGGTATACTGCTAATATTTATAATGGAGTATGTTTATCTCTATCTGTAGTCAAATGATGTTTGGGATGCGAGCTGATTGTGATATAGTTTACATCGTATACTGTGCCAGGTCCTCCAGTAGCTTCTTGCTAGCTGCGCAGTACGATTAGGGGTGGTGGTATATATATGTGCTCTCGTTTATATTTGGGATTTATTCTGGCTTCAAAGAACTATTGTAGCTTGGATGTCAATGATCTTAGATATCGACTCGAGCTTCTTGTAACGAACTAGAAAGTACCAATGTATACCTCATCGTTCCACTACGACCCCGACTCGTTCTGATCCTTCTGAACAACCAAACAAATAACATATCTTCTGAGAGAATAAAAGTGATAAATCCAGAAGTGAGAACAACCCGAAATATTTCACCTATCCTTTTGTCACCCGAAGTTGACATACCAAAGCAACGTATTAGCAAGATCTAGAAGGGTCGTCCAAATAAAGAAATTCCACTTTGTAAGCTGGGGAAGCGGGGCATGACGCAATAAAGTGGCCTTGAATTATGGGAGAGGCCTCTCATGGTCAATTCATGTGGAAGGCTTTTGAAAGAGAGTGGGGAGTTGAACATCACTGGACTACTACTTGTATTAGAATTATAAGACCACTCGTCCCCAACTTTTAGTGAAACCAGCAAACCAGAGATCCAAATGTTGTTGATATAGAGTTTCTTTTTATTTTATAGATTATCTACGTAACAAAATTCTTAGGTATCTGTAGCATTGACTGTCCATCCAAAATATTTACCGTCTGGGGTTATGGCAATGTAACTAGTATCTTGGTGGTGGTTGTGGGGTTCCACGATGTAAAGCTTCATTAAAGTTGAGTTTAGGAGATGCTTTGAAAATCTTTGGGGTCTTCCGTCTTTATCTTTTCGAAGGGATGTACTTCTGATTTAAAGTTAGAGGCTATTTCCTCGCTGTAGTAGGCGAACGCGGGGGTGGGGGTTGAGTTTCGATCTTCTAGAAGAGTATTTGGGAGGCTTTTCTGGATGCTTTACCCAAGCCTTCGGAATCCTTCCGAAACGTTTCCCCCTCCTTGTCTTTGAATTATTTTCTTCTTCTGGATTGCCATCGAAGGAGGGTGAGGAATGTTTATATGGCTGGGATTGATAAGAACATTTTCTCGCTTTGCAGACCCCGAAAAAGCAGTTATCAAAAGGCTTGTCTCTAAATACCCATGATATCGCCCACACGAGGAAGCACTAGAATATTTCTGATCCTGTTGTGGCCTTGGAACATTTTTTCCCATACCGAATGTCGATAAACTTACGAGTATTTATCGGAGAGACCGAAGTGATCGCGTGCAATCAGGGACAGGCATGTGTCTCAACCAATGAAGAGAGCAGATGACTTCCCCGCAATTTGCAGTTATCATCGAGTAACAATCAGACACCGGCGATCTTATCTACCAAGATGGTATCTACACATACGCCACCAGCTTTTCGCCCCGGGGATATCACCGCGGCTGCAGTGCGGATTCAGGGTCTTTAGGTTACTTCCCGGCCATAATACTCGAGTATGATGCCCCCGAGGGCATAGAGGCCGTTTACACGCCGCGGGCCCCTCGCCGTATGCTGTACAGGTACTCGTATACCCCACGCTGGTACTCGAAGTCTTGAGGAACTGTGGCGGTCATGCTCTCATCGTACCATGCGGTACCGCTTCGTGACTCTCCTGGACCGTTAGCAGGATTGTACGAGTGTACGCTAATATTTACGGTTGAGACAATACATCAAGTGTTGATTTCTTGTCCTCCATACGATTCTAGCCGGAGCTCTGTGAATGGAAGAGCACTCTTCCGGGGAAGTATGTCTTAAGACTATGAGCCTCTTACGTGGAGTCAGATATCAATGATAACGTTCACCACTCTTACTGCTTGCGATAAGAAGCCCAAAAGTACATCGCACAATTCCGTCCCGGAGAAGCTGTCCAGCCAAGAAGCACCATACCACTCCAGATAAACCTNAAGCCGGCCCTATTTATTACATCTAATGTCCCCTCCCCAACATGAGGATCTAGTATCCCCAAACTCCACAAATACCGTTGTTGCGAAGAAGGAAGAGCTTGACGGAGAACGTGTGCCCCTACTCTTATCTGCCGGTCCATCGAACTCTAGTCGAGCATTCGGCCGGTCCAGGCGTCATAGTACGGCAGATTCAGCCCTTTGTAACCAGCACAAAGATAACCAACACCCTCACGGACCAGAAGCAATAAATTATCATTCTTCAGACGAGCCATCTTTTCTCGCCGCCATAATGGAGAAAGTAAAGGGAAATAGACTGGCGTATTATTTTGATAAATTGGCCGTGGAAAGCGAGCCGGGTCTGACGAATGCACAATTAATGCTGAATAACCATGATTTGAAGCCCGGTAAGATGAGCAGTACTACCACATGAAAATGTCATATCTAACAGATTGTAGTTGAACCAGCACGACGACAATGGAGCAGTTGGAATTTCGTGGGCTTCTGGATAGCAGATTCATTCAATATCGTGAGCTTCTCAGAATTAATTTTCGGGGAGTATTCTACTGACACAGCTGTAGAACACATGGATGATTTCATCTAGTATGATTGTAGGAGGTTTGAGTTGGTGGCAATCTTGGATTTGCGTATGGATAGGCTATTCTATTGCAGCCGTCTTCATATGTCTTACGGGAAGAATTGGTGCCGTTTATCACATCTCCTTCCCAGTCGTAGCTCGCGCCAGTTTCGGAATCTGGGGTGCTTTATGGCCAGTTTTGAATCGAGCTGCTATGGCATGTATTTGGTATGGAGTACAGTCATGGATTGGAGGTAAATCTTTGTATTATTCTCCTTGAATGATACATGACTGACATGAACAGGAAATTGTGTCAAACTCATGATTTCAGCAATCTGGCCCTCTTTCCAGAGAATCCCCAATGGAATCCCAAGTTCGGGGACAACGACATATGACTTCGTGGCGTTCTTCATATTCTGGGCCGGCTCACTGCCAGCTATTTGGTTTCCAGTCCACAAAATCCGTCATCTCTTTACCGTAAAAGCATATGTTGTTCCAGTTGCAGGTGTAGCATTCTTCATCTGGGCAGTCGTTCGCGCTCATGGAATCGGACCCATCGTCCACCAACCAGCAACAGCAAGTGGTTCCAAACTAGCCTGGGGAATAATCAGCGGG
The DNA here is from genome assembly GCA_900184765.1 of Hymenoscyphus fraxineus. NCBI lineage: Eukaryota > Fungi > Ascomycota > Leotiomycetes > Helotiales > Helotiaceae > Hymenoscyphus > Hymenoscyphus fraxineus. The sequence goes on along the minus strand of LT855412.1, from coordinate 1,881,647 downwards.
ATTATGTCCTCAATCGCCAACTTCGCTACACTAATAGTTAACGACCCCGATTTCTCGCGTTTCGCCAGGAAGCCAAAGGACGCGTTCTGGTCTCAACTCATCACCATCCCCTGCGGATTTGCAGTCACCTCATTCATCGGGATCATCGTCTCGTCATCCTCAACAGTAATCTTCAAAGGTGACCCGATTTGGAATCCCCTGAGTTTACTACAATCCTTCCTCGACGAAGGGACGTCCAAGAACCGAGCGGGTGTCTTCTTCATCGCCACGGCTTTCACACTTGCACAACTAGGAACAAACATAGCAGCCAACTCCGTCTCAGCAGGGACGGATATGACCGCCCTCCTCCCACGATACCTGAACATCCGTCGTGGTGGCTACGTCTGCGCAATCGTCGGATTGGTCATGTGTCCTTGGAATCTCCTATCTACAGCGAACAACTTCACCACCTACCTCTCGGCCTACTCCGTCTTCCTCTCCTCCATCGCCGGCGTGATCATTTGCGATTACTACATCGTCCGGAAAGGATACTTCGAAGTGAAGGAACTCTATTCTGCTCGCAGGACCGCGCCTTACTACTTTACATTCGGTATCCATTGGCGTGGATACGTAGCCTATATCTGCGGAATCCTCATCAACATCGTTGGCTTCGTAGGTGCTATTGGGAAACCAGTTCCTATCGGTATGTCCTATCCCGTCCCATGCATCCTACCCCTTTCTAGCCCTCCTCATCCCCATCCTCTCAAAGCCGTGGCTAACATACACCCAGGCGCAACATACATCTACAACCTCAATTTCTTCTGCGGCTTCCTCATCGCCTCGGGCTCCTACTGGGCCCTCTGCACCCTCTTCCCCATTCCCGCAACCAGCACGGTCTGGTGCGAAGTCGGCGAGGAGATAACAGAAGTGAGTATGGCGTATGAAGCTTCCAACGAGGGGAGTTTCTACGACGAGAGAGGTGCTGGAGCCAAGGGGTTTCGGCAGGGAGATGCGAAGGTGGATCTCGAAAGATAGATACTAGAATTTGGGATAGAGTATATATTTATTGACGATTAGATGAAGATGGAGTTCTCTTTTTTCTTTTTGGCTTTGGGATATATGGGGACACGGGATACAGAGGGGATTCGATTATCGGGGTTACAGTACAGTGTGAGAGCGGAGAGATACCATTGTGTTTTCCCCTTGCCTTCTTTCATTTTTTGGGACTAGAAATTGGGACGATGGAAGGATAGAAACATATTCCCAATCTTAAGAAAAAAACAAAAACTACATCGCTCCCTTCGCCATGGGCAACTCTCTATATCAGCCAAACCCAACACGATACAAGAAAAGTTCCCAACACTCCCTTCCCTTCCCTTCACCCAAACTATTTCATATTTAAGCTCCTTCGAGTACCTCTCAACTTTCACTTCTCCCACTCAGCTGTAGTCATCCCGTTCAATTGTTCTAGGCCAATTGTTCCAGACATCTTACCATGGTGTCTTCTCAGGATATACTCTACGTCGAGTATTATTAACTGGGTCTCTAAGAGAATGTGGCAATTGATAGCTTTTCCAACACCATCGACTAAATCAGTTCTGGGTAATTGCCACCTCGCGCAAGACTGAACTTTCATATTTTAATCTGATAGGAGGCTGATCCACTTCTAAAAGGGCGAGGGAGAAATCATTTCTACAGAAGCGGCATGGAATGATTCATGGCTGTAGTAGATTTGGCCAATGTAACTAACAAATCAGACACAAAAGGAACCTTTTCATTGACCACGTAGTTTGCAAATTAATTCAGATAGCTTCAGGGGTGTGGTAGCCCACAATTTAATCTCTATTCATCGGCCGTTCAATGGCATTTTCACATGATTTTTGAATTTTTTGTTGAATTCTATTTTTGATTGAGCTCCTGAGGTGCCATAATCTGGAGTACATCTTGCCAATTGACAAGAATTTGCAAACCCCGCAAAGTTTTCCCGACCATGCTTTCCCAAACGCGTACAATCATAAAAACCCCTATGCTCTTGACATAACACCCCAAGCTCGGATGATGTTGTCAGTGTAACCAGCAAACAAGGTCTGTCCATCAGCGCTCCATGCCAAACTAACACACTCTGGCTCTCTGCTCTTCTTGCCAACCTGTTGGAATTCGGGCTTCAGTTCGTCAACCTTGCTCTTCTTCTCCAAATCGAAAATGATGATGCTGCTAGAGGTGGCAGCGCAAAGCCAGTATCTGTTGGGGGAGAAGACAAGGGCGTGGATCTCATCACCAGCGTTCAAGGAGTATAGGTGCTTTGACTCGTTCAAGTCCCAAAGCATGGTGGTTCCGTCCTTTCCACCGGATGCGCAAAGAGATCCATCTGGGGAGATTGTGACGGTGTTTATGTAACCAGTGTGTCCGATGTGGTCGGTTTGCAGTCTGCAGGAAGAAAGCTCCCAAACCTGTTACATGGTGTTAGCATCGTTATTCTTCACCTCGAATATATGAAGCTGAAGCATGCGAATCTCGATCAGGGCAAAATGGTGAAGGTTAGTCTCATGGCCTGGTCGCCCAGGCTCTGAAGTAGCAAATACGTTTGTTGCAAAACATCATGTAAAACTCGCATGCTTCGTGATCCAAAAGTAAAAATTGATAGTGCCATACCTTGACGAGCTTGTCCCATCCAGAACTGACAATAACTGGGTTTTGTGGGTTAGGGCTGAATCGAACGCACGAAACCCAGTCGGTGTGTCCCTTCTCGTTGATGGTGAACTTGCAGTCACCGAGAGTGTTCCACAACTTGATGCTTCGGTCGCGCGATCCGGAGACAATCTGTCTGTTATCGGCGGAGAAGGAAACGGAGAGGACGTCGTTGGTGTGTCCGACGAAACGGCGGGTGGTGGTACCGGTAGAGAGCTCCCAAAGACGGAGGGTTTTGTCCCAAGAAGCGGAGAGGGCGTAGGCACCGTCAGAGGAGATGACCTAGAGAAAGTCTCAGCACACAATTCCCATATAACTATTCACGGACCAATGTTCTAGTCCACCCCAGAGTTCGCGCAAAAACGTACACAGTCAGAAACGATGTGGGAGTGACCGTGGAGAGAGCGTTTTGGGTATCCGTAAGAGCTCTCGTCACGGGTCAAGTTCCAGATGATCAAGGTCTTGTCGCGGGAACCTGAAAGGAGCATGTTGGGGTTCTCGAGGGAGGTCGCGAGCGAGGTGACCCATCCGCTGTGGCCCTCAAGGGTGCCCTTGAGAATGAGTTGCCTGCATTTTTAGTTAGTCAGAGGACAATTTTGGGCGACATCGTGTATTAGGGCACTTACTCGGTCATCTTGAGTGTTTGGTTGCTCAATCGCGGAATTGGAGTTGTCGAGACAAATATTCGAGCTCGACGTAAATCCAGTGCCCTGTTTGTGGGCGGGCTCGGCAGGTCACGGGTTTTCGCTTATGATTTCTACCCCATCTAAGCTTGATTGGGGTTAGCGCGGGGTCAACGATACGACAGGGGTCATGGCCACCAATCATGACATGGGCTTGGTTGAAGCTCCACCAAACCTTGCTCTGTAGTAAGCTTCCTTCCTGGAATTCGATATGACTGCTCTCCGCATCTCATGGCCATCGATGGCATAGCGAAAATGGTGAACACAAATTGCAGCACTTTATAATTTCAAGTTGTGTATTCTTACTGGATGTCTACTAACAGGAAGCCCAGTCATTGCAACAAAGTGGATGCTACAAAAATATAGCCATGTACAAGTCGTAAGCGAAGCACATGCAGGAAGCAAAGAGATCTTGATATATGGCCTAGCACTTTTAATATTAGCCGCTTTCGAAGTTAACGCTGCTCCAGCAACCAACCTTCAGCCAGTACCCGAGTAATGGACACTTTATTACAATAAATATTTTATTTGCTGCTTGGCTCCTATGGTCATCTCGTGATTGAGTTTTACTCAATGACAACCTCCGCCAGTATCATGCGCCTATTATAATGTACATCACAAAATCTCATCGACACCAAAGATTCACTTTTTTCCCTTGCCCTTTGGTTTCGCCTTGGCCTTGGCCTTCTTTGGCTTTACCTCTTCCTCAGAATCCATGTCTGTATCATCACCCTTGACCGCCTTCTTCTTAAAGGCCGTCTTTGTTGTCGACTTCTTAACCTTTGGCTGCTTGATATATTTGTCCTTCTTCAACATAGTCTCCAAATCCTCCTCAGCCTTTGGCTCATCAGCTGGTACTTCTTCATCATCATCTTCTAGAGCTTCTTCAATATCCGGCTTTTCCGCCTTGACTTTTGCTGTAGGTGCCGTGATATTACCAGCCTTCATGAAAGGCAGTGGATGCGACTTTTGGTTGTACCTTTGTTTTAGTTAGCATACTGTCTGTTTTAGAATACTGTTATCCAACTTACAATCGTGTAAAGGTGGCCTTGGTCTGAGACTCGATTTTCACATTACCCTCGTCCTGTGGTCCAAGGCCAAGCTCCATAATGAAATCGAAGTCCTCTCTTGTCAAGAAGTAACTATCCATTAGATTAATCACCTCTTCAACACAATCCTTCCCTTCTTTCTGAAGTCGGTCAATCAATTGAGTCCAGAGAACAGGTAGGTATTGTTGCCGAATTTCATGGCGATCTCCAGATGTTCGAAGACGCATATGAGATTGAATTTCCTTGACATAACGAACTAGCTTTGTTTGCTTGCTGTTATTTCCAAGCCAGGCCGTAAAATTTGTTCTGCCCGTGGGCATGCCGGATATAAAGCTAGCAGGTCTTACTGTACTGAAAACACCATGGACTGGCATCAAGCTCCATTGTTGTTGGGAGCCATGAATCATTCGATCTACCAAATCTCCATCGCTGATACTCTCAGCTGCTTTGTCGATAAGTTCCAATGTTTTCAATCTCTGTTCGCGGCCTGGGTGGCAATTCGCCGCTAGAATTGGCTTAGTGCTGAGGTAGTTCTCCTGAACCATGAGAAAACTCTTATCATGATCGTTGAAATACAATTCGATTTTGTCATTGAGAGTAGCCTTGCTGGAAGGGGCAAACATTCCTCCACTGAGAATCTTGCCGCAAATATCCCATGGTTTCAGTACGACTGATTTCTCCCAAGCCTTCGACATAGCCTTTCCTTCATCAAAGTCCATTACAGTTTGATCAAGTTTGGCAGTCGATATCATGTTGATGATCTGGCGAATGTCTTTGTTACTACCTTCAATGAGGGCATCAATAACGGGCATCGGAAGCTTGAGTCCTTCTCTATGGCAAATGGTAGCAATGCGAGATCTGATCATTTCGACAGTGGGTCGTTGGAACTTGATGTCAAATACAACGTGATCGAATGGTTTCATCTTTGGGAGCCCACGCTCATTGCAGATCAAAATCATCGGGATATCAGTCGTCTTGCACAATTTTGCCAAAGCTCCAACACCACCACGATCTCCAGCCGACATACCATCAACTTCATCCATGATCAACACGATGTTCTTCTTCTTTGCGTCGACAGATTTCCCATCTCCAGTATAGAAGCCAAGCAAGGATGTGTTATTCAATACTTCAGTCAAGCCCGAATCAACGAGTTTCTTGCTGCGAGTGTCACTAGCATTGCTCTCCAAAACATCGTAGCCAGCCAATTTAGCAGCAAGATGAGCAGCAGTTGTCTTTCCGATGCCAGGCGGACCTGAGATCATAATTGCTCTGTAGCCACCGAGACCGTCCGGACCTCTCTTCTCGTGATTGTACTTATGAGCATAAGACCAGCCCTTCAGCCAAGACTGAATCTTCTCTACGTTGCCCTTATTGCCACAGATCTGATTAATTTGCGTCGGCGCATACTTGCTGGTCCATAGCAAGGAGCTTGAGGGTGGTGGCCGAGGTGCTGGAGGTCTATAGGTGGAGCCCTTCGAGGATGCAAGTTTCTCAGCAACCTTTCTTGCCTTCTCGGCCTCAGCAGCTTTCTTCAATTCTTCTTTCTCCATGGCTTCGGCCTCTCGCTTGATCTTGGCCATTTCTGCTGCCTTTTTCTCCAAGCTCTGTTCAGCAGCCTTTCCGTCTCCACCATTTGCTGGCATAGTTGCGATCAGTGCAAACAGGCCATCTTCATCAACTGTTTTGATTTTGAGATCGTGAATCTTCTTGATCTTAGAGGGGCCAGCGTCAGCACCGAGAACCACGAAATCAGTTCTTCCACTAGGCGCACCCGTGACTTTGCCGCCGTATCTCTTTACTAGTGCTGTTCCGTCGTCTCTTGAAAGAGTTTCCAACAAACCGGTAAATACAAATGTCAAACCAACCAAGCAATTTTCTGCGCCTTCGGGAATTTCCTTTGAGCCTTGTGCTGGAGGAGCGGCAGAAGCATTACCACCACCAGGGGCGGCTTTTCTCCAATCGAATTTCGAATTTTCATCTTTTGGAGGAGGTGTTGGAGGTCGTACAAGAGGAATGTTGTTGATGATAGCTTGAACTGCTGCACTTTCCGTCTTTTCGGCCTTCTTTGCTGGAGCTCGCTTTTTGGCTGGAGGTTGCTTTGACGATTTTCCTTTTACCGGTTTAATATTGGGTATAACGTCGTCGTCTTCCTCGGATTCCAGGTCAACGGATTTTCTCTTCTTGCTTACTGCCCTCGCTGCCGGTTTTTCAATTACCATGTCATCGCTATCATCCACCATGACAATGTCCTTCATCTCAACATCTTCGTCCTTTTTGGATGCCGCCTTCTTTTTCGGTACAGGCTTTTTAGGTTTTGCTACCATTGGCTCATCGTCGCTATCAATCTCAACGTATGCATCCTTCTCTCTACCGCCCTTTCTGACATTGGCAGCAAAAATATCATCTCCAGCGTCCTCATCCTCATCCAGAAACGCCATTTCATCCTGATCCAAGTTTTCACTATATGTCTTTGGCTTGTTTTTGCGAACGGACGATCGGCTACTGCTCTCAATTTTGGGGGTTGCTAAGGACTTAGTAGGAGTAGATGTCGGCTTGGAAGGTTTGGGCTTGGGCTTTGATTTGGTTGATGCAAAGTAGTCTTCTGTCGTAGTCTCTTGGCCTTTGGGCGACTCTTTCTTGCTAGCAAATGGTCAATGGGAGTATAGCGACATACGGTTGGGTGTACATACACTGGTTTCTTGACAACAGATGGCTTTGGCGTAGCTTTTTTGGGTCTGCTAACTTATCAGAATTTGGTTTCTTTGATAGCATTATCTACCTACGTTGGCTCTTCATCATCGCTGTCATTAACGACCTTTCGGTTTCCTAGTACAATGTTAGTTTGATCTGGCACGTAGATTTAGGCAGGTGGACTTACTGCCTCGTTTCTTCTTGGAATCTTCCTCTTTGTTGGTCGCCTTCTCCCTGATAGGAGGAGAGGTTTTGCCCCCAAAGAAGCTGCGAATGTCCGCAGGCATGTTGGGCGCTGGTGTTGATGAAGTTGAAGTCGGATTCTCAGAGATCGAGTGGTGACGCGCCGACCAAAAGCACTTAACGCGACTCCGACTTCCCTACAAAATGATGCAGGGATATGAGGTAAAAGCGGCGTTCCTACAGGGGTCATGTAAGTGCTGTCTCGACCCAGGCTTAGTCATTCACTTTTTGAAGGACATGGGGATATTCATTGAAGCTCTGTAGAGTCTCATAGCTCCATTGAGGCAATCCACCCCCACCATGAATTCTCGAAGCATCTCGAGCGTTGCCGGCCAATTTGAGAAGCTCTCTATAGCTTCTTCGCCTCTGCGACCAAGCCTCTCCTCCCTCTCCTCCAAACAGATTCAATTGAAAAATGTCACTCCCATATCCCACCGACCATTCTCCATTACAGCAAGCCGAGCAGGCAATTGGCTCCTCCCTACCGCACCAGAAAAGAAGAGATCGCGAAAGGGAAGGCCTCGTGTGCCAACGGGGGGTTCTGCGAGGGGAACAACGATGGTATGGGGGGACTACGGACTGAGAATGTGCGACCATCATCGAAGAGTTAGTGCTACGCAGCTGAAGATTGGGGAGGATGCTATCAAAGTCCGTCTCAAGGGAATGAAATATCGTCTTTATAAGAGAGTTTGCGCCAGCATTGGTGTATACAGCAGTGGTAACGAGGTATGCTCATTGGAATAAGTCGAAGCCCGGCCTAGAATGTGGAACTAATTCCAGGACAGGTGCGTATGGGTAAAGGAAAAGGTTCTTTTGATCATTGGGCATCCAGAGTTGCTGTCAGCAAGGTCATTTTTGAATTGAAGGGAGAGATCCACGAGCAAGTGGCAAGGGACGCATTTCGATTGGCTGGTAACAAGATGCCAGGTCAGTTGACCAACTCGACTTCTATATCTGTTTTACTAATTACTTTCAGGCCAATATGAATTTGTAAAGAAGGGAGACCCTCCGGTTGTGGGAATAACAAAGTTGGATGGAATCACTTTGGAAGAATTAAAACGACCGAGGCGGAAGGTTCCCCTACCTATGCCAGTCATACCTGGAGCAGATGCCTCACCGACCATCTCTCCAGGTGCTTAGGTTCCGTTTGTAATATACCCCTTTTCTGTGAGAAGAGCCATGCTTGTAAAATATTGCGAGATAGAGAGAAGAGTGTTCGTCGCCAAATGTATAACGACTTTTTCTAACATAATCACCAACTCGCTTTCCGTGTATCAAAAGCGTATCATCGAACACAAAAACTCAAGTATCGCGTCTATCTTGGACGTATCTCAAGCGGGAAATCAATCTTCACAAGCCAATCTTTCTCAGTAGCCTGCTCGCCAACCCGCCCCCACCCCCCTTTCTCTATTCGAGTATTGCATCTGAGTCTCGTCTTTGCTAGGTTTGATGAATTACCTAACAATGAACCCGTGCTCGGAAAATCAAACTAGCTTCTGTAGGAGTATGAGAAATTGCTACCATTGAAACTCTTGTTCGTCCGTTCCATTTAAATTGCCTAGCTGGAAAAGATTGATTTGGAGCTTCCGCGATGAATCTCGCATCTCTTGAAGACTTCAATTTTGATGTAATCATAGACACAACATAACTACCATGAAGCTTCGAAGCTAGTAGGAAGGAGGTTACCAGATCAACCACGATACTAATGCAGTAAATCGAGTAATCAAGTAATAACAGCCTTCGGATGGATGGAGAACTCTGTTTGTATGGTTATTACCTGGTAGCACATATGTGGTGCAGTTGGTCATCGTCTATGCCTAAGCGAGCTGATAATGAAGGATAAATCATTGTATTATACCATCTCTTTCATCTTGCCCTCTTGACATTACCCAAAACGTATCATGGAGCAGGAAAGAACTGTCACGTCTTGTTTATCATCTCAAGACTTTCTAGCTCTGCCTCTTGTGCTCTCCCAGTATGAGCACCTAGGTACTTTGAAGACCACAAGTTTGGCTTACGGGTATATAGCTCTTCTTTAGGATTTATGGCACCTATGAAGAGACCTCTATCTAAGTTCCCCTACCCAGCTTTGCAAGATGGGTTTAAGGCAAGAAAAGACGACACAGAACTATAATAATGAAACTGTAGACCGAGAAGTGCTGTCGAAAAGGCTACAGAATATCAATTGAAGGACAATTGTGACACCCACTTGAGACGTTCAAGGATTTGATACTTGGAATTCTTTATATTGGGAAGACTGATGTTATATACCGCCATTTTATGAACGGTTTCTTCGTGTAAACAGTGACTGAGAACCTGGTTTCCACAAAGTGAACCGAAAAGATTCCGCTAAGGGCCACAGCGTTCGATGAAAAAGGAGTAAGTCATTCCTTGTAATATTCATAACTAATTTTTCATAAGGCCGTTTACTTCAGGTCCAAAGAGGTAATGCCACCTTATTTAATCGAATCCAGATAGAATCCTGTTGTAAATACACCAGCACCCAACACAAATCTTACGCAACCAATATCTCCAATTACGAACATCTCGAAATAACACCCCCTCCTCAACATCAAACATCCATCACACTCATCCACACAATCCATTCTTTCCCCACACTTCCGTTCCTTCAAATGCAATTCCATCCCTCACTTCTCTTCACAACCCCAAAACGGGAGCAAGTTCTCACCACCAAAATCCTCGGATCCCATCATGCAATCCAGACAATTTACCCGGGTGGAATCCGCACTCCGAATCCCGACCTCCAGCCGAGTGTCACCAAATGCGTACTCGCTCCTACTGGTTCGAGTGAAAAAGAGGAGTCCCACAGGGTGACATGATGTTGGTATTAAGTAGGGGAGCTGGCGAGGTACCATACAGGACATGGATGTTAGCCAATGTGGGGTTCTGGGTTGGAAAGCGGGGTTTGGGATGGGAATCCACTCCCATCCCAAACAGAGGCACTTGTAAATTACTTGGTTAAGATACCCAGGATATGGAGGACAGAAATTGAATTGAAGACAGAAAGCAATTCAGAATGAAGAAGAACGATGGATAAGAGAGGCCAGATTGATATCCCAAATATAGTGATTGGAAATAACCACCTTCAAAGTCGTTCTTCTCAAGACATCTCTGGGCTGTGGGTAACACCAACCCGTCCGGAACTAATTTATCCCAGAAAACATCAGAGTCTGAGATACATACCTTTAGCCCCCTCTGATTGGCAAGGCTCGATACATATATCGACTGCTATTCCCCGAAGCCCCTCATTGACACCCCTGACGTACCATTTCTGACCCCTCTTTCTCCTATCCCCATATTCATATAGACTACTCTACCAAATCCATCACCTCTTCCTGATACTCCTGTTAATCAACATCCAACCACCATACCAATCCCAAACAAATCAAAATCAAAAACAAAAACATTGCAGCCAAGATGGAACAGGGAAGCTGCCACTGCGGCCAAACAGCCTGGGAAGTAAAACTAATCGACAAAGTCCACATCCTCTGGTACATACATTCCTATCTCCATCCTCTCCCATCACTAACAAGACAGTCATTGCGGTGTATGTCAGAAACTCGGCGGCGGACCCGCATCCTTAAACCAAATCGTCCCGAAAGAGAATTTCAAGCTGAAGAAAGGAAATTTGAAGGTGTATACTTACTACGGAGACTCGGTAAGTGCCAACCTCCACATTTTTGCTCTTCTACCGGCTTCGACACGCAATTGTTGTACAAATTTTATTCTCCATGAACTGTTTTGTAGAAGAGATATTCTGTGGCTAATACCAATTTTCTCACCGCAGGGAAAAGCTGTGAGGTGTTACTTTTGTCCGAATTGCACCTCCCACGCCTACCATCACCAAGAAATCATGGGAAATAACATTGTTGTCCGGACCATGCTCCTTGAATCGGCAAGGAGTATGCCACCTGGCGCAGAAATATTTGGAAAGGCTCGGTTGCCGTGGGTGAAGGAAGTTGCTCAAACATTCGATACCATGCCACCAGAGTAGGTTCTCCTCAGGAATGTTGTTATATGTTGGAGGATATCTGACTTCTTCAAGCGAACCAGAACCTAAATCGAAATTGTGAGACTGTTGGTGAAGAAATTGAGAGAGAGGGATTTCACTGTGGAATATTTCTGTTTATTTGAAAGACATAAATGCATGCCTCGTCCTAACATCAACGTCATCTTGGTCATTATATACCTATTCTCTACAACCCTTGCTAGTAACACATAGAAGTCCTGCGCCGTAAAGACGGCCCGCCGAACTGTCGGCCTTGACGACCATTCGCAATCCAAATCCCTAAATAAGATGCTTTGATCTGTGACCCCATTAGTTCCTAACCATTGTATATCCAGTTTCTTCAAAACATACCTGAAGTACGCCCTCAAATAAATGACCTGCCATGCCCCCAAAGCAACCAACATTCCCATAGTCGAAAAAGCAAACCATTTAACCCTGTTGTTCGTACTCTCATTGGTATCTCTAAGCTTCTGCTCACGAGTTCTCAAGTAATCCATCTCCCCGACGATTTCTTGAACCATTTCCTCGATGCGCCGTAATTCGGTCTCGACTGGCTTCAGTTTCTCGGTGGCTTGAACAGCGGACCAATCCTTTGCGTCTGCTCCGATATCGATGTCGAGTTCAACGTGTCTGTATGGGTTCATAGCTTGAGTTGTTCCTGAAACAGAGAGTTAGTGTCGTGTATATGGCTAATGGAATTGAGAATTGAACTCACTGCCAGTGTAGTGGTTCTCGAAGCAGACATCAAATGATGCATCGGCATGAGACGTGAATGCCATTCTCTGCTCCCCAACTACATCTTTTGGCTTTCCGTATTCGTTTCCAACAGCATCCTTGATCTATATAGCCAATTAGTACCTTTCCAACGTATAATTGAAGGACATAACTCACATGCATATCAACCTTCATTCCATCCCCCCTCTCTCCATCCAGAGTTGCGGTAACAACAACCAAAGTGTCCTTCGCGACAAAGTTTCGGATACATCTTGTACGGCTGTTGTCTCCTACACTTCTTGCCTCGATATCGAACTTTAAGGCTTCGGCGCAGGCCAGAAATAACAGGAAGCTGCAGCAGGTTCGCAGCATTGATTTGGAATACACCATTTCGTCGGGTATGGTTGTGCAAGATCGAAATTAGTGGTATGGGCTGTATTGCAATTGTCGCGTAAAGCGTAAAGGGGAATTATTTTAGACGTGGCTCTTTCATGAGATCTGGCAGGGATATGAGCACCCGACGGCGGCGTTGAAACCCGGGAATTTAGTGTCACGTGCGAGAAGTTGAACCCGTCGCGACGCAACTTCATGGTCGCAAGCTGGAGCTTCAAGAATCTCTGAAGGAGACACCCAAGTACCTCAACACTTTCTATTCATCTACCACATCTGCCAATATGCCGAAATGTAAGTCTCGCTCTCGCGATTCATGTATCGATACAATTACTAACCATCTAATAGTCTTCTGTAAGCCACCTCCGCGCAAACTGACATTATCTATGTCTGATAAATACTACTGTTCCACAATCCCACAATACTGCGCGTAACTACGTGCTAACCTCACCTCTTAGGCGATTACTGCGATGTTTACCTCACGCACGATTCGATGAGCGTTCGAAAGGCGCATAACAGTGGAAGAAATCATTTGCGAAATGTTGTGGATTACTACCAACGTACGCCTTCGAATCTTATACCAACGATGATGGAATTAATGCTGACTTGGTTGGAAACAGAAATCGGTCACGAGAAAGCGCAGAGTGTCATCGATTCTATTACCTCGTCTTATGCCGCAGAAGGTCAATCCTCATCAAATCCTATGCTCGGTCAAAACCCAGGAGTCCATCCACCTCCTCCATTCGCATTCCCAGGTGGTACGTTATTCTCCTTTTCCAACCAAACCCAATATATACTTCATACAGAATTCTAACCCCTTTAAAGGTATTCCTCCACCATTCCCCATTCCCGGAATGCCCCTCCCACCCCCAGGTGCCCTGCCACAGGGCATGATTCCTCCACCAGGCGGACGCGGTATGCCTCCAATGCCCCCTTTCCCTGCAGGCGGCCCTCCAATCCCAATCCCAGGAATGCCTTTTCCACCACCCGGAGGTCTTCCTCCAAACTTTCAATTCCCACCTCTACCAGCTGGATTCCAGCCACCGCCTGGATTTCCTCCGATACCTGCACCGGGTTTCCCTCCAGGAGGACCTCCTGGACAACAGCAGGGTGAAGATAGAAGATAATGAGGATGTGGATCTGAAGTGATGGGAATTAGAATTCTTGTCGAAATTACACGGGCAAGAAGTTGGGATATCTTCCAGAAAGTAGTGGCATTGCATAGCGAAGAAGCTGATGGCTGGAGCTGGTAAAGAAGACGAAGATGTAATTATAGGAGCGAGAGAAGCAAGATTGGGTCTCGAGGCGTTTATGGCATGGAGTTGGGGAAATCATCTGGAATACATTGTATCAAGAAACCAAGTTCATCAAAAAGCCATGTGTTCTGTCATGGTGTACTGAAATCATTTTTTCTATATGATTCTTGTCTTTGAAGAATAATGTATGTCAAACATACCTTTTGTAATATCTCAAGTACTCCGAGTCCAAATGATAGGATGAGCCATTACAATAAAATTCACTATCAACAAAAGCTATCCGAGTTGCCATATCCTGCAGAGCCCTCGTCCTCCCTTCATGAGACACCTTGATTTAGCGAAGTTTATATGAGCTCCCAGCTCCAAACTCATAGCTGTATTTCTAATATCAGTTCTCATTGGGTTTTGAACATGACCTCGATGGCCAAGATTCCAGCCAGGTAACCACATATCAATCACCTCTCGGACTCAAAAGGGGTCTCGGAAACTCGAATCATGACTTGGCCTTCGAAATCAAGAACCATCTTTTTTTCTTCTTTTGCTGTGAAATATCTTCCAGAGAGAATCTTGCAAAGAGCCTATGCCCTTCATCTGAAATACGCCCATCTGGATAACGCCCGTCTCTGAACCTGAACTCCAACTTTGCTCCTGGATGGAGGAAAATGAAATAGAATGAATGGCCGTACAGCAGCCTAATCCGAGCCCGAGTCTTCGGGTGGCTGTTGGGTATCTCTGAGTTGCTGGGGAATCAGAATATCAGCACCAGCACGAGCACATCTCATCCCCTCCCCTGCTCTACCCTTCCATCTCATCTCTTCTCACCGTCCTCTCATTCCTCGCCCCTCCCAGCCTCCAACCCAAAGATCAAAGACTCAAAATACAAGCAAAAATAAACGGGATAAAGATAGAAAACTGGAAAAAGGGGGGTGGTGGGGGGAACATACATCATCAAGCCTCCTCTTCAACTCCCCCAGCATATTCTCCTTGATCACCAGCGTCTGATCATCGAGTTCCTCCACCACGAAATGGTGGGATTCGCTGTCGATTTTCATGATTATTGCTTTGATGGAGGGGTCGCATTCTATGAGGACGCCTGGTTGGGTTGTGTTAGATAGGTAGTGATGTGAGAGGAGGGAATGGGATGGGATGGCGGGGAGAATGGAGAGTTGGAGTTGGAAAAGGTGTAAGGTGTAAGGTGTAAGGTGTAAGGGAATCTACCTCTTATTGCTCGTGGCATTTTCTTTATCGTGGGGGTTTATGAGGGGGGTGGTTAGAGTTTGGTGGTTGGTAGGTGGTTGAGTGTCCGTAGTGTTCTACTCGCACTTGTGTGTTGTTATTGGATGCATTTTGCTATGGATGGTCCCTGGTTGGAAGCTTGGCTTTGTTGTCCGCATACAGTAGGGGGAAATGCGAGGGTGAATGCCCCCATCAACAAGACTGGTAGAAGTACAATAACTTTCACTTCACCAATTTAAACGTTGATATCGTATCTATCCATCTGTTATCTAACATTCATCCACATTTCAACTCCCAAAATAGAAGAACATGCAATCTTAAGCTACCAGTAATCCACAATTAAATTTATATCGCAAGCACTTGGAGGGGCTTTCCGGCCATCCGGGTCGTACCAAGAAAGAAAGTCTCTGATTGGTCTCAAGACCAGCAAATCCCGGGTCTAAAAAAGCTTGTCTTGCCGGGAGACCGAACATGGCTGAGGTGTATTGATGTGTAGTACGCAACGTACCGAGTAACTCCTGTAAGTAAGTTACCGCAAAGAGGCAGAGAGAGGAAAAGCATATTGAGGTTCTACTCAGGGAAGTAAATCTTAAATCCCCATCAAAATATGCAAACAAATCTTTGTTCTGGTGAAGAGAATTATGCATTGGTTGTGCCTTGACGGTGTTTCCGTTGTCATTTCCTCCGTGCTGACCAGACGGGAAACGAAACGCAAGGCAACGCATCAAACTGAAGTTAGATTTTCCCCATCTGGGCTATCTCACAGCTTCCACTCCGTACTCAGCATAACCTTTACGCCACTGGACTCGTCTCTCTTGTCTCGTCATGCTTGGTTGCGATCTCGCTCGCGAGCCTGCACTGCCTGCACTGCAGTCTGCTAAGCTTTCGCAGATGTCTTCTCGGTGAAATAGTTCCAATCCAGAGGGAGACACTGCAGATTTCTACAACAGCCTACCCTGGTGTTATATACGAACTTCGCACGCAATCATCCAGCCTGCTTATTTTTCTATACCAAGAAAAAGGGATTATACGAAGTATAGGACCCGACGGCGAATCGCACTCGCCGGAACATCCGCGTTTTTTTTTTCTCTTCCTTTCAGAGAAGAAAGTTCTATATTCTTCGACCAAAGAGACGAAGAGGAGATCTTTAGATATTAACCATGACGATGGCGAAACGGAAGAGATCAGCTAGAAGTGATTGTCCTTGTACTCACACATCTGGCCTTCCCTTCTCCTCAACCCTCCTCTTCCTCTCTATAATCCTCCCCTCAACATCATACGCCCAAGTCGTCTCTCAACCACCAACAAATCCCAATCCAAATCCAACGCCAGCACCCACACCCTCAGACCCCCTCCGATCAACTCTTTTAACGACAACACCCAGCTCCACCAACCCCGCAGTCCCTAGTCTAGTCATCCCTCCCCCACCCCCAGACGACGACAACGGCGACTCCCAAGTCTCCTCACAAGGCGCCCACGTCTTCAAATACTATTTCCTAATCATCGCCGTAGTAGCAATCATCTTTGTGCTAGCAGTCCTCTACTTCGGGCGACGACGCAAACGCAAAGCCGAGATTCTACGTACCAACTCCCAGCGCGCGCTCGCCCAGGACGTAGCGGGGTTCCATGAGCGCTTTGGGGCGGGTGCTGCCCCTTCACGATTCGTTGATCGCAGGTTTGGCGCTGCCACGAGGGGGTTTGGGAGATCGAGTGGCGGCACGAGCAGAGGTGGGAATCCGTTTCCCTTCCAGCTTTGGGGGATGAGGGGTGGGAGAACGGAAGAAGGGTTGGATGAGAGGGGGGAGGCGCCGCCGCCGTATGGGGTGGGGACCAAACCGCCGAGTTTGAGAAGTGTGACGATTGAGGCGGTGGAGTTGACGAATGTGAATACGAATGAGAATGGGAATGGAAATGGCAATGGGAATGAGACAGGAACTGGAACTGTGACTGTGAATACGACTGTGAATGTGAATGGAAACGAGGGGACAACCACCACCGAAGTCGCAGGCCGTGGTGAACCACCTGGGTACGATGAACATCCCTCACCTCCCACCAATACTCCGCGAGAAGTAGATCTAGGGGATCTGAATCTGACTCGACCTACTCCTTCCGTTCCCCCGCCAGCTGCGGTGGTCACTCGACCGGAAAATACTGTCGTGGTCGAAGAAGGGACGTCGAGAACACCTGGTACGAGCTCAGCGATTGTATAATCCATCTGGATAATTGTGGTATAAAATGTTATGGTTATGAATTATGCTAGAATATTGTGGATCATGGCATTGATCGGCTTCAGGGTTCCGGTCTGGGGATATGATGAATTGAGATTGGAATTGGAATGAATAGGTATTTAGATGTTGATATGTGTAATTGGGCATTAAATTGGAAGTAATGTTTAACATTGTCATACCGTAGTTTGTGGCTACCTATTCCCTCAGAATTTCCCATTGCTAGATTTTCTTATTTGGTGTACCGAGTACGGTAGTAAAAAGGGTGGGGAAGAGACTTCAGGAATCAGAAGTGGGTTTCCAGGAGCACTTTTGTTCTTTTTTTTTTTGGTCTTTTGATTTGAGTTAACGTTGAAGCATTTGATGTTGAAGATGAAATTTGAAGTATAAGTTTTAAGTCTTTATATCTATCGTCTTGTAAAGAAATACCTTGGTTATCCGATGGCATAGCAAGCCTCAGATGGGTCGATGAATGGCATTGGTGGGTTGGAGGATTGGGAAATGGGAAATGGGAAATGGGAAATGGGAGTAGAGGTACATGTATTGTCCTCGGGTACTACTGTAGCATCTTTCTTTGAATTCTTGTGGGCTGCATTTCGGGGATCGGTGGGGGCTTTGCGATGGGAATTGGTGAGGTGTGTTTTTGGAAATACCTCGGGTTGTAAGATGGCTCGTAGATGTTATGGGGAGGGGATGGTGGATGAGGGTGGGATTTGGATTCTTGGTAATGGGATGGTGATTGGAATTTCTGGGCAAGGGGAGGGGGAAATTGGTGGGATTTGGTTGTTTGCTTGAAAATTTGGGGAATGGGTTACTAAAAGACTTGAAGACAGAACAGAGCAGAACGTGAACGATAGAGTGAGATGAGTATGGAATAAGAATCGTGGTGTATTAGAGACGAGTAGTAGGAAGGGGCTAGAACTTCGGTGCAGGAGTCCAAAAACAGAGTAGGTCCGGAAGGTTTATGTTTTTGAAATCTTTGAGGAAGCTCCACGTATGCGTGTACCCAATACAATATGAGTTACTCGCATACCTAGGTAGTTCCGACTCTCTAGACCATCTAGAGCACCAATTCCCATGCAGCAACACTTTTTCACCCCGTAAAGACCTAAAACCTTCTAATAAACTCTGCAGGTTTATTCCCCAAAATGGCATCAATCTCCTCAACAATCTCCGGCGTCAACTTCTTCACAGCCTCAAAAGCAAGCGCACTATCATAAACCTGCTGTACCCTACTAGCCCCCGTAATCGCCGAGCTAACTCTCTGATTCCTAAGCACCCACGCCAGAGCAAGACACGCTTGAGTGATACCCAATTTCTCCGCAATAGGCTTGAGCTTACGCACAATCTCAATATCCTTGTTCCACTTCTCGTCACCGACGTTCTTGTTGAATCCCTTGACGAAGTTGTCATCACTTGCTCCGAGTCTGGAGTCCGCGGGAATGCCGTCGTTGTATTTGCCGGTAAGGATACCATATTTGAGCGGCGAGAAAGTGGTAAGTCCCAACCCGGTAGTCTCGTAGAGGTGCGCAAATTCCTTCTCCACCTTCTCCCGCACCAACATGGAGTAATTCGGTTGTTCCATCACTGGACCGACGAGACCCAGTCGATCGGCGACACGCCAGGCGTCGGCGATCTCATCGGCGTCCCATTCGGAGGTTCCCCAGTAGAAGGCTTTACCGGTGCTGATGAGGTGGTTGAAGGCGCGCACGACTTCTTCCATGGGCGTGTTGCGGTCGGAGCGGTGCGCGTAGATGAGGTCGACGTATGCGAGGCCCAGACGCTCGAGAGAGGCTTCGGTGCCTTCGATTATGTGCTTGCGGGAGAGACCGACGTTGTTGACGCGGTTTTCGCCATTGGCCATTCCCCAGTAGATCTTGGGCGAGGATAGAGATTAGCTATGTTTCTTACTCTTCTTTCGTTGTGTTGCTTGGAAGTGATCTTGGGAGTTTCCTTGCGATTGCAGTGATGGGCTAAAAAGGATTGGGATTTTCAACACACCTTCGTGGAGATCACAAGATCACTTCGTTTCCATCCAAATTTCTTGATTGCTTGTCCCATCACTCTCTCGGATTCTCCACCGGCGTACCCCTCCGCGCAATCGAAGAAGTTGATACCAATATCGTAGGCAGCTTTCATACAAGCAAAGGTGTTTTCTGAGACCAATTAGTCAATCAGTCACTCACTTAAAACACAGAGTATTGAGGAAATTGAGGGGCAGAAGTACCATTCTCAACATGTCCTCCGTAGGTGAGCCATCCTCCGAGGCCTAGGGCAGAAACTTGAAGACCTGAACGGCCTAGAAATCTGTATTCCACTGTGGAAGTGATGCAGTTAGTAAGGTTCTCATTACATTCCTCTATTTCGAAATTCCCAATCACCAGATTATCCCAGAGCATTGGGAGGGATTCCCTGATCACCAGGAAAGAGAAGGCGCAAAATAAGAATGGGAGGAACACTAACTAGGAGGAAGTCCTTCTGGTACGGTAGACATGATGGCGAGGTTTCTTGCAGTTGCTTCGATTTAGAATTGATTTGTGAACTCAATTGAAGCTCCAGATACACAATACTTATCTTGCCTCAAAGAAAATAGGAGTTGACTTGATTTTGATGAAGAAATTGGCGTTGCCTTTGTCAAGAGATGGAGTTTGAATTACCCCACGCCACTACAAGCACGTAATACGTAGGTGGGGTTCTTGGACAGGGGTTGAGCTTTAACCGAGGAGGTGGCTGACGGAAGAATGGGGTTCTTTTTTTCGGAGTTTATGGACGGATGTGGTCGGGGATAGCTATTAGTCTATACTCTGCTCGTAAGTACACTTTATAATCTGGAATCTGGAATCTTCATTCTTTACTTGTCATGTAAGTAAAGCCAAGTTTTGCATTAGTATGCTTTGTTATAGAGTACCTGTTAGCTTTTATAACCCTACCTTATCCATGTCTATACTACTGCTCCTACTATTATATCCCCTCTAGTGTACTTATTTATTACTATAGTCCTACCTTTTCCAGGGCTATTTTATTCGTTATTCCTGTTCGCTAATACTTATATATCTCTCCTACGGTATCTTTGTAAATGCAAGCTCGATGGTTAATTTCGTTGGATAACTCTTACCTGATAATTCGGCTTTGCTTATTGTTTTGATTTTGCTCTTGGGATTTGTCTTGCTGAGTGGTGATAGTATTACTTGAAGAGTTCATTTCGGCTGCTTGTTCTTTTGGGATCATTCGAAATATTATTCTGGGAGGGAGAATTCTATGCATGGCAGGTAGTGAGCTAGTGTAATCTTACACACTACCGAAAGGTGTCGTTGAAAGAGAAGATGATGACAGACTTACAAAGACTCTTTTCTATGGGGTGTATTGTTGTGGCTTGCACAAGTCTCTCTTATGTGTGGTGAAGGCGCTATGCTGTTTATGGATTGTGTGTTGGAGTGTTTGATGACCTGGTAGGTTCAGTAGCATGCTATATCTACAGAGGGTCGTTTATTTATATCATACACATGTATAATAGCAAGCAGGAACTGGTTCCGTGCTTGTAGATTGGAGGATTTGGTGCAGGGATACTTGAGTACTGATTTTCACTTGAAAGTCAGAACAATGGTTGCAAGGTGTATACACTTCAGTGGAAACTCCAAGGTCAATAGGGGTTAAAATAAGTGTACCGATATTTGAATCGGACTCGCAGAACCAAGATTCAGGCATGTAATGGATTACTCCAGATTCTTCCGAGTGTTTCTCGAGCACGATGATACAGGTCTGTCTCACACCCAACGACTGACTTCTCGTGGGAGAAGGCTGGATCTACTAGAATCAGCACATCAACGTTAGATATCCCAACTCCCCCTCTCTCGTAACCAGGTGAGTTGCAACACGTCTCAAGGTAAAATTACATGCCATCTCTGTCAAGAGTGAACAAGTCACAATGGACGCTATGCCACAATGCCAAAGCCTCTCGCGCCCACCACAAAAGACCCGCAATTTAAGCGAGATTTCTACACATACCCCAATAACACCACCACCGTCGCCAAAAACTGGGATTAAACCTGTCCGCCTGGCCCAGTCAGTTAGTGTGTGTATCCATAAGCGCCAATTCCCAAAGCACCAATTCCCATAGCACCAACACACTAACTGTTTCGATGAATGGCACTTGTAGATTTGCTAAGCTAAAAAATGAAAACATTCAGTTCGTCTGGTTTTCAACCTTGCCAGCCCGCAGGGCGTAGGTTCTTTTGCCGTTTTTTTGGGAGGAAGTTGTGGTTGCTTGAATTTTTTTTTTCTTGTATGTGTAGGTAACCTTTTTTTTTGTTGACGGGTGAATGGGATACACGGCGCGCTGATGTTCAATTGTGCGAAGGGAAGAGGACCATTGACATGGTTTGGGACTCTTCTGCTAGGAACTTCTAAGATTATGTTTTGCTTGCCTAATGATATCTTCCAGAACCAGATATTTTTGCGTAGCTCCATTCTGGCGAGCTTCGAGGCGCAAGAATTGTGTTCTTCAAGGGGTGGCTAGCTTTGGATCTGCGTTGAGGCCAAAGGTTTGACATTGTTGTCATCCAAGGATCCTTTGTATCGCTTTCAAAAGCTCTTTCTTCACGCAACGAGCTGTATTTGACATCACTCGTTGTCCATTCTGGGGAATGCTCTTCTTACTATACCATCAAGACAGAAGAACCAGTAATTCCTCAGTGATTCTCCAGATAGCTTGAAGTCAAAAGGGACCCGAGAGTATCGACCCCAATACCTCCAAGGTGTAGCGTGCAACACAATGCCCAGATACAGGCACTTTGACCAACGCTTCAATTGCCATATCTCCTCCTGAATTGACGAGCACGACTGAGATTAATTCTGAAGGTGCAAGTGCCTGCACAACTTTGGTGGGGTTGACCACTGGCAACGTCCCAGTCCTTGCTGCTTTTACCTTTCCCCTTGCTCTTGCCCTCTCTACCCCCAAGCTTCTTCTGATTGGTTCAGAGGAGGAAGGAGCGACACCTGCAGGCAGCAACTGCCTGTCGACGGCAGTGGCACGTGGACGCGATTTAAAGATCGACGCCAGCCGTCTTCCTCCTCTCTTCTCCTTTCCCACAACAACACCAGGTTTTCGAGTTTTGACTTGACGACCACCACATCCATCCCCTTTCGTTCCTGAATTGACTCTGTGATACCTTCACGAGGTCAATTGACAAATCTCAGAAAGGCATTTGAGGTTTACACAAGAGTCGAGTACAGGTAAGTTGCGTGCCATCCTTTTTCGCCTTCCTTCAACTGCGACACTTGTCATCCACAACACCCACACCTTCCAATCCCCCATTCTACACATCAACTCCATCTCCATCCATCTCATCCTCATCTGGCTTCCGCCTTCAAGGCTAAGCTGGAGCCAAAGATCGTGAGATCACTGCACGTCACGTCTCGATCTCGATCTCAACCCTTCTGCTCTCGCCATCAAGGCCAAGCAAGGACCAGCTCTCACATCATCGCACCACGCATCACTACTCAAGTCTTGCTTGCAAGTCGATCTCGGTACACCATCCTCATCCTTTCTTCTCAGCAATTGACTTGAGGCCCTGAGGCCCAATCTCGATCTGATCTTCATCTTTGGCATCTCACATCTCCTTCAGTTCTGAAGCTGAACTTGTTCACACCCCTTCGCGTTACCTTCTTCACCTTTTTGAGTTATCCTCATCGCCTTTTAATTGTCTTCTTCTCTTACTCTCATCTCCAATCATTCTTGTCTTCCATCATTCTCGCCTTCAATCATTCTCATCTTCAGTCATTCTCGTCTCTTCACTCTTGTTGCACACTTCGTTACTAACTTCTCATCGCTCAGACGCTCCAACCTGAGCCAAAGAAAGCCAACAGCAAAACACAAGCCTAGATTCAATCACCTTCAAAATGTCCTGGGATCCGGTTGGTGACACGGGTGCAGGTGGTGGTTGGGGAGCTTCTGCAGGCGCTGGCGTTGACGAATTCGCTTCGGGCAACGTCCAAGACGAGTTTGCTTCGGGCAATGTCGAGCTTGCTCAAGACGAGTTCGGTGGAGGCAATGTTGCTACCGACGAATTCTCGGGCGGCAACGCTGAATTTTCTGGTGAGGGAGGTGGCGAAGGTGGAGGTGGAGGACGCCCTTTCACCTGCTACAACTGTGGACAGGATGGGTTAGTATTCTGTGTTTTACTAAGTTCTCGTCAAGTTCTTTTGCTAATTGTTCTCAAGTCATGCAAAGGCCGATTGCCCAAACCCAGCAGTTCCTCGTGAGTTCACTGGAACTTGCCGTCTCTGTGAGGAAACTGGTCATCGTGTAAGTTGCCTTTGATATGATCAACTCCAAATGCTAAAACATTTAGGCTGCCGATTGCCCAACCAAGCCAGCAGACATCTGCAATAACTGCAAGGAGGAAGGCAAGTCACCCAATATGCTACAGAGTTGCAAGTACTAACATATGTCCAGGTCACAAGGCCTTTGCTTGCAAGAACCCCCGCAAAGTCGAATACCCCAATGTCGAGGATGTCGCTCCTGATGACGCTTGGGCTCAACTTAAGGAGGCCGCTGAAGAGCGTGACATGGATGAAATTATGGAGGCTGGCTGGAAATATATTAAGGCCATTGGTGGTGATCTTACATATCCTGCCCTCGAACGAGGTTTCCGCGCAACCAACGTCGGTGTTTACCTCATTGCGATTGAGAAGGAGCTGACATCGACTTACACGAACATGGACCTGCAAGGCAACCTAGAGAGAAAGTACACCGTCACCTGGCGTCTTTCTGACAAGCCCATGCGCCCCAAGGAGAAGGAGTCTTGGCCAGCCACGCCCGAGGAGAACATGGAGAGACTTGCTGACGCTGGTACTCCTGTTGATCGGGGAATTCCAAAGTGTAGCAACTGTGATGAACTAGGTCACATGTACAAGAGTTGCCCCCAAGAAAAGCAGGAGGTTGAAAAGGTGGTTGTAAAGTGCTACAACTGTGAGGAGATCGGTCACCGTAAGCTTATTCTTTTCGTTGTCCTGCTCTTGATACTAACGACCCTTAGGCATGCGCGACTGCCCTAATCCACGACCAGACAAATTTGCCTGTCGAAACTGCAAACAATCTGGTCATTCAAGCAAGGAGTGTAAGTCTGATCCAACATGCATTCGATTGAAACATAACGCTAATTATAACAGGCCCCGAGCCACGATCCGCTGAGGGAGTCGAGTGCAAGAAATGCAGTGAGAGTATGTGCATGATGTTCTCTGTTTTATATGGTGCTATGCTAACTCTGTTTAGTCGGTCATTTCTCTAGAGACTGTCCACAAGGTGGAGGAGGTGGTGGTACTTGCCACAACTGTGGTGAGGAAGGCCATCGCAAGTCGGACTGTACAAATGAACGCAAGGTCATTTGCCGCAATTGTGACGAGGAAGGGTAAGTTTCTACCACTTTGCGTTTCCACACCCCGGAGACTGTCACATGTTCATATTGACATCAACATACTGACATTTCTTTTTCCTCCAATAGACATACCGGTAGAGATTGCCCCAAGCCCCGTGACTATTCTCGCGTCAAGTGCAGCAACTGTGAGCAGATGGGTCATACCAAGGTTCGTTGTAAGGAGCCAATTCGCGAGGAGAATGATGGCGGCGCAGCAGCTTTTACCAGCGATGATTTACAGGCTGTCAACAACTTGGCTATCGAAGGTGGTGATAGCTTTGGTGGCGGCAATGATAACTTCGGTGGTGAAGTTGAGGCTGCCGGTGAGTGGGACAAACCCGCTGCTATTGAAGCCAGCAACGGATGGGATAACACTGGCGGCGGCGGCACTTGGTAGATTGGTTCTTGGTTGGGTTTCCTCCATTTGATGGATGCTTTTATTTTCGAAAGAGATCTTGTTGGAGAAGTGCTCTAATCAAAAGCTGCAATTTCGATATGACCACAAAGTCGGGGGAGAAAAATGGAGTTGATTTGTGGATACGTAGCCAGTCTAGTTCTAGCAACTGCAATAAAACGTATCCAATTTATTGACGTGGTCTGAACTTTGATCGTGAATCCTGGATAATGGCGATGTAATGTGTGCTCAATATATATATCGAGCTTACGTAATCTGCATCTCGCCAGGTGTGTGGTTCAACTTGAGACTCGAAGTGGTGCAAGAAGAGGGGTTATGAGACTATTCCTCATTGTTGCCATCATGTATTGCTGAGAGTGAGAGTTTATGGTAGTCTACACCGAGTAAGGTACCGGTAGTCATGTTCAGTCACCCTTTCGCTTTCGTCCTTGCTGGGCGAAATAGAAAGAAAAGAAAGCATCAAACCCGAGGGCGGGGCGAGCAGCTGTTGAAATACTAAGTAGGTCAATAAGATTTATTCTCGTGGAATAAAAGGGGGACGGACGAGTGCACGACTTGGATGTTTACCGTTCTTAGCCTCGAGGTGAGAGGTTCTCGTTAGTGGGAAGATGAGGTGAAAGTTGGCTGGGCTGAAGGAGGGGTGGGGTTATTTGGTATTCGACTCTATTTTACGAAGAGTACTGTGCTCGCGTTTGTGATTCTATGGGTTATGGAGAGGGATGTAGCTAGCTAATTATTCATGATCTACTACGAAGACTTGAACTTGGACTTTGGAAGACTCAAAGTTTCAGAGAGAGAAGGATCGTAATCGTACAATGCATATAAATTAGAGAGCAGCAAAAAAACTATCTGGGAAAGTTTTCGGGCATGTCCCGCAACGCCTCAATCGCAATGTGCTTTTTCTTCGCGCGATTAGCTAGCTACATCATCAAGGTCGACCAACTACCTAACCCAACAGATCATCCAGACCATTGCCCAATTTCTGTTGCGGTTGACCCTGTGCTGGCTTTTGGAATTGTTGTGGTTGTATTGGAGTCGAGGTTGTCGACGTAGCGCCCCAGATACCCGCGCTTGCTTTTTCCTTTGCCAGTTGGCCAAGGGCAGGTCCCGAGGTTGGAGTGCTGGTCTTCTTGATTCCTACACTTGCAGTGGACCACAAGGAACCGAATGCGTCACCTCCAGCAGCTGGCTTGGCTCCGGGCGATTTGACAGATGATGCACCGGAAGCTGGTTTTGCTTGAGCGCTTGGTACCTGAACGGAGGTAAAGTAATTGGGTTGAGATCCTTGATATGATGTAGGTTTTGGTGCTTGCTGAGCAACAGGTGGAGGCGCGAATGCAGAGTAGTTGGCTCCGCCTGGAGTACTAGCTGGTGCTGGTGAAATGGAAGAGAATCCCACCATTTCAGACAAATTGGCCTGCTGCGGTGCAGAAACTGGCTGTGGTGAAGCGTATTGGGTATGGGAAGTTGTGGTTGCCGTGGGTGTTGGAATGGCAAAGGCTGATGGGGCAGAAGTTTGTACGGAAGGAGTAGCAGATTGGAAATCATCAAAGTCATCGTCGTCGTCCAAGGCATTCGATACTGGAGCGGCGGCTTTTGGAGCTACCACAGGTGCAGAAGTTGGGATTGGATCATCGAATGAAAAGAGGTCGACTTCTGGTTCCTTTTTCTTGGGGGGTGCAGGCTTCTTGACTTCTGTTCTTCGTCTAGATGAAGCCGAGGATTCTGCACGCCTCCTAGGTGGTGCTGAACTCGAACCAGCACCCTCGTCGTACTCGTCGTATTCCTCAAATTTGTCCCGTCTCGAACCACCACCACCACCAGCACCACTGTCATTGAAGTCATTAGTTTGACCACCAAATCCACCACCATCACCATATACACCACCACTAAATCCTCCATATGCCCTGTCTGGTTCCTCGCTTCCAAATCCTCCATATCTGCCACTACTGGTTGACATACCACCACCCAATCCAGCACCACCCTCTACTCCGGTATATTTGTTGCGGGTAGCTCGGGACTTTTTACGTTCGGCTCGAATTCGTTCGACATCACTCAGAAGCTCTGCGAGTTCCTTGGCTCGGTTGCGAACGTTGAGACCTTGATCCTTTCCATTCATATCGATATAGTGGAACTGTCGTAGCATTTTGAGTAGCGTAAGATGAGACCTGGCATCGTCGATCACGCGCTCGGAACCGTTCTTTATCAGGAACTCGAGGAGTTGAAGGGCTTTGTATATCTGCCTCCATTCCTCAGCTGCCTTTTCCGTAAATCGTTTGTAAATCATTGGCATAATTTCATTGAGCAGTTGACTAGTTATTTCAATCAGTGTTGGCCAATTGGGATGTGGCAGATATGCTAACTAGTTGTATGTTCCATTGGCGATTTCTTGCATCTACGGGCAATTAGCATAACTACCCTCGAGGTGGTCTTGGAGCAAAACAACTTACCAAGCTGGAACTGGCACCCCATGGTTCGTTATTTGTGGCCTCTCTAACCTTTGCCTCCATCTCGGTATAATTCATCACAGCTGGAGGTGGTGAGCATGTGGCCAACTGGCAAGAGACGTCGACGTACCATTTTGGACCTTTCGAACACCAGCCTTGATGTCGTACAACGACAAATTGGCGGCAGCATCCTTCAGACTGTTGAAATCCATGGCTTTGTGTTTGTAGCAAAGTCGAGTGCGATGAACTGGTGTGTGAGATATTATTGTGGATGCGATCGAGTGAGGCTACCTACCGACCGGGAATTTGTGAGTGGAGTCGCAGCAGGAGGCCCGTGCCAAGCTTCAGCTATAGCTCAACCACGTGATGAAGAATTCATTGTTCCACCCGGACCTGCAGTGGAGGTCCCTGATGCTTTCACGCTCACTTTGCCAATTCCAGGTCTCAATAAGTTCGCCTATTTTAATTGATGTTATTATCATGGCTGTATAGCCTTCATAAACTCAAGCGCCGAGAATTTCTGTGCAACTCTTTTGTCCATCATCGAAAATTAATGATGAATTCCTGGCCACGGATTTTAGCTAGGAGGTCAGCTCAAGTCCAAAGTCAACTTGAAACTTGGTTATATCACAAAGCAAGCGCTCTGATGGGGAATTGACGACCACAGCATCGAACATGCAAACACAGCCTCATTTTTTTTATTCAGTTGAGACATCAAAACAAGCTCAGAGCTTACCCTGCTTCCAACTAGCAAGGAATCATGGCCTAGAACCGCTGATGGCCAGCGGTCGTATTTCCAAGCCAAATGAAGCCTCTGGCCGCAGGACAAGCTTCTTGCAATGCCATTGACTTCCGATCACCGTCTACAAGAGAGCTCTATGGCATCAAGACCCATCACCCGTCTTCCATGCGGCCTGTCATCGCGCCTACTTCCAGCCTCACGGAACACTCCGCGAAATCCACCATCTCGGTCAGTACACACATTGGCCAGCATATGAAATGGCTGGGAATAGGAATAGCATCGCGGCAATTACACGAATCTAGATTCATGCCGTGGCCGCGATAAACGCATGGCATGGCATCGCGTCGTTTCTTTTACCGCGAGCAAGATTCGATTCATAGGCTTGCAGTGGTCTGGAGTGGATTCAAGCTTAACACAATCGCTTGGTTGCTCGTCAAGCGCCCGACAAGGGGGGGTGGATCCACAAGCGAAAGCTCGTCCATGTGAGACCTCTCATTGGCCAACTCAGCGCCAGTCACGACAATCCATTGTATCAACAATTTATAGACTCGTTGCACGGTCTGAATTTTCTTTGTTGGTAAACAAGATAGGTAAGACTGTGTTAGTTCGTTCCACAGAAAATGTCAATGGGCGATGGATGAGTGTTTATTTAATACTTCTGATTCCGCTGCCTGTTTGTTTTCTCTTCTCCATCTCATTCATCTCATCTCATCACTTTCTCATCTCTCCTACAAAAGTCTTTTTTCCTAGGTCATTTCCTTTACGGTCTCTTTCCTACGTTTCCTGTTTTTCAATTCAAGCCGTCTCGTCAGACATTCGGTCATTCTTTCACTGCTAGTCAGTCAAAATTACTTTTACAATTCCTTCATCAGCAAATCGGGTTTCCGCACCGTACTGCGGCTATACTCATAACTTTCCATATCCTGATCGTCGACTACCTTCCAATCCATATCTCGACACATCTCTGCATTCATTTGCAGACGTCGACTTGAATTCTCCGTTAGAGTATCAAAAGAAAGCTTTCCAGAAAAGTCATAGCAACAACACTCTTTGGTCAATCTTCCAATTCTCAAACCCTCAAAATAAATCAATTCCCACCACCAACAAAATGCCTGGACCCAACCACGGAGCCCTCGGTATGACTTTCACAGTCGTCCGAGCCATGCAAATGGTCTGCCTCATCATTATCATCGGCCTCACAGCCAACTTCGTAGCCGAAATCACCGACGCAGACCAAACACCACCTCAAGTAATCATCGGCACCCTCTCAGTCGTACGTTTCCTTCCCCTCTCCCCATAGCCCCTACAAAAAGAAACCCCTCCCTAACATCCCACAGACCTGCATCTCAGCCCTCTACATAAGCATAACCTACATCCTCTACCACGACAACCAGCTCCCCCTACACCTCACCAGCGCCTTCGACACCCTCCTCCTCATCGCCAGCATCGTAGTCGCCTGCGTCGTCGGCAAGCCCCTCTCCTACCTCGACTGTCCCGCGCTCCCCGACGCCGGCACCACCTCCTCCTTCATCCTCTCCATCGGCGAGAACGTCAAGAAAGTCAACTATTGGGTCTGGGCCGGCGCCAGCAAGACGACCTGTTTTGAGATG
Organism: Hymenoscyphus fraxineus; assembly: GCA_900184765.1. Taxonomy (NCBI): domain Eukaryota; kingdom Fungi; phylum Ascomycota; class Leotiomycetes; order Helotiales; family Helotiaceae; genus Hymenoscyphus; species Hymenoscyphus fraxineus. The sequence continues at coordinate 1,851,834 of LT855412.1, read as the reverse complement.
AAGGCCATTTGGGGTCTGAGTATTGCGCTTTGTGTGCTGTTTGCTTTTAGTGCCGTTTGTGCGGCGTGTCTTTGGAAGATGACGAGGGAGATGAAGGGTGCGGAGAAGGATGTTGAGGAGGTGAATTAGGGGGGTTGAGGAGGCGAGCGGAGAAAGGCGAAAGGGGGATAGGTGAGGATGGATGGTTTACATTCCGAAAGAAAAATACGCACAGTCGCTTCGTTCAAAGGCTCAAAAAAAAAAGACGGAAGATGAAAATGGTTCTCGAAAAATTTGGTAATGATTTGTTTTTGTCGGAGTTTGTACTTTTGTTTTTTCTTTTTCTTTTTTCGGGTTGTTGGTAATTTGGGATTCGGAACCACACCTTCACTGGTCGTGTTCCTTTAATGGACATGTATGCTTGGGCTCGGGCTTGGAAAAGGGGGATAGGGGATTTCAATCTGTTTTAGAAAAATTAAAAAAATTGCATTTGCGTTATTATTTACCTTCTCAAGATTTGAAATCTTACTCTGGAGCCGGACCACCAGGGACTGATAATTAAGCTAAGCGAGCTTTCTGATTCTCCACGCGAAGAAGCCAAAGTCGGCCAAGGGTACAGTGTTTAATTTATGTGATTTAGACCCCTCTATCATTATAGCCACCCTATCTACACCTCTTTCCCCACATCCGATCCGCTCCGCTCCGATCCGATCTGTTTACTACCAGACCACATAACAAGGTAAAGCTCTCCATCATCAACCCATAATCCCCTGCCAAACTTTTCCAAAGAAAACGCTAAGAAGACCAGATGAAGCACCCCCAACTAGTAAGACAAAAGAAAGAAAACAAAGCGCCCCATGCCTCTCACCTCATTAAAAAGGTAATAGAAGAGGATCCTTCGAATGGGTTGCAAAAAAAAGAAAAAGACGGAAACCTAAGAGTAAAATTGACTCTTCTGGAAACTCTCCACCCCAATATCACCCGCCTTTCCCGCAACAGCAGGGGCCTTCGACGAACTCGTGAGACTGCTCGCCCGACTTCCACTCTGACTAGCACTCTTGATCTCCGCCATCGGCTTCTTAACCGGTCCAAGATAAACTCCAGGTAAATATCCCATCCTCTTATCTCTAGATCTGCACTTCCACCACTCGCTTGGGTTCCCCATCGGATCACTCTTGCTCAATACTGCAACGATATCACCTTTCTTGACCTCTAGGTCGATTCCTTGGACTGTGGCTGCTGATTCGGGCGTGAAATCATATAATACACGACAGAATTCGTATTGGGAGGGATCAAGGGGTGCCTCTATCATTTGACCGTCTGGGCCGATTTGTCCTCCTGCTGCCATCAGCCTTCGCTGTTCCTCTTCTTGCGAGGCGGCGAGAGATTTGATGAGCTTTCCCATGAGGTAGGGGAGACCAAAAGCGGCTGCGATGAAAAAGAGGAAAGGCTTTTTGCTGGGTCGTGGTGCTGATGCTGGGGAACCGTCTGGAAGGAATTTTCGTCCTTCAAAGCTTGCGAATGCGCTGGGGGTTAGAGCCATTGCATCGGCTGGAGGGGGTCGACCTGTGATTTTTGCGAAAAGTGTTCGTAGCCATCGGAGGACGGTGAAGATTCCCAGTATCGACCCTAGACTATTCTTTAGATTCCCAAACTGTTCCGCCACAGATACCATTGCTATAAAAGTCAGCGCTATCCTATCAGATTCGATAAATAGGTAACCCACCGAAGAAACTGGAATGAGTAGCCATATATGTACTCTCCAACATCTGCGCAAACCCCCCAAAAGCACCAACAATACCCTCGATGATCTGAAAAGTCGCCTGTGTACTCTGCGTAAAACCTTGAGTCAAACTCTGTGGATTATTGGGATCCATGCCTCCCATTCCACCATACATCCCGCCCATCCCGCCTCCATACATCCCTCCCATACCTCCCATGCCCATCCCACCGTACATACCGCCTCCATATCCGCCCATCCCCATACCGCCCATTCGTGAATAAGGTGAATTATATGCAGAGCCAATACCACCACCATAAGGCGATCCTATACCGCCCATACCAGTTGCTCCGTACGGCGAGTATGCCGTCGCATTTCTATTTACCGCACTCGCGAGTGTAGAAGGGCGTTCCGGAATCGCTGGAGCACTCGACGACGAAGTCGCCGCAGGAGCGGAAACGGCGCTGGTAGCAGAGACAGTAGAAGTAGGTAAAGCTATAAAATCGCATATAATCAGTATTCTGTCGATCAAGAAATAGCATGCCTTGACATAATAAGGGTCACGAACCTGTACTTGCGCTCACACCTCCATTCCTCTCCCATGGCTTGGGAGGCGATACAGTCGCCATTGTGTTATTGTCGAGAAGCTGCTACCTGGATCCCCAACTATTACCCTCTACAGAGCTGGTCGTTTGAATTTGACAGACTCGGTGGCGCGTTGTCGGGTTCAGGTTGGGTTCCTCGGCTCGTGATTCTGAAGTGAGCGAAAGCGGCCAAGGAAATGTCGAGGACGCCTTCTGCGGAGGCTGGCTTTGAATATCCACGCTGATTAAGTGCCGAGATGGTATTTATCGCACGATAGGTTGGCTTGTGCGGGAACTGTTTATAATAGTGAAAAGTCCTTGATACCGACTTAGTTGTATCGTAACGGTTTTCTAGAATGCTGAAGTAGGTTTGGCGGAGGCTGGCTTGGTTGACCAAATGGACCTCGGCTGAGGCCCGTGGCGATCGACCAAAAAGAGGTGAGCCAAATCCTGTGCTAGAATATGTTGATACTGCACTGTAAAAAACCAGAACTCAGAAACTTCATACTACTTCATGAATAACGACTAACGGCCTGTTTGGCTCGGCGTAAAACGGGAAATATATTTAAGGTCTACTATATAAACTTGGAGTTCTATCTCCTGGAGTCTTGATATGTACATTTCGATTTTTAGCGTTGCGATTTCCTATTTGGGTGATCGGACCGGTCGGAACAATATCTCCGCGGGCTACGGAGCTTGGTGGTCCGGCTTGCTCGGGGCCAATTAAGTAGTACTATCGTCAAGTACCAAGGCTCAAAGTAGATGCCTCAAATTCAAAGATCGAAATGCTAATAAAGACTCTACAGGTAGGAGGTACTCTATACGAGTCATTACTCATAAATACAACAAAACGTTTAGCTTATACTTCGTACCAGGCGAAACAATTGTAGGGTTTTCAGGGGTTTTTACCCTACTCGTATTAGCAACCTTAGCCACCCTAGCAAACCTACAATTATTTCGCCTGGGACGAAGTACTATGTATCGAATAAAAATAAAATCCTACCATATGATAAATTGAGATGAGAAAGAACCTTAGGTTTTAGTTCAGACCACGAATCTTATCTTATCCCTTACTCCGTAACTCCCTTAAAACCGGTAGGTAGAACGTCCTAATTTGGTCTGGCCTAAGTACACTCGCCAATCAAAGCGAAATACTAAGACCTAATTAGAGCCAAACCCAACTAGGACGTTCTATCTACCGGTTTTGGGTAAGTTACGGAGTAAGGGATAAGTTTAACCAATAGAACCCCCTTATAATAGCCTTCGTTTAAGTATAAAATCAATCACTTGAAAACAATAAAGATTAATTGAGACTCTAACGACATGCGAGGTACAAGCGAAATATCGTCTCGACAATTCTAGGAAACTAGATTGAGTACTTATAAAACCCTGTGTTTACTACTTGTATACACGTAAATATAGTGTGAGTCTGCTCTACTTTTCGAATTCACGACAAGCACTGATTCATCCACGTAACATATTACGATTACAAGTACAAAAGACAAAACTTACGATTCCAGCACTACCATATATCATGGACATACGAGTAGCCACTACCATTGAAAGGGTAGGACTATAATGGATTTGTTTATTCCCGTAAGGAATTACTCCTGCCCTTGGCACAGTAGGAATGGGAAGTCTCTGCCTTACTAAAACGGTAGAGACATTTTGACTTTAGCCTCTACCTTAGCAAAACGGTAGGGAAGTACGAAGGAGCTATGCTCCTTCATATCCGGCGAAATAAATGTAACCTTTTTAGGGTAGCTGGGGCGAGCAACAGGGTAAGAATCAATCCAATAGCTACATTTATTTCACCTGTGACGAAGTATAGCCTATCTCTAATTACTGCTTTGTATAGGATCAACTACCCCGAGGATTATGGTTTCCTTCTACGAATCACGAGTGCCTCTTCCGGGGGGGACAAGGATCAGGAACATACTCTTTTCGGAATAGGCGAGCTCTCCTGTTTGGGGCGACGAAGGTCCTTAGTTATTCCATAATGGGACATTAGACCAGGGGGACGCCTCTGGATATTTGCCGCCAAGAATTTCTTAGTTGTATCTGATTTTTGAGCTTAACTTAAAAGCGGTCGGAAAAATTGTTTCAAGCCTGCCCGACATGCGGCCTCAACATAGTATAGAGATTGCTAAGTGCCTACGTCTTATACTCGACGTAGCCCAAGCTTCTATAGCAACCATTTAATCGATCCGCAATTATCTCGCCCCTTCTCTCTGTTCCAGCAGACGAGGTGCTCTGCTAAAGGTCTGCCGTTTTTATCTTCCACTTGTTATTGCTGGGGTTAGGGGAATGGGGGTTTATCCGACACCAAGCCATATGATTGTTGGATTTCTATAGGACAGAAACCAAAAAACAACGATGGAAGGGAACTAATCATTCAAAAAACATTCCCAATTACTCCTCCTTGGATTAATCCCACATTGAATATTGTATATCCATGTTTGTCGCTCAAAGCCGAACCATTAGCATCAAAAACAATAGTCTATGTGTTGCACATTACCAGATTTGGAATACCAGGGTGAGCAGTTTTCAACTTTTCTGGTGACTTTCAAGTTGACTTCTAAAGCTTGATAGTGGGAATGAACTGAATAACTCGTATGCTCTCCAAAGATAACGGAGTTGTAGTATTATACTTCATGAAACTTGAAGTATTTCATTACATCTACAAATTCCTTTTTCGCTAGCGGCAGAACACAGATAATAAATAGCCAGAGCGTTATACGTACATTCTATGTTGATTGAGATATCAAGGCTGCTGTGATTTGACCCATTTGAGTAGCGATTAATGTTTTTGAATCGCTAGTTCCATGGCGGCACACAGTTATTTTCCTATTATCGCGTCGCTAACCTTTAGGAATCAAGGCCCAGGCTTTCCGTGTGAGTGATTTGTGCGATCATGTTCTATATAAACCAACCTGCTAGTCTGGTCCTTGTCAGTGCTAAGAGAAGATACATGTTGCCTGGCTCTTTGAAGATCATTCCCTACCCGACAATGCAATTGATATACACAGGTAGCTGGTGTGATTGCCCAGTTACTTGAAGGGGTACTTGAAGAAGTTGTAGTACGTATCTCTGGTTACGAGAGGGTAACTGGAACATGAGCTATCACTTTGGACGTCTTCACAACCAGCCTAGCAATTCATGTTTGCGCAACCACCACCACCACACGCGCGTTCACCTCTCAACACCTTGACAACACCCACCACCACCACCTCCTCACCCAAACCAAAAAAGCAACAAAACAAAAAAACAACCAAACCCAGAATAAAAAATCGCAAAAAAAGGCTCATCAAGGTACCACCCTCTAGGCCCCGACAACTCTGCATCCTCAATTCCAGGAATCTCAGAAGTTGGTTATCTCGCAAATAATCGCGCAGCTCGATCCGTGAACCGTTAGGCCACAGACGTACTTTTTGAATTAGCGGGATCTTTTATTGCTGACAGCGGGATGTCTTATTTGCAATCTTGAAGGACGCGGTGGGTTGTGGGTGGTGGGTGAAGCCAGTGGAAAGGAGGGGAGCTCGCTTAGGGGCGTGGTGATAAAGCGGCGTGGAGGTTGAAGTGCGAAGTTCTCTGGTTTTGCGTTGCTGGAATACGGGACCCTATTGATGAGAGGTGTGAACTCCAGATCCCCTTCCGCCGCGAGTTCGAGTGAGGTTTTCCAACCGACAGTGATTGAAGACATTTCTTAAAAGCGCATCGCTAGTGACAAAAGACTATGCTGTCTTTTCAGAAAGGAGATTCTCTAAGCTAGGCCACTATATTACGAAAGGGTTTACCCATTGAAACAATCAAGCTGATTTAAGCTAGCGTAATCTATTCTCAGGGGCAGCATAACCGCACCCATATTCGTGGTTATGCTATGGTCTAGTCAATCCGACGCGTCCGATACTCCTGGGCTCAAAATATACAAAAGGAAACAAGACTAGACAAGAATTTGAAGCATCGTCAAGCTTGGTTGGGATCATTGCAAGTCAAGAGTAATTCGCGGTAAGCACCCAAAAGCGGATTTCATGAAAACTCTACTTAGAGTCCACAGCTTCGTGGAAACTGCATATGGGAAAATTAGTACGGTACAAACGTGGTAAGGATAAACAAAATTCCTTATCTTCCCTTCAAGTCAATGACCCACTCCAAAAGGGAAAGAAAGTATCCCTTTAGACCTTGTCGCAGATTACGAGACACAATTCTTCAACTCGGCAACTGATTGCGTCCCAAACTCTGTACAGTTCTCATCCACTACTATTCCTCACACCTTCCATTGTATTTCAAGGAACCTGTCCTCGCTCACCGACCAATACTAAAAGCAGATCTTTAGTAGGTTTTGAAGGTAGTTACAAATTCACAGCACGCAACGCACATTCATAGGCTGGTTGAAGTGCAAAAGATGTACGTTGGATAGCGAGAGGGTATTAAAAAGCTTGCCAAACTCAACAAGTAGGTGGAGACTTGCCAGACTGTTGATATTTGAATGTGATGAAATGAATAGGAAGCGTATAACTATTGAGAACAGAATGCGGATAGTCGTGAATAGGTAGTTGAAAGGAAAGTTTGCGACAACATATAGTGTCTCGTTGTAGCTCCCCACCATCTTCTTCCGTAATGTCCCCATATCAAAATGCTGCTACATTGTCCTTCCTGCCTTCTCGAACTCTCGTATCTACCCCCTGGTTCATCCCGTCTCACCAATCCTTCCTCAGATAGCGTATCGTACAGGAATCCATGCACGCAACGTAAACATCCTGTGCCTCAATCTTCCAGTCTACTCTACCGAGTATGTAAACCAAATATCAAAGAGGCATCATAATGTAAGATACCACCTAAACAAATCCTGTCCTCGAATCCTCCATCGAATCACGTACCTACGTAGGAATAAAAAAGATATCTCATTCATTTGGATGAAATTAACAAGTTCCATGACATGTATTTTTTACCCTGTGTGTGTGAGTGTAAGAGCGAAAGTAAGACAGCCGGGTTTGTAAAGCAGGGAGCCAAACAAGAACCTAGAAAGGTACGATCCATCTCACACCAAGTTTCCGCGCTCACGAACATAGAGATGAGAAACAAGAAGGCAAGAGCAATCTACAAAATCTGTCAAGCAACTACCAGCCCTTCTTTCACAGCCTTGGAAGAAGTGGTTGATTCTCTCTCTGCCTATATAAGTTATGTCCAAAGATGCGTTCGTTCTTTCCTCCATTATACGCCGAATATTCTGATTTCGAGTTCACGTTGCTTCTTTCCTGAATTTGGTAGCTGAATGTAATAAAGGAGAGAGACTTGTCCATTACTCTGTACGCACTATTGAAGATCATTATGCCAAAGGTCTGGCATAACTAACTTGATTGACCCATTATACTTGGGGTGGTACGGAGAGTATCTCGACAACTGGCTTCAACAATACCTCACCTCAAAGAATGAGCACAACAAAGAAGTTAGATTATACTCGGCATGAATTTATATTTATTGTTTTCCCGTCAACACTATTATCGTGTATTATTGGAGTTCAGCTCGCCTATCTGTATCTAATACTAGCAACTACTGCCTATGAGTTTTCTGCTATGTAAGACCAGGGCTGCTAAGTTGGTCTCTGTGGTCCCTCTCTCCCGCACAACCACGCTTATTCGTAGGCCAAATCCGACAATGTAGATCAGCCCTCAGCCTCAATCTCGTAACTGTTGGACTTATGTTTTGGTTGAAATCTGAAGTCCTTGTGCGCTTTTCCAAGGTACATCTCACTGCATTTTCGTTAGCAACAGTTCTTATAATTGAATCCAGAAGTAGCATACCTAATTTTGACCCAATCCAAGTAATTGTCACTAGCAAGCAAAGTCTCCATATCATTTCTTCCTCGATACGCCGGAGGTCTGTCCTGTAGACTTGGCGGTAAATGTTCTAGGATGCCAACTGGAACATAGCGACATGCAAAGGAAAGCCATTCGAGGAGAAACTTTCGGGTTGTTCCAACACCTACCTCGTCACTTCCCCAAGCTTCGAGCCCGAAACGAACGAATTGCTCAACGTAACCCAGACGCTCTGAAGCACTCTTGTCAAGATATTGTCCTTTCTCGATTTCTTCAAAAAGCCAAGGCTTTATTAAGGCCCCTCTTGCAACCATGACGGAATCCACACCACCCTTCTCTATGCCATCATAATATTGTTCATGGGAGTAGCAGTCTCCATTACCCATGAAGTACATCTTTCCGCCTGGAGAATTAGGAAGCGTGCGTGCGTCAGGCTCTCGGGCCGTGTCAGTCAAAGAATCTTTCTTGTCGTTGTATGACTTGACTAGCGCAGCACATTCGGCGATGTAAGACCAATCCGCACTTTTGGTATATCTTTGCTGTCTACTCCGTCCATGAAGGGTGATTGCAGCACAACCGGGAGCCCCAATTCGAGAATAGGTTTCGGGATTTCCAAAAGCCAAACGCTCAATAACCTTCTGGGCTGTTGGCTTATCCTTCATCGTCCCTGTACGAATCTTTGCTGTTATTGGAATGTCTCCTGACACGGCATTCATACCACGGATCATTTTTTCCATTTTCGTAGGAGCATCCAGTAATGCAGACCCCGCTCCAGAACGATAGACCAGATCTATTGGACAACCACAATTGAGATCAATAACCCGTACGTTTGGCACTAATTTTGAAAGCACTTCTGTAGTCTTAATAGCTCCTTGAGGCTTATTGGCTGATATCTGCACACCGAATTTGAGATCCTTGGAATTATCATATCCTTGAACTATCGATTTAGGAGTATATCGTGGTGGAGATAGCTCACTTTCGTGTGCTTTCATTAGTGCCCATTCCGGTCTGAGACCTTGGATCAATGGTAAGCTCATTGCCATTTCTGAGAAAGTCAATTGAGCGCCAAGCCCAACACATAGTCTCCTGAAAGGAAGGTTGCCTTGGGTTGTAAGAGGAGCAAGCAATGGAGTTTCTGGACCGAAATATAAACGTCTCTTTTCAGATGGCAAAAATGGTGGCTCCACAAATTGAGCTCTGTTTTCTTCTTTTTGCTCCTTAGATTCGTCCTTTTTCGAGTGGTAGATTTTCTCCATATATCTTGAGTCTTTCTCCATCCAATTGAGCCATGCATCTGACTTTTCTAATTTCGTTCTTTTTTTCGACAAGTCCAGTTTGTCCTTGGTTGACACGACCTACCAGAAGTGTTTAGCACGTAACATATGAAACAAATAAGGCCGAGTCCATCGCATGTCTATTGTGATCAAGATCTTAGTGGGGATTGCTTCGAAGCTACTCACGTTGAAAACACCCTTTCGGACTTCGTCGTCGTCATCTTGCTTTGGCACATTCTCATCCTCTATCAAAACCAACTCTTTTCGGCCGTCTTCCCTCTCGATTTCCTTGGAGTGGCTTCCCGCAAACCGGCATTTCCATCCAGCATGACATCGTCCATTTACCTCGTAGACTGGACATTTCCCATTGAAAGTTGCTAAATCCTCACTCTTGCCCTTTGCTAAATACTCTCTCAAGTTATGAGATGCTCTGCATTTTTCCCCAAATTGGCATGGCTTCGGCGAGAACTCGGGGGAGGAAGCTACGGAATTGCAGAGCTTGATAGCATCGTACCAGGAACCAAATTTGCGGTCCTTGTTTTGACCCTTTGCTTTCCCTTTCTTTCCACCATTATCTCTTGAGTCGCGAGATGATTTTGCTTCGGCATCGTCGTCACCATCAGGACCGAGATTTGTAGTCGTTGCCGAGCGATTATATGTATCAATGAGATATCTGCCTTAGTTAGTATTAATGGCGTCGCAGAGGCGGAGTTTCAAAGAGGCGGGTCTGGCAACCAAAACCTACTCTTCCTTGACCGGCGCGATTCCTCTAACTCTATCGCGACCATCCACCTCCACAGCGCCGTCCTTTAGCTCCTTGGTCGGTTCGTCCTTTGATTCCTGATTGGGTTCCTCCATCCTAGCTCTTTTTGGCGCATGTGCTTCAGAATCGACTTCTGAGGATTGGTTACCATTTGCAGTACCATTTTGAGCTTCAGCCGGTCTTTTGAGGGACGGTGCATCGGAAGCAGCAACCAGAGGTGGGGAAGTCCCATTGGGTGTTTCTGGCTCTTGCGCCATCGCTGCAGCTTGTCCACCGCAACAGAGCCAGTGTTTGAGTAATTGGCAGACGATGTTGGAGTGGAATTGAGTGGCGTACCTCGAGCAGCGGAGGTGCAGGTGAGTTGAAGAAGATCGTCGCCCCCACTTCACATTTTCTAGAACTTATCGCTTATCTTAGCGTATCTTTCTATTTTGGTGACCGCCGCCGAGAACCTAAGCGGCAGTCGGGTCGTCTGCATCGTTACGAAGTAGATTTATGCTTGTTTGAGATAATTTTAAATGACCAAGTTTGTGTTTCGTATGCTCCGCGTACCCAAAATAACGAAGCAGAAATATGTACGAGTACATTAATTACATTAATTACATTGATTGTAACAATAGTTGAAGCTGGCATGCAAAGGCAGAATACTCCGTATAGAATTCTACTTCGAAGTAGAGCCCCCTTGCGCCCTCGCCTCTTCACCCCCTCTCGCTGCCGCTTTTCTGCCGATCGGAAGCGAGATGGGAGCGCGTCTCCGCTCCGTGGATTTTTGCGTTGCATCGGCGGCACGGCAGCACCAGGCGAGCCAGGTACAGTAGTATCCCCCCGCATATTACATGTCACCTCACAGTACTCCGTACGTTGCAGTTGCTCACAAACTCGCCAACCTACCTCCAGCTTCAACAACTCTTGAATAGCTTCATCTGTTGCCGTTTTTGGCAAGCGTCTGAGCACGAGCGCGGCCACACCCAGTCCAGCTTGCTCCTCCGATCGACTCCCACGGAATGTTGAGGCCCGCAGATCGCTTCCCAGATACCAGCGCGACAGGGGCAGAAGGTCTAGCACCCAGCAAAGTTTATGCCCAGCAATTCCGTTGAATTTCATGACCGGCATAACATCACCACCACGAGGACGCCTACTCCTTTATATCACAACACCCGCCCGACAGCCTGTTTGCTCTGTTCGCCATTCCCACGCCCAACGCTTCAACGGACAATGAGAAGCACGAGTTTCTACTTCAGCTCCCGCTCAAGATCTACCCGGCGCATCCACAATGGCTGATTTACAGAAATCCGACAGAGACAGACGTCCGTCATTCAATTCCGGTAAACTGGTCCGCTCGCAGAAGATTATCCAGCTCGACCCTTCTGATACAAAACATCCAGATATTCCCGAAGACTCAGAGCCGCAACGAGAGGCTCGAGAGCATGCCTCTTCGAACCGCAGTCATACGCCGGGCCATCTATCATCCAAGAGCCAGGACCGACGAAAGAAGGCATCCGACCTGGCCTTACGTCAACGCTCCCAGTCACTCCACCAGACACAAAAGGAGGATTCTCACGAGTCTTCCAAAACGGCCAGGTCGCCATCTGTCCATACAAACAATGGCAAACCACCACCTAGACCAGACAACCCCCTCTCGCCGGCAGTCACAAGTAACTCTACTACCCCTCTGGCACACGTAACTTCAATGGGCTCACGTTCAAATAACCTGCGTTCGACGTCTGCAATAGCAGCCAAACCCAAACTCACTGATGGCACCCCGTCTCCGTCACCTGCACGAAATGTTACTCCAGCTCAACGTCCTGCACGCGGTCCCCACGTTGCTTTTCCCCCTTTGCCCGACCCGAAGACAGCACCAGATGTGCAGCCTGCTCCTGCAAGTGGCATGTACTGGTCGCGTGCCCCGGTTTCCGGAGCTCCTCATACCGCCCTGCGAGCGCATACGAGTACATTGGTTGGGTCGAATATTTACATATTTGGTGGCTGTGATTCTCGGAGTTGTTTCAACGAACTATATGTGCTGGATGCTGATGCGTTTTACTTCTCAAGCCCCTTTGTTTGTGGAGACATACCCGTGCCTTTACGAGCAATGACATGTACAGCGGTTGGGAAGAAGTTGGTGGTCTTTGGAGGGGGTGATGGACCAGCTTATTATAACGATGTCTACGTGCTGGATACCGTCAACTTCAGATGGAGTAAGCCGACAATAGGGGGAGAACGGCATCCCAGTAAACGAAGGGCGCACACGGCATGTTTATACCGCAACGGAATCTACGTGTTCGGAGGAGGTGATGGAGTTCGTGCTTTGAACGACGTATGGAGACTTGATGTTGCAGACACCAATAAAATGTCATGGAAACTCATTTCGGCCCCCTCCTCGGGTTCGATAGAGGACAAAACGAAACCCAAAGCTCGAGGGTACCACACAGCCAACATGGTTGGTAGCAAGCTTATTATATTTGGTGGATCGGATGGCGGGGAGTGTTTTCGAGATGTATGGGTATTTGATGTGGAAGCACTTACCTTCTCACCAGTGCATATTCCCCTCTCTTATCCTCGACTTTCACATACGGCTACAATTGTCGGATCATACCTCTTTGTGATAGGGGGACATGACGGGGTGGAATATTCAAATGAGGTGTTACTGTTGAACCTAGTAACCATGGTATGGGACAAACGAAAAATATATGGGCAACCCCCTAAACCTCGAGGTTACCATGGAGCTGTACTACACGATAGCCGACTTGTCGTTGTGGGTGGATTCGACGGTGGCGAAGTATTCGGGGATGTTCAGATTTTGGAGTTGGCGGTTCATGCCTATTATAGCCAAATTAGTCATTTTAGTATTGATGTTTAGTACAAGGATTTCCGGCGGTTTCTTTCCCAAAAGATTTGGTGTTGATTAAGCGACCGAGCAAGAGTGTGTGGGTGGTTTGTTTTATGCTTTATGATATTATGACTTTATACGAGTTTAGTTATGTACATGTACATAGGCTAGCAAGCTACTGTCAAGTAGTAAAGCAACCCAGATACCCCTTGGATAGTGCAAAAGAATAAAGGTTCTGCTTCACGAGATTCAATACTTTAATGGATTTTGATTTTTATACAATGAGTCTCGCCCCGGTGTCCCTGTAACTAACTCCATAAAGTAATCAATATCTACCAGCTGTACAAGAAAAGTCCCCTTAATGTGACTCCTTCTCAACCGTCGCAATGCAGTAAACCAACCCCCTTTTCCTTAACGGCGTTAATGCACCAAAGTCTCATCAATATGCCTTCCCTTAGCCGAGGGAAGCGAACCTTTGTATTACGAGAATATTTTTAATCCAGAAAAATCCCTCATTCATTATACTGATTTACCTGATGCTGGCTTAGAGGATTTGTGCGATGCCTCCTCGGCCTTGACAGCATTTTTCCTCGCCTCGATTTTTCGCTCCTCAGCAGCTACCATATCTAAATCAAAACAGTCAGTACTAAAATTCCTCCAAATGATATCTGAAAAATCAAACAAGAATATTAAAAACTTACCTCTCCATAAATCCTCTCCCTGATAAGCTTCATGATGTACCCTCTTCTCAATCATATGCTTATGCTCCGGATCATTAGGATCCAAAACCATCACGCTCTCCCACCTCCCCTTCCCCTTCTTCGCATCACTCGTCTCAAACATCGCCGTCGCCACCAGAACCGCCAGCGTCAGACCCTGCGCATACACCCTCGCCTGCACCAGCTTCTGCGCGCCCGTCAGGTACTTGTTCCGCGACACCAGGCCGAATGCAATCCCCATCGATGCCACCCACGAGGCCGTCACGATCGGATAGCGGTTCTCGCGACCCCATTCTTTGGCCCGCTGGAGGCTGCTGAGTGAGGCTTGTGTGCTTTCTATTGCGAGTGAGGAGGAGTCTTTGTAGAAGGACTCGGGGTGCGTGGAGGCTTGGTAGGCGCGCGAGGCTCGGTCGGCCATTATTATTGCGGAGAAGGTGCCCGAGGAGGTGACGAGGAAGGCTTTTAGAGGGATTGTGAGTTGGCGGAAGGTGGGGAAGCGTTTGTGCGATGCGAAGACTATTCCTGCGCCCTGGGGAGGGTGTTAGTTGGCTGTTTTTCTGAGGCTGGAGGGGTGGATATTGGGGTATGGAGGGGTTGATGGGCGGAAGTTTGGGCGTGCCAATTGGGACGTACTGCTGTTAGACCGATAAGGCCTCCTGTGATTCCTCCTTTTAATGTGGCATCGTAGTGAGCCTCTTCTTCTTCCTTGGTGAGAATCTTCATTTTGAGGGATGGAGTTTTGAAGGGCGATTGGTGTTTTGTGGTGGCCAAAAGTTGCGAAAGTGCTTTTGAATGCTTCTTCCGAGGTCTTGAAGTATCAATCAAGAATTGACTATCGATTGAATTGCGGTTCTAGAACTCGTGGTATCCAATTGATCGTATGTTGTTGGTCGTACGTTGTAGTTGGATGCGCTCAAAAATCAATGGTGGTTCGGGATTTGTAGGTCAGGACGCCTTATTTGCGGGTCTCTTGAATCCTTTGCGGTTGAGTCTTGGTTGTAGGTCGATATCGATGTGGTGACAAAGAACAGCAACTTTCCAGACTTATATATGAAAACTCAATGACGAAAGATTCCAGATTCTTCGTCAGGAATTAGCGGAGATGCATCAAACTCGTCTGTTCTATCTTCCTCGTGGTGGAGTAGTAATCGAATAGTGATCGTGCAGTAGTAATCGTCCTGCAGAGAACAACAGCCGAAAATACACACTGACATCATTCCGGGATTTCAGCAGGCTGTGGCTGACTGGTTTTTGACATCCCGAAGCATCTCCTGAACATGCCGAGTTTAGGCGAGGCGCGCTTCCGAGTTCTCCCTACAAGTGCTGAGCATTTCCTCGCAATAGTTCTGATGATGGGAATTGAAACGGCACAACAATTTTTTCTTCATCCTGAATTTGTGGTTATCAATTGCATTTTCAATCTCTTCCAATTGATCGTGGTTATTATCGCGTTATCAATCGGGAGCACGTAGAAAGTGCCGAGCGTGGCTATTTTCTTCCATTAAGCAGGTGAAATTCTTTTAATTGTTACGTTCCTCCTCTAATTATAGTTTGCTTCCGCTTGAATCTTCTTTTCCCTTATAATTTACGTTGTCATTTTTGTGTTTGGCTTTAGATTTAGATTTAGCCTTGAATTTCCTCTCGTCCTCTAAATATCTCTTCGCTTCTCAAGCGATCCTGCGGAAAGTTTTCAAGATACTAGGGCGAAGGAAAATGAAGTGAAGGGGGTGGAGAGTGAAAGCTAGACACGATCTTTGACCATATTACGGCCCGGTTTTCAGCTGAATCAGCGAATCAGAGACTCGTATCTGGGCGATATAGATTTTTCTCACATGTGATCTACGTGCTAGTGTCTAGCTTTGTATACCCCCTTTAGGAGAACTAGGAGAACTAGGAGAATTTAAATGGTAATCATTTGCTTCTTCTCCAGTCTTTTAGGAAATTTAGCCGCGATATTCAAGGTTTTATGAAACGACGAAGAAAGGTGTCGCGGGAGTGTCATCTCAAACCCTAATAGTCAGTGCGTCTTCCTACGAAGCTTACAAGCGACAGCTTCGTAGGAAGACGCACTGACTATTAATGTTAAGGTTACAACGGGAAAAGAATACTTGTAGAAAACTTTGTATGAAGTATATTTGGCTCCCCAGGGCTCTTTGTTACGGAGTAAACCCGCCGGCAGTCGAAATAGAAATCTGTGGTCCAATTGAAGAAAACAGATCATAAGCTTTTGGAGTCCCTGTTACCGGGTATATTTTACTTAGTACGACCAAGTCACCAAGATTTACACTTGATGGCTATAAAAAGAGATTGCTTAGTGTCGGTCATTTAATAATCTACAACCATGCCAAGGTGCGCATCAAATATTTAAACGTCTTTGACTTCGGTGCAGATCCCAGCACTACCGTACTTAGCACTAGTATTGAACCGATCACGTTCCAGTGGCCTTGGCGTGGAAGTACCGAGTGGTAATCCCTGAGCTAAACCCTCGTTGACTAAAATGTCTCGTGATGGTCTCTTGGTAGGTTGTTCATATAGTACAGTACAAAAACTGGGTTTTGTTTACCACCACCGATTCCGGAACTGTATAGAAAGTCCCGGTTAATGCTTCCTGCTTGGCCCAACGAACTTTTCAAGCCAAGTGAGGTAGTTAAGCTTTCGTTGAACCTGACCACTCAATTCTGAGTCTCTGACAGTTCTTTGGAGAGAGAAAAAGCACAGGATAATTTCAAATCCCTGAAACTCAAACGATTCTATTCTTAGACACGGACTCCCGCGAAGTATGGTGATTTATCCAACTTCGATATGGTATATAATAGGGAGAGGCTCCAATGGAATAGCTTTCTCTCCCATCTCTATCGATTTCCTTCTTTTCGCCTCGTTGCAATTTTTGAGCGTCTTTTTTTTCATTCATTCATACTTTCGTCACCCACACTCGTTTATTTACTTTCAACCACATTCGGTTCCGAGCTTGCTAGTTAACCATTTGCAACCGCCAAAATGCAATTCATCAACCTCCCAACCGCTCTTTTCCTCCTTGCCTCCGCTTTGTCTGTGACCGCTGCTCCCATTCAGTATGTCTTTGCATCCTATCTAATTGATCTTTCCCACAACTAACGCTTAACTAGAAATGAGGTAGCCCTCGAAACTCGCGACCCCGCAGGCGCAACGGGCATCAAGAACTTGATTTCCACCACAATCTTCAGGCCCAAGGGAAAATTGCACGCCCGAGACGAGCTT
>LT855412.1:1816150-1834903 GCA_900184765.1 Hymenoscyphus fraxineus | reverse complement strand
TCGCCAAAGTCTCCCAAGTCTCCAGTTCCCGGTAGTCCTAGGGAGCGCAATCACAAGCGGGATGAACTGGAAGCACGCGTATGGCCTAAAATTCCACGACCTTCGTCTCCAAAGTCTCCAAAGTCTCCCAAGCCGGTTCCCGGCAGTCCTAGGGACCGCAATCACAAGCGAACCCTTCCGTCGGAGTATTTCGCTAAAGATCCAAATGAGGTGGAGCAAAACTTCGATGCAGATGGCTGGGCAGCTTAGGGTGGACTAGTCAACATTGATGTCGATGGGGATATGGCGCAGTAAACCTCCGCCCGTTGGCACCATTTCTTTTCGATGTACTTTCTTGTCTTTCTGTTTGGGAAAATGTAGTTGTATGTGGAGGAAAAATAAGCAAAGAGGAATGTGGTTGGAAGCGGCTCGGTGCCTGAAGATGGACCAGTCACTGTTTTTGTATTATATGAGATAGAACAGCAAATACCCGTCCGTTTTCTGACTCAATTTTTCCATTGTATGTCCGGGAGTGTATATATATGTAGACTCGTGCTCCCACAGGGGTTCAATTACTAACTTATCCCTTCCATATGCGAGAATTTCCAAAAACGTGCACTTAAAGTATCTATAGGTGGATGTAAAACTAAGGCTTAGAAGCTTGGAAACATAGCCTGGTTGGCTAGACAATTTTATTTTGCGGAGGAAATGTTGTAAAAATGGACGTTTTACTCTCCCTGCGTGCATGCTTTTTTTTATAACTCGCGCGTCTGAAAGTGATAACAACGTAGTCAAAGAAATGCTCCGGTAGATCCAAAATAAAAGCAAGTCAAATCAAAGTCCACTAGTATTTTTCTTATATGTTTCTAAAATTTATAGAGTAAGAGAACTATCTTTCACAGCCAAGTCTCAGCGGTACAAATTTGGAAGTTTTTTCCGTCCCTGTAAAGGGTGAGTAAGAAGAAAAAATACCGAAACTGATAATCTGGGTGCCTCTAGTTAGTGAAACAGTTCCTTCTCCTGGTAGGTCTTCCTTTCTCTCCCTGCTGACAATCTAATAATCAGTGCCCTACCCTAAGATGCGGGTTCTAATGAAGTGAGTGACTTGGTCACAATTACTATATATACACCATGAAAGAATCTTATACTAAACTTCGAGCACAAGTAAATTGATTGTCTTAGTATACATACGATAAAGACAAGGAAAGAAGACAAGTAATAGCTAATATGTACTAGGAGTACTCAGAGTCATGATTGCGCCTCTTATGTTCTATTAAACCTTTTCCTGTTTCCTACGATTAGCCGAATTATAATTTATAAAGACGATAAATATTAACAGTTTACCATTTCTCCTTTGTCACACTACTAACACTTATATAGGTACGGCCGTGCTAACATTGTAAAAGAGAAGCGATTCATCATTCTCTTTACTTTCCCTAAATTACCTCTGAAATTACCCCTCTTATCATTGAAAGGCACTTTATCTAAAATCAACTAATGTTTGTTAACCTGTTGAGAACTAGATTACTATGAGCATCCATCGTTTTCAAGCCTTTATATGTAGTGCTTAAAACAAGTGGTGTAGTAATAATGTTAGAAGACGAGGGCATAATGTGGAATGGATAAGCTGGAATATAGAGAAGCTAGCTAGGGGGGCCCGGGAGCAGGGAGTCTTATAAGACGACCCTGACCGAGTTGGAGCAGCTAGAATACTAGGCAACCACCTAGGCAGCCAAGACAGGAGTCTTGGCTAGAACCATGTCTTAACAGATTACTTCAGACCTGTTTAACCTATAACATTTATACGATCCGCTGGATATATAATTCCTACCACTTTTCTTTCCTTCTAGGAGCCATCTTTGATTGTCAGTTGTAGTTTCACCTCTGATTAAAACTAGAGATTCTCAATAACATTAATAAGTTTATGTTTAATGTCCCTACAATTTAATTAGAACTATTATAAGATTGGAAATCTGCCCTTCTAGTACTAGGACACTTTGATTCGCAGGCATTTGTAGGAGAGCTCTTACATTTCTATAACTAAACTAGACATTGACAACTGCAGGAACTTGACAACATATTTCTCTATCGAAGCTGCAATACTTGACTCAAAAAAATATTCGCAGTCGTCTAACTTTTCATTTAATAACATAGAGTCGTTATTCTAGCACGTTAGCATTCTTTTTGTTGTGAAATAGCGCACTTGACACAAGTGCTTGTAATTCCTCTGAGAGATATTGCTCTAGATCCGCGGTTACTTATAGAGTGAGTAGAACATCTTCGTTAGCTTAGTGAATTACTAGCGAGGAGGTAGTGAATCAAGCTTCTTTGTGCTTCAGAGCGGGCATAGCCCCCTCACCCCCTGAGAGCCGAGTCAACATACGGAGTACATCCCGCGACCTTATCATGCACCCTGATCCCGTCTAATTCACTCACTAATCACCCATATAGAGGTAGGTATTCTCGGTGGGTACTGCCGAGGGACGGGGAAAGAAATGAGAGGGGTATAAACTACCGAGGTAATAATGAGCGCTCTATAAGAATCTATTCACTGAGAAATTCCATGTTTCTACCACCTTCTCTTCTTCTTTGGACGTACGCAGAAGGACAACCTTACCCGATCAGAACATTGTTTCTAGGTAAAGTTGTATGGATAAATATCTGATATTGGCTGCTAACCAGTGTGTAGGCATTCACTGTAAATTAGTTCTCCAAGCCTTGCAAATACGATTGATGAATGTCCTTTGGATCAGATAATTTCGGCGGTGAATTTTCAGATCATTTTATGATTAGTAATATATTAGTAAAAATTTACTATTCTCTGTTGCTAGTAATATGGAAGGAAGGCTAGAGTGCCAGAAGAGTTGTTTTTAGATGACTAGGGAGCTGATAACAGCTATTATGTATAGTATAAAGTTGGAAAGGTTAATAGACATAAGTACATTTTTAACGCACCTCATATTAAGAGAATAAGGGCGATTTTAGAGCTATGACTAAGAGTAGTAAATAGAACAATGGATTGATTCTATTTTTGAAAATGAGTATGAACCACAATCAGGCATATAAGCAATTATGCCATTGTAATCCTCAAATCCCTCCTTTGGTTAATTAGACTATTGTAACCGATATACTATAGCACTAAGGGCTAGAATTGGCCAGGTGTAGAATGCGGAATACAATAGGCTTTGAATACTATAACAACATACTAATCTATATGAAGGACTACGGTCCCTAATTCCTCTCACATTCTAAATAATAGCATTTTGTACCTTACATCTATTGTTTTGTATATTTTGTAGATGTAGCCGATCCAGTAGTCGGTAAAGAATAGACTAGAAGATTTATTAGTTCTAGCTAGAAGCCAAAACCTATACAATATCTAGGAATGGTGTTGCGGAAAGTTTACCCCCTTTGTCGTTTTGGCATGTGACTCTTACATTCAGCGAGGCCTCCTGAATGTTCGATATAGATCCATATGAGTCACACTAGTCCTGTTCAGAAAGACGCTAGTCCCATTCAGGAAGGCTCCATGATACAGGAGAGCTCCTATATGAGAGCACTGCTCCTCCCTTAGCTAGCTTCTTTTACATTATCCACTTTTTACAGCCCTTTCTAATAGTTTCCTGTTTTGCCTAACAAATAGCTTTATCTTTTTGGGTATAGAAGTCTCATATAGCGTTGTACTTTGACTACTTATCTTAGATTACTCCATTTACTTTCTAGGTAAAAAGTATATTCTTTAATCAAAAACCAAATTGTATTATTAATTGAAATAATAATTATTGCGAAAGCGAGAAACTCACTAGTTAGTAGGAGAGTAATATTATAAAGTCTAATTAACGAGTTACCCATGAATCAAGTATTGAACTTGACGGTTACCATAGCACACGTAGGTAGCGTAGCCGTTTACTTGTCTTCTCTATCCAATGATGCAATTATTCACCACCTATTAGGACAACCACAGCATACTACAGACTTCTTCCTCAATTACAATGAATCATGGCGACACAAAATTTTCAGTCTAACAACATATCTGGCCAACAGGAAATAATCAATGAAGGTGAGATATACTGGTGGTCACGGAGGTTGGTCAGATCAATCAGGTCCCCTATTTCTTTGAGTAATTGTTCATATATGAGAAATTTATAGAGCAAGACAGACGCTGTCATGACTCGTGAGATTTGCAGCATTTGCCTTCCTCTCAAAGCCATCTACCTCATTTACATCTCGTACAGAGATGAGAAAGCTTTGTTACAAGTGTGTTCTATATATAGCCTGTGAATTAGGAGACTGAGGATATTAACTGAGCAAATGTAGTAGTATCTGACAATGTTTTGTAGATTATGTTGTCAGACCTTTTTCTTTGGGTCTGTCTAGCAATTTTTATTTTTGGAGACATAAGAAAGCAGGTTTAGGATAACTTGCTGGAATATTTCCGGATTGAGGGAAAAGCTCAAAACTTCAAAAGGACGAATATTGACTCCTTTCGTAGAATTACTTAGGAGCATACAAGGAGTATCTCAGTGTATGGTTCTGGTAAGATTGAGCGCGAGCATCGAAGAGAAGGAAACGAGACTATCTACCTCAAAGATATCAGCCCAATTCTAGCTTCATACCCCCATAACCCCAGACAGATCTGTCGTACCATTCATGAATTCTTCTGACAGAAGCTTATGGAAAGGTACGATTTAGTTAACATTCATCCCCATTTTATTATGCTAGCACATTAGCATTAGCACATCTTATGCCAGGCTGCCACATATAGCCCCTGAGGTAGGAAGGGATCGAGTTTTCCACCCCAAATTTATCCTGACAATAGAATTTAACCTTTAGCCGATTTAATTAAGAAGTAGACTTGACGAAAACCAGCGGCTCTCAACCAGATCAAGAGTCTATTTATCAGCGGTAGAACTAGGAACTCTAATACGAAGCGATTCTTGATTTATCTGATTTATACACAATTACTGCCCTGTTGATATAATTCAGGAGACTGTCGCATGTATAATGTACATAAATAGACCGCGGCAGCTGGAGTTTTTCGGACCTTTCAGGGCAGCTCCACGGATGCTATCATTCCGATTTTGATTCTGCACAGAATAATTTCAGACAAAAGTCCTTGATTATCGGAGAATTTCCAAAGAACAGGCTCAGCGAAGCCTTGGTGGAGGAAACTTATTCTTGTAAGTCATCAATAAGTGAATAAGTGTCCCATTTTTAGCAACAAATTATCTGAGGGGATTCACCTTGCTTTGGGCCCTATGACCTTAAATATTGATCTGGACATAATAGGTGCTGCTAGAAGAACACATTGGCCGATTTCCCATTCACGTTTGTTTTGTGTTCCTCACAACTTCCGGGCTTGTCAGAGGCAACATCGCGTCAAATTCGTGGAATGAAACTTTCTAACTACAACATCAACTATCTCTCAAACATACAACCCGCGCACGCATATCTCCAACAGGGGACCGCATAGGATTCTTACACCATCACCATACATACCGAGCCCTTCGACACCCAGCGTCTGAACACAAAACAAATATCCTTGTCCAGCATAATGACTATCAACGAGGGGGAACTACAGTGCTTCTTCTGCTTGGATGTGTTCCCTATTGCTGAGGGAGTGAAGATCTCTTGCGGGCACGCTTATTGTGAAGTATGCATCCCAGAACTGTTTGAGCAGGTCACCATGAACATAACCCTTTTCCCACCAAAATGCTGTGATCAAGAACTCTCCCCAGCGATGTTTGGTCATTTCGTTCCGGCTGCAGTCCTCCAAAAATTCAATATGATAAAGGATGTTGTTTCAGCCAGAAGCAACTATTATTGCTCAATAGCAACATGTTCCCACCCTCTTCGTCAAAAGGACATCGAGAAAAACTTGGGAACTTGTCCGGTCTGTGAGAAACAAACCTGCCTCGAATGCAAGTCTCTTGCTCATGAGGGGGAATGCAAGAAGGACGAAGAGGAAGAAAAGCTTCGACAACTGGCTGCGGAGAATAAGTGGCAGGTCTGCCCTAGCTGTGGTCAAATGGTTACTAGAACTGGTGGGTGCAACATGATGGTGTAAGTTTCCTATATCCAACACCGAACGACAAGTTGACTGACATGAATAGTTGCGTATGTAAAGCAGAGTGGTGCTATGCTTGCGGGAAGCGCGAGTGCAGAATCGCGCATCGTTGATATTGATATCTTACAGTATCGAGGGGATGTGATGACATATCGCTTCGAGTAGAATCGGAATCGCTATATATTGTTTGTTATCGACATAGCGATGTATCAGCGGGGGGTTATTTCCTTGAACGGACGGCCAATAGAACCAAATAACGAAAACTATTCTATCCCACCTGCTATTTTTCATCCTTCAGGTCACACATCTCTCAACAAAGTGTTACTAACTATCTAAGTATTTCCTTCCTAATTACTTACTTACGCAAGAAGCATGGTTCATGTAGCAAGTATGAATACCTCTCAAGCCAGTGCTGTATCTAAAGTAAACATTCATGTTTGAAACTGGAAAGTTAAGCGAAGAGACCCCCTTTTCCAACATTCCAACTTTCCAACTTCCAAGCCATCTAGGAATTCCTTAAAGGATTCTTATGAAATATTCCTAACTCTTTGTGACTAATTGAAGTAAGGTGCTATAATATTTTCTATAATACAAGACACCTAAAGTAAACTATACTAAAACCTAATTCTCGACCCCTTTAGTTAAATAAGATTTTATATTAGTAATATAAACTATATTTTTATTAGCTAAATAGAGTAATTAGATTAAAAGAATAAGATTACACTTACTAGAATTTTTATATAAGCCTTAGTTAAGTACTATTATAAGAGGGTCTAAAAAATTTCTTAAAAAAATTAAGACTAGGTAGGGCTAGTAAAAAAATATAGTTAATTTTAGGTATAGTTTACTAGATATACCCCTATTAAGTATAGGTCTAGTAGGGGTATTAATAAGTATATACCTATATACTATACGCTTTATAGCTATATCTACACCTACTTTACCTTTCTTTATAGTATAACTATACTATTATTATAATTAAACTACTACTTTATTTTACTACTTTATTTATTAATATAGATAAACTAACTAGTTCTTTCTTTCTACTAAAGTAACCCTAAGTAGGAACAATTGTTAGAGATTAATATATCCCTCTATACTATAATAAGTTACTATATAAACCCCTACTTAATAAGGACGAATTAGTATTTATCGAAGACTACTTTAGTAAAATAGTAGACGTAAAGGACAATTTAGATAAAGAGAATATTAAGGTTCCTATAAATACTTTAATCTATAAGTTTTAGAAGGATAGATAAATAATTATAGAGAGTAATAGAAAGTTTATTACTCTTAGAACTCCCTCTCTTTTATACTAATAAACCTCGAATCCTATACTAAAAAAGAAGACTAAATATAATAGAATAAGTTAAGTAATAGAATATTAAAAGGTAAAAGAGATAAAGGATTTAGTAGATATTATCTCTAAAATAAAACTATTAAATACTCTTATTAATCCTACTATAATTACTCTAGCGTACTTAACGTCTCTATATAGTAATAAGCTTAGTATAATTAGTAATCTAGGTTTTAAACCTATTATAAGGCTATTATAACTAATAGTTCTTATAAATACTATATTAAATAGCCTACCGGTTTAGTTTATATTAGATCTAAAGGCTAGAGCTAGAAAAGAGATTCTAGATTCGCTAGTAGATTTAGCTAGTAGGGTTAAAGTTAATATACCTAATATTTTAACTATAGAATAAGTCTATAAACGCCTAACCTTCTATAAGAAGAACCTAAACTACCTTCTAGCGCTCTAGTAAGATCTCTTTTTATTATATTTATTTACTACTAATATACTTAAGCTAGAGATATATAAGCAAGGGTAGATTACTATATTACTTAATATTATAAGGGTCTACTATCTTAAGACCTTTAGAAAGTACCTTACTTATAAGATTTACTTACTTTATTAATATTTTATATAATATAGTACCTTACTAGTTTTATACTAAGGGAGTAAAAGGGGGGGTAAAAATACCTTATTTTTAAATAACAAATAAGTATTTAATACTTATAGATTATAGTATTTATTATAAGATAAAGGCGTTATTACTCTAATTACTTTTATTTATATAATTAATAACTATTTACTCCTATAATTACTAATTGTCGGTATAAGTGAATTATACCACTCGAGGCTACTCACGTGCCAGCCTTGGCNTACTAAACTATTAGCCTTACTCTAACACTTTCCTTATTATCTTTCGGCTCTATTAACTTAGAGTTAAACTAATACTAATTAGTATAAGCGCGCGTATAGATTAGATAACTATAATTCCTTGACGCTAGATATTATAGCCGTTATAAAGTAGTAGTTCTACTACCTTACCTTTTAATACGAATTTATTACTAGGGGACAAACGGGGTAGAACTAATACTAACGTAATAAGTGCCTAGAGGGACCTCGAAAGTACTAGAATTATATATTATAGTAGCTTCTAGTTAACGATTAATTTATTAACCTAGTACTCTAAACTATAAGACTTAGAGACTAATACGATTCGTATTAAGTTTAGGTATATCGAAGGATAGCCTAGCTATTACTATAGTACGAATTTGGTGTAGCTAGATATTAAAGGATTAAGTATAAAAGCCTAATTAATACTTTGCCTTAATTATACGAACTTTAAAACCTAGTTTTACCTTCGTCTATTCTGTTATAAAACAGATACTAAACGCCCTCTAAATTCGACTATAAAATACGGTTCTACATTTGCTAGTTCTGTTATAAAACTAGTATAAAAGCCCTTTAAATATAAATATAAAATATAGTTCTATATTCGCCTATTCCGTTATAAAACAGGTACTAAAACCCTTCGATACTACTACTACTTCCTTTATTATAAACAAGTAATAATACTACTAAGTTAAGCCTTAAGAATATTACTATATTTACCTTTTATAGAAGTGGGATACCCCTTAATTACCCCTTAAAACAATAATAAACACCTACTAAAACAATAGTATTTACTATAGAATACTATATAACTCGGTAATTATAGCCTACGCTATTTGGCAGTTCTAGCCTAGGAGGACCGGAAAGTACCTAAGCTACTACTAGCACCTAACACTAGCAACTTTAGTTTCTTAATTCGCCTATAACCGTACTAAAACTAACAATTAATATAGCGGCATATAGAGGCGATAAAGAGTAATTGGTCGATTTATCTAACTATAACCCTAAGCCTAATCTACCTAATAATAAAATTAATAAAGGAGAGCGAATTCTACCTAATAATATACTACGAATTCTACCTTGTCTTATAGACTTTAAAGAGGATAAATTATTACTTAGTAAGTATATTACTTTACGGCGTAAGGATTACTAGTCTAAGATATATCCTACTAGTTGCTATACGGATAAACTACTTAAAGATAGTAATCTATACTATTAATTTATAGAGGATTTTAAGACATAGACTTTAGAAGACTTTAAGTATACTTATATAAGAAACCTCGGACAACTTTATATAGTTCTTCGAGACTATAGTGTTTAGATTAATAAGAGACTATAGGAGGTATAAGTTTCTCTTACTTTATTTTATACTATTTAAGAATAAGCTCCTATATACTAGCCTACTAAAGATATTATTAAATAAGTTAGTACTAGACGAACTAATTCAACCTTATTATAAATACGCTATAGTAACCTTTGTAGTTCAAAGGCTATAGACGAGATGTTTATACTACTATTATCGGACCTTAGTAGACTACTATCTCGACGACCTATAGGGGAAATACCAAGACCTAAATTACGCCCTAAATTATACCTTTTAAAGTAGTCTTTAAGAGTAAATTTATACTTGCCAGACCCTATAAAACTACTTAACTTAACTAGTATAATACTAGATCTATAGCGCCTAAAACCAAGCTAAGTATATACTACTCCTTAGCTACGTATACCTTTTTAGATAATACTAAAGGTATAACCTTCTTAAGCTTATAATATACTAAGATTAAACAATCTATTCCGTTAATCTATAGTTAATTGACAATTACTAGATACTATTAATAAGAAGGATAACTATAGCAAACGTAGGTAATATAGCAAGTATAGACGAGCACCTACTATAGAGATAATTATATTAATACTATAAAAGCTAGTACGACAGATATATAATATTCTACTATCTAAATTACTAAGCCTACTACCGAGCTATATGTTATTAAACTATCTTATAAACCTTCGAAAGCCTATAGAGAATATCCTTAATACCTCGATTCCGAGCATATATATAATACTACTTTAAGCTCTACTATTTAGATATCTACTACCTCCTCGCTAACCTATAGCTATTCCTACTTAAGGTAATATATTCTCGAAACCTAAGGTATACGCTCTATAACCTTAAAAGCCTAGGAGTTCTATATAATCTGAATTAATTAACTTAATTATAAGTAAATTTTAAGCGGAACCTTAAGAGCTACTTCTATAGTAAGAATATTTTATACTACTAACTCTAGGACAAGCTATACCTAGTATAGAGAATTATATAAGCTATAACTTCTAAAAGGTATTATACTAACCGCGAGTACCGGAAGTATAGTAGTAGACTTATAAGTAAGAATAACCTGAATAGCTATATTCTCTACCTATTCGTACTAGCTATAATATTCTAAAGCTTTCGACTAACTAGTAATATAGGACTACTTTTAATTAACACCTAGCTCTACTACCTTTAGTAGTAGCTCTACCTATTTAATAACCTTAGTAACCTTAGCTAGTTGTTCTATTCTATAATATAATTTTAACTATAAATCGTATTCTATTACCTCTACTACTTAGACCTACCGCGGACAGCTAATAAATCCAAGCCCTTTAAAAGATATATTATAATAATATAAGATATAAAGGTTATAATAACGTATTTATTATAAAATTATAAGTCTTTTATTAATAATATAAGATAATTAGTATTTAAGCGGACAGCCTTTTAAAGGTCTTTCCTACTATACTTAAAGGAGACGTATTAGTATATTACTATACCTAGATTACTAAGTTAAATCTACCTTTTATAGATGCTATACAAGCTATATAGGCGTACTTTAAAGATAGAAACTATTATTAATATATATAAGACGAATAGAATAAGTATATGCTTGATTACCTTAAGAACGAATACCCTAATAAATTACTTATAGTATATTTCGACATAATACTTACTAAGTTACAAGATCTTTGTATAGGTCTTCTAGACAATTTATAAGGTAATAAGTACTTCTATAAGAGTATTATTTGCTATTACCGCGGAATCCTAGAGTATATTAATATTATTATTTAACTACTAAATATAGTTAGCGAGCTTATTACTTCTATAAAGTTATCGATTTTATAGTACGAGTTTATTAAAGGTATAATATATAGGAACAAGGATAACCTTAAAGGCACTTTTACTATAAAATTAACGGATAACTCTACTTCCTTACTATTAACTTTGTTCTAATAACTATAAGTACATTTAGATATCTACTATATAGACTATAAATTCTATAGACAAGATAGACGTAGCTATAAGGATTATAGTAATCGATAAGGTTATAATAGACTTTATTAGATATATAAGAGTCTAAACTACTATATAAATAAATACTCTGTTAAGGAATAGGCACGGTATAAGAAGAAGTAGTAGAGTTAATTTAAGAAGACCTATAAGAGTAATTACGATAAGGACGAACTAGATAAGATATATTATACGTTCGTTATAGATTTTAAAGGTTCAGATACCTCTAAAAGTAAGAGTTCTATAGACTTGGATTCGAGTTCTATTAGACTAGCTAAATATAATATAGGCTACTACTATATAATAGAACCTGTTACTTTAGACTTATTAGATAATAATAGCGCTTATTAGCTAGTAAACTAGTTTAATAACGTATCTTATATATACTAGATCGGGTTTTAAGCTAATAATAAGCTGTTTTATAGTAATTAAGATATAGACAAAACAGGCGTACTTTCTACTATTACTACTATAAGAGCTTTAATACTAAATAAGCGCTAAGGCCTAGAGTACTTTTATAGTATTATAATTAATATAGGTATAGCTACTTTTAACTCTATAGGATAGGATTAATATATAGTATATAAAGCTATTTATACTTCGCTATTACAACCAAGTACTATAAGCGTTTAATTTAGTATTAGAGTATTAACTACTAAGGGTTATATAACTATTGATATACTACTTAGACTAATGGACTTTTATGTATTTAAGATCGAACTTCTATTTATTATATACCTATAGGAGTTAAATAGACGTAAAGCTACCTTTCTTAATCTTAAGAACATAATTTAATAAGAGGATAAATCTTATATTATAGTTATCTATTAATTTAGACACCCTTTTATAGTATAGGGACAAGCCTTATATAACTTTATATAACAATTCCTAAACTCTCTAACTAAGACTAAATTACGTTAACTTTATAAGCGATTTAGCTACCTATCTATCTAAAGATTATAGAAGGTCGTAGAACAAGCTAGATATAAAGTAGACTCATACATCCTTAAGAAGTTAGCTAAGTACTATAATTACTATTAAAAGTATAGTGCCTCGCTATATAGATTCCGCTTTACGCTTAAGGACAATAAGAACTTTAATTATATAGTCTATATAGATATCTTCTTTATTTTAGGATAATCTATACTCTATATAATTAACAAAGCTACTAATTAGAACATAGTATATTAGCTTTAAAACCTCTTAGTAAAACACGTCTAGGATATAGTTAGAAAGTACTAGATCTATATATTCGTAGGACTAATAGATATACTTATTACTAACGTAGGAAAGAACTTTACGTCTAAGGAGTTTAAGTTATATACAAGTATACAAGGTATTTAAATAACTACTATACTAGTAGAAGTATATAATTTAATTAGATTAGTTAAACGTTACTATAAGCTAATTTACTACGCCTACTTAATTATCTACGAAGAGCTCCCGGACCTATATAAGGATTTTATACTCTAAATAGTAGTAAAAGCTATTAATAATACCGTAGGACCTAATAAACTAACTCTAACCCTACTTATATTTAGTATATATCTAAAGATAACCGACTATAAAACCTATTTAACTATAGTCGCTTAACGCTCTAAAACACTTCGAAAGGCTATAGCAGAAGTACGTAAGATTAAAGCTAAATACTAAGTTTATAATACCCTTAATATATAAAATAGACCTTTAAATAAAGTTAAGGATTTACTACTTAGTTTAGAAGTTTAGGTTTAGCGTAAGAATAAGAAGTAGTAAGGACTATATTTATTATAAGAATAAGATAGTAAAGAAGTTACTATTAAAATTAACGATTAATTAGTTAAGTTTTAAAGTATAGTTATTAAACCTTGTTATTTAAATAAAGACGTAACTAACCTACTCGATCTACTACTTTATATTAAACCTATAAATATAGTAACTTATCTAGGTACTAAGGATATACTACTTTTAACTAATAAATAAGTAGTACTACCTAAGGGTTAAGCCTAGCCAAAGCGCGGTCGTAGTTACCTATGTAAGTATACTATAGTTCATTACCTTAAGGTAACCTTGACTTAGGACTCGGAAGATGGTAATTTAACCTATATATATCTCGTAGATAATAGTACTATTTATACTACCTTTAATAACTCCCGAGAGATTAAAATAAATAGATTAATAGAGAATAGAGTATATAGAATTGTTTTCTTTAATAATCTACTAAAAGACGCTTATATATTTAGTTCTAGATTTATTAATACTATTAAAAACGAGGGAACTTCTATTATATTTAAGAAGTTAAGACTAGTTATTAAGGCCTTTAATAATAATAAAAAGAAGATAGTCCTAATATAGTCTTTAACAATTTAATATATTAGTATTTAATTAATTATTACTCTTATAGTTATCCTTTTATATACTAGAGACAAACCTTTAAAGCTATAGCTCTATAATGTAGTTTAAGTATATACTTAATTAAAAACTACGCTTAATCGACCCTTCTTTATACAAGGACTAAAAGGATCGCTAAAGTAGGAGAACATATACTTCGAGATTATAAAGCTGTTATATAGTATTCCGGAGTCTAGTAACTACTAGTATAATACGTATCTTAAGTACTATATAGAGAAGCTACATATAAAGTAATCTATATATAACTCCTACCTATTATATATAAATTATAAAGGAATGTTTAGGATAGTTAGATTATAAACTAACGATACCCTTATACTTAGTAATACTACGTTCTTAGATAAAGAGTAAGAAGAATCTAAGGCGTTTAAGTTAAAACCTATTAAATAATTAACTACTAAAAAACCTCTTAAATTTAATAGCGCGAATATTAATTTAGACGAAGATAGTTCGATTATACTTACCTATAACTATACCTCTTGAATTAAACTTGTCGAAGACAAGCTAATTAATATTATAAGTATAAGAGGATTAGTTTATAAGGATTGTTCTATAAAGGATTAATATATCGCCTAGCGAGTACTTAGGGTATATATAGTAACAGTTTATTAACCAGAGGCTATATTTAATCTAAACGTAGCTATATAATTAACGAATTATAAAAAGAAGGATATCTAGGTATTAAATAAGCGAATTTAATAGTTAATTAATAATCTAAAGAGAGGACTTAAATATATCCCTCTAGACTATAATTTGCTCTAACTTATTCTATTTATTAACGCTTCTTTTACTAACCTAACAGACCTATCGTTATAAATTAGATATGTCTTATACCTAGCGGATAAGGATAACAACGCTATAATTTTATACTAGAGTTCTATAAAGTATAGACGAGTTACACGAAGTATTCTAGCTTCTAAGCTATATGTTCTAAGTAGAGGGTTTAATATAGTAGGAGTTATTAAGTTAACTTTAGACGAAATCCTCGGTCGTAAGCTTGAATTAACTATTTATACTAATTCTAAGTCTATATATAATTACTTAACTAAACTTAGTACTACTAAGGAGAAGCGATTAATAATTAATATAATAGTACTTTAACAAGTATACGAATAACATAAGATCTATACTATTATATAGATTTAAGGAGATACTAACCTTATAGATTCGATAACAAAATTAAAGCTCTACTAGGCACTTACTAGATTAATTGAATCTAATAAGATTAAGATTAACGTATAAGAGTAGGTTAAACGTAGAGAGATTAGAAAGGGTATAGAGAATATTAAATAAGGTTCCTAGAGGTTTACAGAGTTTTCTTTATATAAAATAGGGTTTTGTTTTATATTATTTAAGGAACTAGGAGTAGTTAGTTATTTAGTTACGTACGTTACCGAGTATAGCCTCTTCTTCTTTTGAAGTTAGCCCTGTATTAGTATAAGTGAATTATATTACTCGAGGCTACTCACGTGCCAGCCTTAGCACTGAGTACTACTATATATAGTAGTAGTATCTATAACACCTTTACTCGGTGTATATAACTAATAGTTAATAATATAATACTTTCGATACTAAACTATTAGCCTTGCTCTAACACTTTCCTTATTGTCTTTCGGCTCTATTAACTTAGAGTTAAACTAATACTAATAGTTAGTAAAACTATTAGTACTAAAATAGTATATTATTAGCTCCCTTGAATTAGTTTTATATACTTTAACTCTTAAAAGGGAGTATATATTAATAGCTATAAAAGAGTAGACGTTATTAAGTACTATAATAAGGTATTTTTACTTATAATAGCCTTAATTAACTGTCTTACTACTTATTATATTAAGAAACTTAATCTAAAGAATAAGGTTACTAGTAAGTAGATAGTAATTTTACTAACCCTTAAACCTAGTAAGCGCTAGTATATACTATACTTTTATAATAAATTATACTTTTACTAAAATAACTTTTATAAGGGTATATAGCTTAGAGAAGAATAGTAGAAAGTACTAGCTAAAACTAGTATAGGAAGACTAGTCTATATCTTAGACCTTATAAGACTAGAGGGCTGTCTTATTAAAAGAGACCTTAATAGTAATATTACTTATAATACTAGGGTAATAATATATCCTAGTAAGAATAGTAATCCTTAGTAGAATACTAAATAACTTATAGAATAAATTAAAGACGTACTTAATATCTTTAAAGAGATCTATCCTAGTTATATTATAGTATTTATATTCGATTAATCCTTAGTATATACTTTATATAGTAAAGGAGCTCTAAATACCTTTAATATAAATTTAGGTAATAGTAGAAAGTAACCCCTACTTAAGAATACTACTTATCCTAGAAACTACCCGGACATATCGGGTTTACCCTAGCGAATATAGTACTATAGAACCCTTAAGAATAGAGATTTAACTAAAGAGAAGGTTCTAAAAGGTATTAAAACTGTTTTAAAGGAATAAGACTATTAGAATAATCTTTAATACCTAAAACTTAAGATAAAGTACGCTCTAAGGTATCCTAATCCTATTAAGGGAGACTTACTAAAAGACTCCTATTATTACACTTAAGTACTATAAAATTATAATAATTTTAGTTAATAAAAGTCTATTTTATAGTAATTATATAAGGATTATAGGTATAAGTGCCTATTCCTACTTAAATTCTACTATAAGTTAAATACTATCGAGATATACTAGGGTTATACTAAGTATTAATTCTACTAGGTTATTAAAAGGTTATTTATATATATTAAGGAGGAAGTAGTTATTACTTTAGATTCTTATTTTACGAATATAATCTAGTAATATTATAATTAAACCTTCTAATTTATAGATATATATTAATATAAATTAAGTATAAAAGTAGTATCTTAGTATATTATAAAATAGAAGTCTTATAAAACAATTTTAGAGACAGTTATATAAGAGTTTAATTAAGTCTATAGTATTAATAATTAGCCTTATAATTTATATATTTATATAAAATAATATAAGCGAGTATAAATAATATACTAATATACTACTTCTTTTATAAACCGTTCTACCTTATAGGTTTTCTAATTAGGCCTTTTAGTATGTTAGTTTAGTATTATAACGCCTTCCGAATCCTCTAAATCCTCTATAATAAGTCTCTAACTTACGCTTCTATTCTATATTAATCTATTTATATTAATACTATAGTTATTATAGTTTTATAAGGGGTAGAAAAGTACTCGGATTTAGTAGCCGAACTCGAGGTATTATTAAAGGAGGGCGAATTAAGAGGTTATTCTTTTAATCTAACTATAGAATATAAGGTCCCTAGGACTACTAGAAATTATTATAGGGTATAACCCTAATCTAGGAACCTCTATATCTAATATAATAGCTTTATATTCGACTTCGCGTTAAGGTAGAAGGTAGTAGTTTATATTAAGTACTTTTAAGTTAATTTGCCCTATTAGAGTTAAGGTTAGCCTTTATTCGCTACCCTTTATTTTAGGCGCTTATTAAGGGTTTAAGTAATTAATAACTTATAGACTAAATAATAACGTATATTAGAATCTATTATAAATAATAGTTTTATATTTAAAGGGTATTTTATACTAGTATAGAGATATTATAGTTATATAGTAGGTAGTTATATAATAGAGGAGTTTCTAGGTAATATAAGAAAAGTAGCCTAGTAGGAGTACTACCTACTTATATAATAACTATTAACTACTAAAATAAAAACTTTATATTAAGTGTTATATTAAGTAATTCGACTATTTAAATTCGATTATACTTATTAGAATTTTTATATAGCGTTTAGTTAAGCTATAATAAGAAAAGTAGGGCGAGCTAAAAAAATTAAGATAAATACTAAGACTTAATATATATAAGCCCTACAATTTATATAAATTATTTAAATTAAAGCTAGTAAGTATATTTTATTTAACTAATTCTAGCGTATCTTTCTATCTATTTAAATAACTATTAAGTGTTATTATTATTATAGTGTTATAATAGAAGTGTCGAAGTAGTCGAAAATTAGCTTTAGTGTGGTTCACTTTGGGTGTCTTGTATTATAGTATTAATGGAAGTAAATCGACGTTTTTCTAAAACAAGCGTATTGCCCAATTAAGGCTTGAATTGTTCAAAATATTCTCCCGTCTGCCACAACCAACCCTCACGATCAACTGAAATGAATGTATATCGGCCCATGCCAAATACACTGGTAGCCGAACGCATGAACCCGCGAGAAAGAGTCGGCTAACGATCAAGATTGAGTCATTGAATCAGCTGAGTTGGTTTTCGCTGAGGGGAGATCTGGTAGTCACATGCAACTTCTAGAAGCCCGTTCCCCTGCATTCCTGATGACGAAGCACACCGCCTTTGAATGCCAAATTGGACATTTAAAACATCACAGAAGCATCTTGCCTGCCGTCGGAGCTATCTCGGAGACTTCTTTACAAATGTAGTTGTTGGTGACCCTTTCTTGTATTTACACTGTATTATTCTCCAGTTAAGCACTTAGCATATGAGTAATGAATAACGTGGTATATATCAAGCTTTGATATTTCATGCATCTTTGTCTTATCAAAACTGGACAAGTCCGTGATACAACTCACAATCCTGCCCTCGCCGCTTTTTCAACATCGCACAGTTCTTGGCTCTCCCTCCCCCCACAAGCATCTCCCCTCCAATTCCTCCAAGCCTCCCAAGCCTCCCACTCTTTCAGCCCTGTAGCCAGACTTCCAGAAGCCACAAGGAACACCGCTCATACCTCTTGTCATGTCTTGTCACCTTTGCGTTCCCTTTTCCTGTCGGGTTATTTTCTCAACTC
>LT855412.1:1767853-1812698 GCA_900184765.1 Hymenoscyphus fraxineus | reverse complement strand
ACACCAACCCTCCTCACAAAAGAGTCATGCCTCCGCAACCCCTACCCACACAACCCACACCAACCCCCCACACCAAACCCCCCACCACGGCCCCTCTCCAAATCAGGAAACAACACCTTCCCCCCTGTCAAGACCGACATACTCGCGTATAGCGTAAACCTACCCATGACAGTATCTTACTTCCTTCGGTATGATGCATTCCTTCCTTCCTCGGGAAGACGGGAAGGTTAAATGGTCATGTCAAGTCAAGTCAAGACTAGCAGCTTAGGACGGTACTCCGTACTTGCCTCATTTACTCGTTTGGATTAGATTAGATTGACTTACTCTCGCCACATGAACAGACATACTGGTAGTCGTCCAGACACTCACTCACTCAACTAATCAACTCGGACATAAGCAAACCATATAATCAAAGATGGAGTGGCAAGGACTTTTTTCCGAAATATTTAGAAAAAACGAGACTCGATACATTCCAAGTCTGGAAAAAACACAAACGAGAAGAGACAACTATCTGACTCATCTATAATAATAGCGAAAAAACAACAAAACAGGAAAATCAAATAGAACAAAGGAAATCCCCGGGGAGTAAGAGCAAGAGGGAAATTACACCCCCCAATCACCCTCTCTGCCTTCCCATTGCCTCCATTCCTTGCAATGTGAAAACGATGCCAAAATGCAAATCCAAACCCCCCTCCCCCCCACAAAAACAAAATCAAGAGCATTCCCATCCCGTATGAGCGCACCCTCCCATAATCAGCCAGTAGGGGCATAAAAGATTGCCACTATAACAAGCGAGCAACTATCGTATCCCGACACAATAAGTACACAAAGCACAACAGAGCATGTACCAAAACCAAAGACAAAAAGGCCTTCTATAAACCTCCACACCCATTACGCCATTTTCATCCTTGAAACAATACTGTGGAATTAGTGACAAGAAAAAAAAAGCAAAAAGCTTTTATGATTTTTGTAACATGCCAGCAACAAAAAAGGCGAGGAAAAAATAGCGAGCGACACCGCCAGGCGAAATATGACCAGAGAAGGGTAGGTGTATCGTGTTCGTTTGTGCAGTCGAGGTCAAAGTCGAGCTGCTTCGTTTATACGTACTCGCGTGATTGGTCGTAAATTTCTATCCAGTCCAGAAGTCTTCGCCCAATTTCAATCTATCCGGGGTATAGTCTTAGCTCGTAAATGAATTAACTCCGCCCAATGCAATTTTGGAAATATATGTACGCCGTTTTTATAATTCGAAAAAAGGAAATCCTCGCCGCCTTCGAATGTTCGAATTGTCGAGTCATATGGATGCCAAGCATGGCGTACTTTGGTTTGGTGAAAAGAGTATGCGGGTTTACATCATTCCTCCTTCATCAATGCCGGGCAATCCCGCTACATTGACACCCAATCCACCTAGACCAGCAGCTGCAATATGGTTGCTGAGCTTGAGGTCTGGATTGCAAGGAGGCGAATGTTGCTTGTGCTAGATCACTATGAGCCGAGGCATCGGATGACACAGAAGTTTTGCTTACATATTTGAGTCCATTCAAGTTCTTGTATCTCTTGCCACAAACTTCACATTTGTAAGGCTTCTCCTTTTCCATGCCAAGGGTACCTGGGTATGGAGTAGAAGTTTCTGGATTAACAATGGAAAATGTACCATCGCCATTTTCGTGCAATTGTTGTGTTTGGTGACCGTGAGTCTTGTGATATCTAGTATTCAAGTTAGTTGGTTCATCGTTTGGAGGATTTGTGTGAGGCTTACTTGAGACCGTTCTGATTCTTGTAGGCCTTCTCACAGCCAACGACAGGACACTTGAAAGGTTTGTGTTCTTCGGCAGCCATCATCATTGCAGCCGCGGGATTTCCCATGCCATTCATTGCCATGAGCTGTTGTTGCTGTCGGTAAGCTCTCATAAGATCGCTATTCTGGTCGTATTGGCCATGACTTTGACCTTGACCCAAGTTAAACTGAGCAAACTGTTGTTGCATTACTCTCTGGTTGCTGAAAGCGCCATTTGGGCTATATAAGCGTTTTGCGGGCTCGTCTATACATAGATCTATACCAAGCTCATTTCCCGCTCCAAATCCAAAGGGAAAATTCATGTTCATCATATTCATTTGAGCCATGTTCATGGGCATTTGCGAGTAATCATCCTCTTCGTTAGCCGGGGTGCCGGGAACTGAAGGATCGGGAGAGAAAGTATTATGTTGTTGTTGTGGAAGTTGCGCACTAAGCGAGGGGGTGTTTACAGAGGAAACGGTTGGGTTATTCTGGAAACCGAAACCAGAAGATGCTGGTGTTGGTGGCTGAGACGTTCTCAGACCAGAATGTTGCATGCCGTTCAAGTTCATATGTAAATTTGGTCGCGGTTGTTGTCCAAAAAGTGAAGGTTGTGCTGGCTGAACGGGTTGTGAGATTGGTTGAACTGGGGTATCTGGGGCATTGTCCATAGGACCAACGGCATCGTCCATTTCCATATCCTCTACACCTTCCATCTCATGGTCCCGAGCTGCCTGTACATTCTTTTGAGCTGGAGTTGAAGGCTGAGATTTTTGTTGCTGTTGCTGTCGCATCAATTGGATTCCTCCAACAGCCGGTCCATTTTGGGGCAATTGTAAATTTGTTCGATTAGGTACAGGTGGTTGAATATGTTGTTGAGATTGGTGCTGAACGGCGCTTGCAGCTTGTACCGCGAGTGCTGCTTTGCTGTTGGGGGTCGAATTTTCTCTTGCCCGGGCGGCTGCAGAGGCAGTTCGCATTGACTGTGGGGTTTGTTGCGCATGGCTCTCCTCGTAGTGCTGTAAAAGGTCATGGAGTGTGGGTAAGGTTTGACCACAGCATGCAAAGTCCTTCATGAAGTTTGCTTCAAGCTTTGGTAGATAAGACGATGAGTGGTAGGAGGGGGAGTTGTATGGGAATGGGGAAGTGCCCGTCATGATAATACTGTGATGAATGTAAGTAGATCTTCGGAATTATGGTGGCGCGCGCAACACAATTGTTCCAGTACTCTTGCTCAGGCCGCGGGAATGGGAGGCCAGACGATTCAGAGACCTTGAAGTCGGGTTGGATGCACTTACTCATCTCGAATCCAGCTGCCGACAGAAACACCCCCCCAACTCATGCCTCCGACCAGGCTGCCGGCCAAACTTTCTCGACGTTGGCGATTGTCTTGTCCATTGCGATTGGGATTGTTCATCGATATGGGTTTTGCGCCGGCAAACGAGTCCTGGCGTGATCTTCCCAGACCAGCATCGTATGCGCCGCCACTCATGATGGCAGAGGTCCGCGAATCGGTATCTGGATAATTTATGACAGGCTTCATGCCCATCGCGGAGGGGGATGAAGATGAGGTTCTAGATGTGGCGATGTTAATCGGAGAGGTCGAGGTCATGTTCGAATCCTCGGGACCGGTGATGTCGATGTCAATGTTAATATTTTTGGGTGTGGCTGGTTGCTCCTCGGACGATGGAGTTGAGATTGAAGATGCTCCGGCGGCAGACTCAGAGGTATTGTCGAGGGCGGGAGTAGGCGGCGAGGACTCGCTAAAAGGTGCCACACTTTTGCTATTCGGCGCCTTTGTGCCAAGCCAAGAGCAGACAGCGTTCATGGTCCCTCCTGCACTTCAGCGTGCGTGCCAGTGCGTGACGGTATGGGAGGGGAGGGGAGGGTTACTCGGTTGTCTACCGATCTGTCGCAATGTCCAACGGGCGAAGTATATTTTGGATGTGGTGTTTTGAAACTTTGCAGATCGTGCGTGCAGTGCCGCAGGCGCAGCCGTACTTGTAGAATGTAACGAAGAGGTAGAGGTACGAGTAAGAGGAGAGGAAAGGGTCGAGAGGAGAACCAAGAGTCGAAGCGAAGGAGGAGGACGAGGGGAGTAAATAGCAGGCAAGCGCAAGCGGCAAAACAAGTGGCCGCGGGTGTTTGTATGGGCCCTGGCCCCTTGGGTGCGGTGCTTAGGTGCTTCGGTGCTTAGCAGCTTAGGTGGGTGCAGGTAGTGGTCGGTGCTAGCCTCTAGTGTAGGGGTCTTTCTGTCTGGCTGGCTCTGGCGCTGCGATGGGACTGCTATGGGACTGTCTGCTATGGCTCTACTCTGGGCAAAGGCAGCAGAGTAGCAGAGCAGCAGGGCAGCTGGATCGTACAGTAGCAGTTAGTGTCAAGTTTCTTGGAGCCGTCTGGGCTGAAGGGATACTCGTTCGTGGTGGCCTGTTATTAGGTCGTGTATCGGCGGTTGTCGCTCTAGTCAAGGTTGAGCCTGGAAGAGAACCGCCAGCATGCTAATTCCATGACCGGTGAGCTGGCTCGGCTGTCCAGTAATATGATGAAGTATACCTACCTAAATAGTACTTAGCTTAGGTTCCTGGTACGAAGCGAAGGGCTGTCATAGGCACATACTTCGAAGTAAGTAGGTACGTAAGAACATCGCTACGTAGCTACTCCAACCAATATACACCAAGAGCACCGGCTTACTGGTAATTACTGGCTCATTTCTCGTCCCCCTCAAGCGGTGAGAACAGCGAGAACGAGAGTCACACTGCACTTCAATGCATCCCAGAACCTTCTTGATATCGTACCTTTACTATACTAAGTCCCTGAGTAAATCTATGTACAATGCCGCAAGAGACCGAGATTTCGACATCTGTCTGCATTGCATGGAACTCTAACCTCAGAGCATTGGACATCCACGGCCTCGCCGTTCTTAGCATAGGTATTGTAACATTGAAACGACTCCATTCGAGAATATTAATACGTATTGAATGGATATAAAAAACATGATTATTTATAAATCATTAGGTACAAAATACCACGTCCCTTGACCCTCGAATCAAAAGCAATTGGGCACTAAGTGAACATTGTCATTGAGCAGACGATCGTTGCCAACGCTATTGCCTGCCAATGCCCAGTGCATTACCGGGTTCTAGCTAGGGCTCATACCAAGGTGCTATTGCTTGGTCTTACTTACTATCTTCGCTTCGATCCAAGCGCGCCATTGCTATGGGCGGTCATCGGGGAGCCGGTCATTCGTGTCTGCACTGTCTGAAGTTTGTTGGTGGGGGGGAGTGGGTGTTTCGTGGTGATGTGCTGTGAGTTCATCCGGGCAGAGCTTAGGGTTAGACTAACTTAGGTCAGGCTAGCTTAAGTTAAAGGCTGAAATTCGGATGAGTTCATTAACTTCATCATTCTGCTACATTGCGGTACTTCTACATTGCAATTGGATGTAGGCTATGTAGGCTACAGAACTGTGCAACCTGTCAGAAAGTGCCGTAGGTGCCGTAGTGCCGTAGCCGGACTCCGTATACTCGTAGCGTCCCGATACGAGGGTACTTGAGTACTCGAGTACAGCGAGAATTCATTCTTAGTCTAAGAGCCTCAGGCCTCAACAACGAGGAACGAGTTGGCAGAGCCTCTTAGGACAGCTGGCTAGTACTAGAGACCATACAAGGCCTGTAAATCGTGTATAGTGGAGTGGTTAAGTGGGATAGTGGAGTGGTTAAGTGGAATAGCGGAGTAGCCAAGTGTAAGGTGACTAGAAGTGCCCCATATTAAGGCATTCCAGTCCAGTAGAGTGTGTGGGAGCCTGTGGCTTAGTCCATTGTGGCTTAGTTTCCTATTTAGGAAACTAAACAGGGGGGTACTAGCCAGCTGTCCTTAGGGGCTCTACGAGCAGCCGCAAGCGTCTGTGCTCGCGAGCCCCGCTTTAAATTAGGATGGCGAGAATTGGAGAATTGTCACTGACGTCTACTAATTGACTACGGTAGCGGCGCTACACTACCTACCGCACCCGTTCCAGCTAGCTATACGCCGTAGGCACAGATCCCAGTGCTCGCTAGTACCTAGGTAGCTTAGTAGGGCCGTTAGCCAAAAGTGTCCAATCTAGTTAATCTAGTTAATCTAGTTAATCTACTGTACTCGTACTCTACTCTACTGACAAGTCTTCGACTCTCCAAAAATTGAGGTGTCGTAGGGAAGCGGTGCAATGACCAAGGTTCCAGTGTATGCCCACCGTGTTTGGACTCTTGATGTCAGCATCCATGGACATGGACTCCCCAGTGGACACCGGATAGGCCACCAAGGCAGCAAGGCTAGACCTGAATAATGGCCATCTTCACTGATCAAACTCGATGCCAGGGACCCAGGGTGCAATATAGAGTTCTGTCATCTCTTCGCCTCCTGGGGGTTCCCTCTGGTTTAGCGTGGCCCGTTGAGCTTGCCGAAGGTTGGAGGGAGGGGCAGACCCGTGAGGGTGATCGTCTGTCCTCGACTCATGCACCAAAAGAATTCAAGAACCACTTCATCAGTTACCTGCTACACTTGCACGCTCGCAGCTCGCAGGTCGCAGCTCGCTCGCATGTGCGGTGGTGGCAACACACTATGCAATAAGAACTGCATGGCTGCATTTACATAGTACTAGTGCTGCCGCCGCCCCTGCAATGCACCTCTCAACTGTCGAGTCACTCCAGTCACTCCAGTCACTCCAGTCACTCCAGTCACTCAACGCATGCCATTCAAACACTATTTACTTGCTCGACCCGCCGCCCATGTTCTTGCCTCCTGTTGGCCACGTAAATCCATCTCGTCAAACATGGGCCCCATCGTCTCCAAATCGTCCACCCCTTCATTCCCACATGGTGGAGGACAATGTAGTGACGCATGTCTTGCCGACGCCTGGATATACCCGAGGGGCCAGGGCGACCAAATTGAGAGACGAATAAACATTGGAAACTCCCTCCCAGCCAGCCTGCACATCTGCACATCTGCAACCTGCACCTCTCCTGCAGAGCCCCTGCAAGTGCCCTGCAAACCCATGGCTAACGTCAAGATATGCAAGTGCCTCCAGCACACTTCTGGCTAAACCAATGTCACCAACGAATCGGTAGACCCTGTCCGTCCCGAACTGGACATGGCAGAATTCCATGTGCTGGGCTCAAGGAACCGACCAACCTTCATAATTTGGGAGGATACGATACCCCTCGTGTGCATTCCGGGTACGTAGTGACGGCAACGTGAAATTGGGTCTTGCAATTGCCTCAAGGTCCTCCGTGTGAACGGTGTTTATCCCATCTTACAAATGCACTCAGCTCTCAAGGTTGCACTCACTCACCTAAGCAGACAAGGCAGACTGCAAGATGTTTAGAAAGCTTCCTAGCCGCCTAACCAACAGTGGGCATCTCTGCACCACCTTGCAGCTCATCGAGATCGAGCACATCTACAAAAACCATATACAGTGCCACTATCCTCAAGAAAAAAGATTGAAATATGAAGCTGCCATCATCAAAACTCGTGTCACTTTCCCACCTTTGCCCCGAAGGTAAGAACTCGAAATCGGTCACAAAGCGACGAAACGAAACGTTGACTCCTTCCGAACCGGCGGGTGTTCAAGGAGACGTGCTCCGAGTGCGTATAGCCTGTTACAACAGCCCTCCCACGAGGCTCAAGTTGAACAGACCGGTTTCGCTTTCCGGTTGGTGACTGGCAAGTGCCTTTTGTAACCATGCGTCACGAGGGCATTTCTGTGCCGTGGTACCTGAGTAAGCAGAGTGCGACGCTGAAAAGGGGGGAGGATGACAAGCGAGTTGGGTGGTTCGAGACTGTTTGTTATTCGTCGTCTTGAAATCGAAACGGATGGGCTATGTGATTGCAGGAACTATTGCTATTTCTCTGCGAAAACAAGGGCATTTTGTTAATCAGAAGCGGCCATTAATTTTCTTATTATTATATTTGGCTGGGAATTCCTTCACTTGTTACATTTCATATGATCTCAAATATTACACATTCCACCTCGGTTCTATTTCATCTTTCCCTATCCATACTTCAACATTGAACCTTGCGCCTCTTGCAAGACTTCGGCGGTATGGAATTCAAAGTAAGATTACAAATCCATATAACAGCCAACATCCCCCCTCCTTCCTTAAGAATCTCAAATAAAAACTGCTCTATTCCTAATATCTACTCTACTCTACTCTACTCTACTCTACTCTACTCTACTCATTTCACTACCCATCCTCTCCATATTAAAAAGTAAAACATTATCATCATTATTATTACTATTATTCTTACCAACCTCACCATCTACTCCCTTCCATCCTTCCCTTCCTTCCATCCTGTCCAGAACCCCTGGGAATATCCCCATCCCCATCCCCCCAAAAAAAGTCATAT
Source organism: Hymenoscyphus fraxineus (assembly GCA_900184765.1). NCBI lineage: Eukaryota > Fungi > Ascomycota > Leotiomycetes > Helotiales > Helotiaceae > Hymenoscyphus > Hymenoscyphus fraxineus. The sequence goes on along the minus strand of LT855412.1, from coordinate 1,804,543 downwards.
CACATCACATATCATTACTCTACTTGTATCCTGAAAAATGAATTTAATTGCTTTGTTACGCGTATATATAAAGTACACTTCCGTTGAGTTACTTGGAAAGTAATGAGAGAGAGAGAGAGAGAGAGAAAGAGGGGAGAGAGAGTAGTAGAAATTAATGTTAATAGAGTTTCAAAGTTTGTAGAAAGGTGTTAAGGATATATAGGAGAGTATCAGAATAATATTATTTTATGTTAAGAGAACTAGAGAGATATCTAGACTTACGAAATTAACGAGAAACTAAGTTTTCTATAGCGTAGGTCCAGTAGTTGAAGATAGAAATATCTTTTTCGTATTATTATATTATTATTCGCTGAGAATGAGAGAGAGAGAGATTTGGAGTACCAATCATCATCAACCACAAAACAGGAGACCATCAAAATAATCTATCTAAAAAGAAGCTAGAAAAAAAGAAGCTCTCCTATACGTACTCTACTCTAATACAAGAGCTCTCCAATACCATATATCCTTCCCAAATAACCCAACCGTCTTCCTAACAAGGCTAGCGTGACCCATATAGATCTATATCGAAAGTAAGATTTAGGGAGTCTCGCTAAATAAGAGGTATATACTGAATAATAAGGGGGGAAACTCAGCGCTAGCATGTTCTGTGATAAGTGTGTTGTGTATGGATAGTTTCTTATTTATAACCTGGGATTAAGTTATGAGCTAACTTTATTTATTTGTAATAATTACAGTATTCTCTTTTCTCGGGCTATAAGAAGAGAAAGGACGTAAAGCTATCTAGATGGCGTATCATCCAGTCCCTTATATTCATTAGATACATCGTAGAACTTACAGTAGAATACGAACACGCAAAGTGTTATTCTTCTTACTATAGCAATAAATACTTCGCCCACCCCTCTACGGTAGCTATAAAGCAATGAAAGAAAAAGAACCCATCATTTCCCGTCATATCCGACTTCTAGGGCTCATCAGCTTTTCCTTTCACTTGTGCTGTCCTAAATACTATCGTTAGCGTCGCCTATCTACACAATATCTATCAAGATATTGCACTCACACTTACACCCTCCCTATTAATCAGACTCCCCACCAAAAATCCCCCTCCCATCCACCAACCCCATCTCATCCTAATCATCATCGTAAGTGCGCTCCAATGAAAACCCACTCTCAACCAACCTCCTCAACCCTTCATCCCTCACCACCACCCCTCCGCGCATCTCTCACCATAATCTCTATCAAAAGCTACAACTATACGCTCTCGAAGCGGATCCTCCGGATTCACGACATGTGTAGGATCGCCAGATGGGCTGAGAGCGTTGATGGATTTTTAAAGAGCGGGTTGGTTGGCCGTGCGTGTTCGGGTTCTGTTTGGAAATATATTCGTATGCGTGCGTGATATTCGCTGGCTGGTGAGTTTGTTTGGTGGTCTCGGGCTTGTTGTGGATGGTATGGGTGTTGGGGGGGTTTATTAAGGGTGTTGGGATTGGAGGGGGATGGGAGGGGAGAGAGTGGAGAGGAGGGGAGGGATGGTTTAATGGGTTTGAGGGTTGGGGCTTGTGGTAAGCTAGTTGCACTGAGTTGGTTAATTGCTGGGTTATTTACTGAGTATAGCATACGAGTGAATTATGTTCTTGTGTGTTAAAATGGCGGAGATGTCTACGTTGATGTGGCGGTACGGTTTTGTATATGTGTTTCGCTTAATTGGTGAGTTGTAATGCTCGGTAAGAGTCACCTTCTCGGGGATTGATGATAGTTGGCCTGGGTATCTATTCGCTACTTACGAATTTTGTATTATATTATCTTATGTATACTAAGATAAACAAATCCTTCATACTAGAAATTTAGTTATAGAAACTTTCGATTTACTAAATTACATATAAAGTAACAACTAATTTCCTTACATTACTAAATATTCAACATTACCTTACCTATACTTTCATAACCAAATTCCTTATACGAAAAATCTAGAACAATAAACTTTTATAGTATCTCTAACGTGACAACCAAGGTATCACCATCTTACGTCCAAGAAATAGCTTGAAGATAAGTTGTCTTATGAAGGTTCTTAAGTTGTAAATGTATCGTCTGGGTATAGCGATGTAGTACATTGTCCTACAAATTCCTATAATTCCACTACTCTAGTGTTGAAAATGTAGATCCTGATCTTATCTTAGTTGGTTCTGATAACATGACTGAGACGTTCAATTGGAACGCATTGGAATTATCAGAAATGGCTAGTTGTTTTGGTCGGTGGTGAAACCATGATGGCGGATAATTAATGATGGTGACTAGTGGAAGAGAGAGGTGAAAGATTATGTATATGGAGATGGTAGTATAGATGTTGAAGCTTGAAAAGTTCTGAGATTTATAGAATTACTACTTTGTATAAGACTATGTATAAATCGAAATAATTACTTATATCAATCTACTTTGTAAGAGGTTAATACCCATGAACTGACTTTAGCGATAGCTCCTGTTAATGAGAAGAAAGGTGATTTCAGAGTTGTCTTTGGGCGTAGTAGGAGAACGATGGATCGCTTTTCTTTTGTAAGTTATAATGTTCGTGTAACTTGGTTTCGAAAAGGGGTGATCGACATTTGTAGACTTTAGATATAGCTCATGGTAATGAGAAGAAGGGTGGTTTTAGTATTACCTTTGGGGTTGTAGAGAGAATGATGAATCGCCTTAAGCTTTCATCGCAATGTTAGCGCGATCTATAATCAAGCTCTTCAGTGTTGGGCTATGTGATAATGTAGACATGCCCCTGTTAACGATTTATACTCGTTACCTCGGGAATTTGGCTGATGGCATCTGTAGTCATACAGAAATATATTTCTCACATAATATTGGCGATTCGCGATTTTCAGGATATTGTACCTCAAAAACATACAGTATATCGTACAAAAAAAAGGATCAACATTTACTCTTCCTCTCTCTCTTGACGTCAGGGACAAATTAGGAGACTGTTAGAATAAATTGTAGAAAGTGGATCATATAACAGAGCTACCCAAGGGAAAGCAGAGACAACCCTAACCGAGTGGAAGGCTCTGGAGTACTAGACATCCTGGATACCTAGGCAACCGAGATAAGGTGTCAGGTAGCAGAGACAGGAGTACTCAGTACAGGAGTCTCATGCCGTAACACTGTCCGACTTCTCGTCCGTTTTGATATACTGTAACGTGGTCTAATTATTAGTTCAAGATACCGTTGTATATAAGGGTATATTTAGGAATCAGGTTTGGAAGCGAGGCTAGACATGTGATACTACTACTCATACCTACTCGTACCCATAGAAAAACCAAAGTTCCACTCGAGATACCTTATAGATTCATGATACTCTAGTTTCATCTCCATCGATATCCGTCGCGGATCATGGAGGTGGGAGCTTTGGATCTTGGAAGCTAGAGCTAGAGCTATCCCTTACTCCGTAACTGACACAAACCGGTAGGAATCAGGTTTGCCAGCTTGCGTTCTACCAGTTTTGATTAGTCGTTGCTAGTTTTGATGATTTTCTACCGCTTTTGATTGGTGAGAGTACTAAGGCGAAACCTGATTAGGCATTTCTGCTTATCGGTTTGTGTCAATTACGGAGTAAGGGATATATAGAAGATACAATAATGTACCCACTCAAAAAGCGCCGTGAGGTACTTGGAAGACGAGTCTATTCCATTCCGAGGTGGAAGATTCCANGAGAGAGAGAGAGAGAGAGAGAGAGAGAGAGAGAGAGAGAGCTCAGCTGGTTTTGAAAGAAAGTGAGATGTGAGAAGAAGAAAGTGAAATAACATGGTGTAATTTGATTGTTCAATGCTTGGTTATAACCTAGTTTACGTACTACATATAGTATATACGAATAGTCAGTCTCGACTAATTACGAAACTCCGTTGTCTAAGCTTTAAGCTTTCTGTTAGTTAGACAGACAGACGGATCAGGATGGCGATATATACATCTAGCTTACTAGCTTACTAGCTTACTAGCTTACTAGGTAGACTCTTACTCGAAAGTGCTGCAACGTTCGTACAGATGTTAGAGGATACATCGCGTGGAGGTATTTAATTGTACACAATGTCTCTCTAGCTGCTAGAACAGCTATGCATAAATACATTCCAATCTAGAAAGCAGATCATGAAGCGCCAAAGCCAGATATGCCGCCATCAAGTTGTGCCTACATCCTTTCCTCCTTAATCTCCCATGGGGTATATGAGCCAAAGCCGAAAGTGCAAACCACCAAAACCCCCCAAATCCTTCAAGAAAAGGAAAGCGTAATTTGACTGCAAAGGTCAAAAGGAAAAATGACAAGCCTAATTAATTTTCTTCATCGGAATCGGCAGTCAGATCAATCGTGATCTTCTCCCCCGACTTTCTCTTTTTTTGTGAGCCCTCGCCATTTCTGCCTTCCTCACGTTCCCGCTTGATGCGCGCTGATGCATTTGCGCCCTGCCAGAACACAATCGTTAACACAAATCCAGAGGCCTTTTGGTTGCGACTTATACATACGGTAAGGTCCTTTAAGAACTTCTGGAGCTGCTCTTTCTGTTCGGCATCTAGTGCTTGGAGGTTCACACCGCTTACATCAACTGGAGCAGGCGTGGCCTGGGGTTCTGGGGATGGCGTGCGAGGAAGAACTAGTAGTTGTTTAAGTGCTTCTATAGCTCATCGTCAGCATCAAAATTTCAATGATATACATGTTCAGTATATACCACTCGATCGATATTTGAATCTGAAGATTGCTAAAGGATGATCTATCCCATCCAACTCTAGGACACGAGAATAGCGCACGGTGGTTGCAACGGGAGGCGCAAAACTAGGGCCAGTCAGAAAGTCGGGTTTGGAATAGTAGAAGCACTCACAGGGTACTATGGGACTTGGCCTGGCCTTTCATCGCCTTTTCATGAACACTCGTAATATCAGCCAGCTTTCCTCCGGGCGGCTTGGTCACCTCATCCGGGGGAGTATTAATAGGCGTTGAGGCTCGCCAAAATTCAACTACGATTTCGCCAAGCTTGGAAACACGCTTGGAATCTTTCTGGATGTTCTGAACGTTGTTTTCATCGATATCTGCGAAACCGTTAGAGTCGGCAATGCAAACGTGAGTTTTGAGGAACATAGAAACCGACTTATTTTAGCGAATTTGAATTTATTCAAAGTCCCACGACCGCCACCCGAATTCTTCTCGAGACCCTGGATGAGCACAAGCTTATTCTCCTTTCTCAGTACTTTTCCGGTCTTGTTTGTACCGTCAATTGTGACCCAACACGAAAGTGAAGGGCAATTGAAGTCAAAAGCCGCATCAAACTTCACTTCCACAGCATACTCCTTCTCCGAAACAGACTCGATGTATTTGGACGTAGTGACCGAGGCCTTGTATTCGGAAACATCACCTCCAACTCCCACCTCGTCGTCATCATCATCGTATTCGACGGCTGGCTGGCCGTCTACAACCATGCCAACAGAAAGTCCGGGGACTTCTTCCAGGATAGCCATGGTGATTCAACTGTCTGCGCGGTGGTCTGTTGTGTCCAGCGCACTCGAGAGTAGCTACTGGCGATGAAGTGGTCAGCATCAGAATGAGCATGCGCAATCAATTGGCCTCTTCTGAGACTGAGAATACTGTACCTGTGCCCGTTTGCACCTGTCGTGCGGCTGGAGATTCTATGACACGAAACGGATTGATTGAGCTTCTTCCCGAGACAATCGAGCATCAATTCCTGAGATACAAATCCGTCGCAAGACTCGTACGTTCCCTCAAGTCCTGTCGAGAATGCGATGCGTTTGCAGAAGATGTAAGTGGTTGTGAAGGTTGAGGAAGTCGCGTGTTGGCCTGTAACCTGTAACGCCAACTAAACACGAGGTCATGCCGTGGGCTTGGACCCCGCCCCTGGGCCGAATGGGGAAAGTTCCATGCTCGGCTATTGCCGATTGAGGTGCCACAACGCTCAGATGTACATATAGCATTTCGGACTTGAGAAAAGGCGCTAAAGTAGACATCTTTCAAGACCAGCTCCAACAATATGACGAATATGAAATCAATAAAAGTTAAAAGTTAGAACATAAAATAATATGACTATGAAGCCCCCTACCAACAGACGGGTAATGGATCGTTCTAAATGTTAGTTTCGCTGATCATACACCCTTATATACAAGTACCCATGGATTGGGCTTCAATTACCTATAAACATTGTTCAAACTAGCTTAATGTACGCCACGTATCTTGCTTACAAATTGACTCTCTCTTCACAGAAAAATCTCAAATACGAGTAAAACCTTTCCCTAACACCTTATGTCAAATGAAGAAAGCCTATTATTACCTGTGGGAAACATGAGACTTAATTGTTAAGGAATCTGTGAAGAAAACAGTGACTGACTGGCTCAAAAGGACCTTCCGACAAATCACGCCTTAATTGAGGAAGGTGTTCAAAGGCCTCTCAAATATCCGTACTTCAACACAAGAACATACATCTACTTTCCAGTGAACAGTTTTAATTTTATATGTAGTTGCTGTGCCTCCAAGTCTTTTGCAATCACTTAGCCTCTTATTTATAGTGGGAGTATGAAACTAGAAGCATACGAATGCTTATATACTATCAAGCAAATTCCGGACATCCTTGGGGACTGAATATCGCAGTAAACGTAGATAACACTATGACCTAATTGTTACTACATCCTTCAACGGCCTGCTCGGTTCATTTTTGTAAAGTCCAATCTACTCACTGTATTCAGTAGCGTACTCCAGAACACACAAAACCTAGTAAAACTCTATTCGCTTACCGAGTATACTCTCGATAATACCCGAATTATATACTGTTTAAAATAAGTAGTTATTTCTATAATATAAAGAAGAGATGAGAAAAATGTACATTATGTACTATATGTAGATACTCAAGCTATGGTTTCCACGCGCCTAATACGTGCATGAGGCCAGTAAAGAGGGAATGTCATGTTTCTGTGCATAGATGCATGTAAACTGGTAATGAATACCTTGGGCAGAATAAGCGAGATACAGATCCGAATACCAACCATGTATTTAACAACCAACATAAATTCCACATCCTTTCTATTTCATATCATAAGTACCAGTACATTCCTAAATTCTAATCAAATGAAGCTAGATAAGCATAGGCATCCAGAGTTATACTAGTATAACTCCAAAATTCAGTATACAAGCCTAACATTTTATTCCTCGTGATAGGAAAAACTCGCTACAAGGATCCCCGCTATAAGGATATCCTCGTTTATATCCTTAGGATTTTAGTCCTGAATTTTTATCGGTAGGATTTTAGTATCTTTAAGATTAAGGTACTTTCTATAAGGATATCCTTAGGGTTTTCGGGTCCTAAGTAATTTTTAATACTAAAACTATCCTTGTTTTTATCCTTAGAACCTCCTAGTATTAAAGGATTTTTTTAGATATAAGTAATCCTAAGTGAGTTCTAAATAAAATCTTAGTAGTTTTAGCTAAAAGGGAGGTCTGAAAGACAAGGATATATAAATATACGCGTAGTACTACTCTTATATAAGTGACCAGCTTATATATTCCTAAAAGTTAAATATATAACCTTGCCGTCGCCCACGCTAAAGAACTCGCTATAAGGATATCCTCATTTACATCCTTAGTATATTCGCGCCCGACCATATCCTTGTAGCGAGTTTTTTCTGTACAAGTTAGCATTAGTCGTATTATATTATAGAACTCTAAATAGTATAGAGCACCCTGACAGACAAAGTAAAGGTAACTTCCCAGGTTTTCTATCCAAAGTCAACAACACAACAAAACCCCCTTGATCTTCAGAAAATTCGAATAGACTCTACAAGTATTCCTCCTGAATCTCAATTCCCGGGCAAGCCATGGCCCATAAGGTTACGAATAGCCTTTCCCCGACGTGAAGCAAATTGAGCAAACTCTTCCATACACCGGACCGAAGGGTTACCAAGGTTTACTCAATGACTATATAGACTCAGTGTCCCATTCCATCTTACTTGGTCTTGAAAGAAGCATTCGTTTAGAAGTCCATCGACATCCTCCCCATTCCATCTCAACCATGCAAATCGCCGCGCTCCTAACAACCATAGCCTCCCTAGCTACCACGGTATCAGCAGCCCGGACGCCAATGTTCACTGTCTATACCCAAGACAATACAATCCCTTGGGATGGGCAGGGTTACACGCCATGTACCGTGTCCGTCTACTGCGTACGGACCCCCTTCCCCCTCTTTTACCAAAAACGAAAATCTGAAATTTTGAGTACTTCGAAGAATTTTATACTCTACTTCTCCAGTCCAGAGGATAGAAAAAACAAAATAGAAGATGCTAATGGAAATGGTGTACCTATTGGGTGATTACAATCAAGGGGGTCCATTCCAGAAGCAGCGAACTGGCTATACCAGAATCACTGCTGTTGGTGCGCCATCGTCACCAGGTGAAGTGGACCAGGCTGGCTGTATAGTCAAATTTCCTAACGCACCCAGTGTAGCTGGTGTAAGTTTCTATCTTACCCCCCATTTTCCTGTCTATCTTGCGAATGTAACACTAGCGTGTATGGTGCTGCTAAGCTTCAGCATCATAGACCCATGCTGTCTTGTAGCTCTAAGCCAGACGTTATTTAGAGGTCATGTCGAGTATGGTTGTTCATAGTGTCGGTTGGCCCGCGAGCCAACTTCTCCAATGTACAATAAGTCAAAATAGAACAGTCAAGGGAATTTTCATAGAACCTATGTGTACAATAAGCTGCGCTTTGGCATTATACACTCTATCGAGCAGCAAGCTCCCCCAAATCTAAACCACCCAAAACACAACCACGCTTATGCATTCCTCGACATATCGTTTCTGATTCTGCAAAATTGTTAGTTGTTGAATGACTACAATGACGAGGAAAAAAGTACCTGTTGTAATCAAGAAGACCTTCAATGCTTCCGACAGCACTGACAGCAATATCCTGATCCCAAATCTTTCGCTGAGCAAAGCTCATAACATCCTTTTCTGTGATAGCACCGACCACTCTCTCAATCTCCTCTGGTCCCATTCGGCGTCCAGTGGTAATAATTTGTCGTCCAATATCCTCAGCAACAGCCGTGGTACCGTCCAAAGACAAGAGAAGAGATGCCTTCAGTTGAGCCTTGGCACGCTCTACCTCGGCCTCGGTAACGTTATAACATAATCGGGACCACTCACGGAGGGTGAAATGAACAAGATCATCGATACGGGTAAGCTGATCAGTAACAAGGTAGATACCCCAGAGACTAGGAATTGTTAGCAGAGTTTAAAATACCAATGTAGAGATCGGCTCATACCCAGTATCGCTGTAGGTGGTTGAAAAGCTCATGAAGCTGTTGGCCAAGTTGTTTTGGTGCACAAATCCACTGAGCTTGCTACCCATGTGAGGAGCATTGCCCATTGCTTTGTCCCAGTTTCCAACAATTGCCTGTGTGACGAGAGCGGTGAAATAGTCATCATCCTTCCAGCTAACACCCTCGACAGCAATCGCAATGTTTGCGGTAGGAATGCTGTCATCACGGACTCTAATTTCAGAGCCAACGAATTGTGGCTTTGCCTTTTGTGCGGCAGCAACTGCGGCGGCGGAACTGGTAAGAGGTTGTGATGGGAGGCCGGAGAAGTGCTTCTCAGCAAGCTCAACAAGTTGTTTATGAGGGACGCCTCCAGCTCCAACCAAAACCATGCGGTCTGCGGTGTAGTTGGTCTTGATGTAGTTGGTCAAATCGTCTCTTTGGATAGTTGAAATGTTCTCCTCTGGTCCTAAAATCGTTCGTCCTAATGGTTGACCTTGGAATGCAGTGGCGTGTAAGTGATCGAATACAACTTCCTCCAATTGCTTGTTCACCTCCTCTGACTCTCTCAAAATAACATCACGCTCTCGGTCAACGGCGCTTTGCTCGAGCTTCGAGTTTTGGAGAATATCGGAGAGGATGTCAACGGTCGCAGGTACATCGGCATTGAAAGCTTTGGCGTAATATACGGTGTTTTCACGCTGTGGTGATATCAGCAAATCTCTTCCTCCCCAAGCCCGCCCAACGTACAGATGTGTATGCGTTCAAGTGTCCACCCATGTTCTCGATTTCCAGCTCCAATTGATGCTGCGTTCGTTTGGTAGTGCCCTAAAGGCCTTGTCAGTCCCAATCGAGTTCCCTTCTGACCCAATTCTGCCGTACCTTGAATGCGAGATGTTCCAGGAAGTGGGCTGTGCCATTTGTTCGGTCTGTCTCTGCTCGGGATCCAGCATCAATCCACACACCCACCGTCGACGTCTGGGCCCAAGGGGAGTATTCTGAAGCAATCTGCATATGTCAGCGGATGGAAAGCGAGCCAATTCGATGGGAGCCCTACGGTCAAGCCATTGGAGAGGGTTGTAGTTTCTGTCTTGACGCCATTTTTTACCACCGGAGTCGCAAAACCTCTTCGTAGAGGAGATACGACATCGCGGGCAGCGCGGTGACGCAGACCCTTTGAAAGGTTGAGTGCTAGCCGCCGGGACGCCATCAGAGCTGTAGAATTGTGTGTGGGGGAAAAGGGTGGGAGAGGTCTTGGATTGGAAGTCGTGGGATAGGCGGGCTTGAATGTCGTTAGGTTTCCTTGAGATTTGTCGAAGCTGCTTTTCCGGTGGTTTGATTGGTTGAAAGTGATGCAGCCAATCAGGGAGCTGATGATATGGTTGACATAAGCCGACTCCAGCTCTCATTCTCCTCCCTCCCGCCATCTCCTCTGGGCGGCGCATAGCGGAACAACTTCCTCGGTAAAATCGACGCAACGGACGCCTGTGAAGTCAATCTGCGATCGAGGATCCCCATCACAACAACCCCACCGAGGAACCATATACATAACTTCGCCATGGCTTCAATTGTGCGACCAGCAGTCTTCCGGCAATCATGTCTTAGACTCACCACCAAAAAAGCCTTCTCAACGAAGCCTTCGTCGTCCTTCCCCACCATCAACAAGCCAGCATCATCGACTCTATCAAAGAATGCAAAGACAGTAGTACCAAGCTCTGTGCGCATTGCGGCCTTCCATGCCAGTGGGCGAAAAGCAATTCTTCCTCCACTACCTCGTAAGCTTATCAACGGAATCTCCTGTGATAGCAATTACTAACATGCGCCTCAGAAAGCATTGATGGAACCGGTATGGCATTCCTCAGGTCCACGATCCATTGTTTCAACCTACTGACTTGCTCGCAGCAAACGAAGCCGCCAAAATCCCACCATCAAATCCAGCTCACGGTTCATATCACTGGTCCTTCGAACGTCTCCTGTCCGTGGGACTCGTCCCTCTCACAATCGCTCCCTTCGCAGCAGGATCATTAAACCCTATGACAGACGCCCTCCTATGCGGCACTATCCTCCTCCACTCACATATCGGATTCGATGCACTAATCACTGACTATCTCCCAAACCGAAGAGTACCCAAGACTAAGAAGACTTTCGACTGGGGTTTGAGACTTGCTACTGTCGTTGTTGGCGTTGGATTGTATGAGTTTGAGACGAATGACGTTGGTCTTACAGAGGCGATCAAACGAATTTGGAAGGCATGAACGGTCTCAATGGATGGAAGGGAAGGGTGTATTTTATTTTCAGACAGTATTACATGAGACTGTGACTTTTACGTTCTTCATTTGCCCCATAATGCGACAACGGATCAAAGTATCAGATCCGAAGCTCGAAAAAGAGTAAGCTGCTAATAGAACAAACTTCAAAATGCCTTTTCTAATCACCACGGCCTCAATCTGAAAGTCTGGAATGATTAGACTAATCATCAAAGGACTTTCGATTATTTGCATTGGTTGTTTGGCATCACTAGAAGAAAGTTCGAATACTCGTAAACCTACCACAGCGAAAGAACCCTGTCCTGCTATTTGATGTCTACCGCGAGCTATCTCCAGATACTCCGTCGTCAGCGTTAACAGGATGGTGGATTAGTCTAATGCCAAAGCATACTTGAAATTTACTGAAACATGGGGGATATAGCTTACTAGCCTGAAGGTTCTCCACAGCAACATGGAAACAGATAACATCGACTAACACTAAGCTAGATACAGCCCTCCAATCCCTTGGCGCTCATTTGCCTACATAAATCGCATCTCGTGTTGCAAGGAATACACTCACACAGCCTGAGCAACTGTATATCTTGAGAGGGGTGTCTTTGCCCTCAAGTCCGGTATCCTACCAACCGCATGCTTTCTCCCTAGGATAGCAACATCATGTCTTTTCTCCCTAAAATTCAGGACGATGGACTCTCCAACTTTCCGTTGGCGGACCAAATGAAAGACGGTGGTTGTAATGTACAAGTGCAATCATTTGGTCGTCAATAAAGGGGTTTGTATCGCAAACTCCATCCATAGCAAAAGTAGAATTTATTCATTCAATTCAAGGAACACCAAATATCTAACACCTCAAAAGGATGAATTGCGATCATTTTTATTGCTATCTACCTCCAAGCATTCAAGGAGTTCTTACAAACTCGTGGTATGTATCTACCAGCAACCACCAAGCTGGTGTCCAGTAATGGCTATCTACCCACAAGCATCCAGGGAGTTCTTACAGACTCATGTTATGTATCTACCAGCAACCACCAAGCTGGCGTCCAGTACTTTGCATCCGTATCCCATCATAACCCGTTTCCCTAGAATATCCTACTCAACACATCATATACCACATACACCATATACCCGAAATTCCCCTCAGTGACTCCCCAACTCACAAACCACAACTCTCCACATCCCCCACAAACCAAATTAACCCCTTCCCTTCCCCTTCTTCATCTCATCCATGAGCTCCCTCTCTCTCAACCGCCTAACCTCCTCAGTATCTCTCTCAACCTCATCCACAATATCCCTCGCAGCCCTACGGCTCTTGCTCCTACTTCTGCCCCCACGACCACGACGCTCCGTCTCCCCATCATCCCCCTCACAAGCCTCATCAACCAATCTCACACTCTCCCGTCTCTTCCCAATCCCCTTAAAACTCACTTTAATAAAACCCTCTGATCTCTCCCCATCCTCATCAACATCCTCCCTAGCTCTCTTTCTTCTCTCACACTTCGCGCAGCGTTTCTCGCCTGTAAGAGCCTTTTGTTGGACCACGCTGTATGCGCTACATTGTGGGGAGAAGTAGTTTGGTTCTTGCACAGCGACCTTGTCTTCGTGTTTCTTGGAGAGGAGGTTCTTGATTGTGACAGGTCGATCTTCTTCCTTTGATGTGCTTGTGTTTTTGGAGATTGTCAATGGTGAGGTTGAGGATGATGGGCTAGCGACGGCGGAACGATGGAGGAAAGATGCGATGTGGAGGGTTGATGGTGTAGTCTCTTTCTCTTTTCCTTTTCCTTTGTTTTTGGTGCTTGTTGTCATATATCCACCTGATTTCAAAGAAGAAGACCGATCTGAAGGTGATGTGTGAGATGGCGCTGTAGTAAGAGGTGGTGTTTGGTTGAGTGCTCCGACAGTACGCGCATGGTAGCACGTATATGTTCCGATCTTGACGATATGCGTGCAAGAAGGATACGTATAAATGATCTCCTGACACATCTTGACGTCCTGTTCCTTCTCTTCCTAGTCGTCAAGCAGGTTCTGGACCGATCTGAGAGTGAAGGGTGAAGTGCGCGGCTCCACCACAGCGCACTTCGCCGACCGTCGATTTGAAATTTTGATCAGATGTACTACCCGTCAATCGCGTTAGAGGTAATTGAGATGCGCAGAGGATCATGGACAACTTACAGAAGTTTTGAGAGATCGGTGTGTTGTTTGGTGGTGCGGGGTTGAAGTGTCTGTTGATGTTTTTGTTTTGGAGGGGCTGGGGAATCGGTTGCAAGTGAATATTTCCTGCGCGACGACGTAGGCGCGGACGCAGGAAAACACGGGGGGTTCGCTGCTTTCTTATCGCTACCTGTTACTAAGAAGATGATGCTTATCAAGGTGCGTGGTAGACATAGTGAATTGGCTCTAAGTTACTTATTCACTAATGTAGTCTTTTTTCTCGCTTGTGAATTATAATTTTTGTAAGTGTTTTGAGTGATTCTAAATGAGTAAATATGAATCTTAGGACGTTGAATTCAGTTGTTCTAAAAGGGATAAACAATAAAGATATTAGCTTTATATTACTACGATAGTTTAAGTGAACCTAGTTACCTAGACAAGAGTATGAATTTAATTACTTTAAAAGGGACAAACAATAAAGATACTAGTACTATATTACTATAACATCTAAGCTGAATCTAGACAAGACTCTATAAGTATAAATTCAGTTATTCTAAATAGGATAAACAATAAAGATATTAGTAACATATTACTAGAATAGCTTAAGTAAACCTAGATAAGAGTACGAAGTTAGCTATCCTTCTATAAATTTAGTTACTCTAAAAGAGATAAGAAATAAAAATATTAGTATTATATTACTAAATAGCTAAAGTAAATTTATATAAAAGTATAATTCTATAAATTTAGTTATTCTAAAAGGGATAAATAATAAAGATATTACTATAATATTACTATAATAGCTTAAGTAAACTTAGATAAAAGTATAATTCTAAAAATTTAGTTATTCTAAAAGGAATAAATAATAAAGATATTAGTATAATATTACTTTAATAGCTTAGTTAAATTAAATAAGAGTATAAATTTAATTATCTTAAAAGAAATAAGAAATAAAGATATTAGTATTATATTACTAGAATAGCTTAAGTAAACTTAGATAAGAATATAAGTTTAGCTATTCTTTTATAGATTTAGTTATTCTAAAAGGAAAGAGAAATAAAAATATCTATATTATATTACTATAATAGCTTAGGTAATCTTAGATAGAAGTATAAATTTAGTTATTCTAAAAGGAATAAGAAATAGAACTATTAGTATTATATTACTATAATAGCTTAAGTAAACTTAGATATAAGTATAAATTTAGTTATCTAGATTATTTTAAAAAGGATAAGAAATAGAAATATTACTATTATATTATTATACTAGCTTAAGTAAACCTAGATAAAAGTATAACTCTACTTATTCTAAAAAAGACAAAAATTAAAGATATTAGTATTATTTACTAATACTTAGGTTTATATAGGAGGTAAAGGATATATTATTTAGATTAAATAGCCCCTAGTATACTTATAAGACTTTTCGCTACCTTTATAAGTAGAGCCTAGGCTACTAGACAATTAAGACAAAGGCTATACCTAAATAGTATATATAATTTATAAAGAGATTAGACTATAGCTTATAGAAATAGATATTGAAATTATATTAAGAATTATATTATAGAAATAGCTTATATTATAGAGAGAGTTTATATTAATACTTGTATTTATAGTACTTACTTAAATTTATATTTGAAAATTAAATTAAGCTTGTTACCAAAGAATAATTAGTATTAATTCATATTATACCTAACTACTAATCGCATTACAATTAAGACTTATCGAACTAGTTCCTTCTAATACGAATTAATAGTATTATACCTATAAGAAACCTCCTACTTAATAAGAATTTATCTTTAATCCACACGTCGATATATCCTGGCAAGTATTCGAAGTCCACCTTCTAAACGTTATATTTACTCGTTTACTCGTACGGAATACTATTCCTATTTACTTACGTTGCGGCTCCTTAACGCTAACTATGTCCACTGAATTTCATCTAAACTAAATCTAGTAGCTAGCTTGGGGATGGTGGAGGGTTAAGAAGAAACTACTCTTTGCGAGCGTCTAATAACAATCAGTGGATTTGTTATTATTATAGACAAGTGATCGAATGGATTACACGATATATACAAGCTTACTTAGTCGCCCTCGATAAAACACATCCTGTTACTATACTAGCTTAAGTAAACCTGAACAAGAGTAACGTTAGAGCGATTCACTAATTCTCCCTTTGTCTACCGCTCAGCTATTAATTTGGACTTAGTAACCATCTGACTATTCAGAGACCCGTAGAGATTACTGCTCGTAGTCAGTCTAGAAGGGTAATCATTCTTGAAGGCCTTGCCTTAAGAATTCACATATTACTCTCATAGCTTTTGAAGTCACAGGATATACTCAGGAAAGACGGTTTAAGTTAAACCATTTTATTCCATTCTGCTAGAGGCCAGAAGGGCTTCATACTTTTCCATGTTGAAGACCAAGCTATGCCTCAAATCATATTTGTGCCTCCCTGTTCAGTAATGTACACCAATTCTCCCGAAAAAGTCAAAAAACCCCATAGCAAACCAAGCAAATCCCCCACCCAAATCTCGTACAGCCCGGAAAAGGAAAATGAAAAAGAGACTCCTTAAGCCTTGGCCTTCTTTCCCCTACCCTTTGGTGTTGGGTCCTCAGCAGCCTTGCGCTTGGCAGATGACTTTGGCGCTGGTGTATCGTCAACCTCACCCTCGGCATCAACCTCAGCTTCGACCTTCTTTGGTCTTCCTCGACCCTTGCCAGAAGCTGGTGTTGCCGGGGTCTTTGCGGGCGCGGGGCTCTTCGCCTCTGCCTTGACACCAGCTGGTCGTCCTCTCTTGCCTGGTGTTCCTGTTGCCTTTGGCTTGGCCTTGCTGTCTGGGTTGCGAGGACGGCCTCTTGGGAGTCCAGAAGGTTCCTTCTTTGGCTTCTTGTCGGCCTCAGCCAACTTGGGGCGACCTCGTGGAAGACCAGATGGCTCCTTCTTTGGTTTTGGGACGTGAACAGGCTCATTCTCCTTGATGGTAACGAATGCGACCTTTTCGATATCAATGTAGTTTACACCAAGTCTTCGGTGAAGAGCCTCGGCTTTCGTGTAGACCTCCTCAAATTCCTTGATGGTGTATTTGAGGGTGGCTTTCTTGCCGTTGTTGACTAACCAAGAATAGACCTCATCGCTGAAGAAGATGACATTGTCTGGATCATGAATAGCAAGAAGAAGAGAAGCAGTAGCCGGGCCAATACCGTTCAAGGCAGACAACTTCTCGATGACTACCTTGATGTCATTGGGGTTCTTGGCGTAGTGGGAGAAACCATCCTTGGTGGCTTCTTCAACCTTTTCATCTGTGTTGGATGCGACGCGTTTGGAGAGACCTGGGCGATAGGCTCCGTGGTTACTGTGGAATGATTAGCTATCGTTTCAGATCGAAGGGGGGAAGTGCATAGATTATGTCATTTTTGTTTGTATGTCGCCAAGACAAAGATGAGAAGTTATGCAAACTTAGGCAGGAGGCATGTGGAAAAGCAAAAAGGAGTAAAAAATGAGAGTTGACTTACAGCTTCCATTGAACGAGTTTATTGATATCCGCAATGGTCATGACACGTTTGGTGTTCTTTGACAAGCGTGAAGGGGCCTCGATATATCGAAACTTGTCCAACTCCTGAATGGTAGGAGCTCCGTCTTTCGCTGTTGGGTGAATTAGCATTTGTAATGGTCAATCGATCTCTCACTTCTTCGAAGGGGATTCTTCGAAGGTGATGGTAGAGAAGGAAATACGTACGAGCCCTAGATTTGGCAGCCAGAACACTAGGGTAGCGACCCAAAGTCTCCTTGAACTGGGAGATGGTCATGGTAGTCGCCATGGTGTTGTCTTGCGGGCTGGTATCTTGTTTTCCGAAGATGTTTCGAAGCATTCAGATGCAATTGACGCGTAAAATGATGGAATTTAATTTTGTGTGGAATATTTAAGAAGGAAGAAGGAAACTCTCCAACGCGGTTTAAGATATACGACGCGACTGAGCATATAGCCGAGAGCCGCTAAAAGCAAGGGTCCTTAGCGCGGTTCAGCCACACCACCAATGTGGCGCCGGCGCTCTCGGCCACAATCCTTGTCTGATCGCAACTTTTTTTCTGGAGCGACAAAGAAGCGAGACCGCCGATTTGTTGTCGAAGCGCAACATCTGACTTCAACCATTTCCTCCGCACGCAGAACACTCATACTCCTCTCAAGCAACATCTCAACAACTCACACGAGTTTCATACAACTCTCCACATACTCCTTTTCTCAACTAAACCCCTTCAACCGCAAAAATGGGAGGAGGCAACGTAAGCGCTTCCCACCCACTACTGCCCCTCCATCGGCATCGCAAGGCAACATCGTGTCCTAATAATTCCGCAACAGGGAGCCAAAGCAGCATCCAAGCGTGAGCGCAACGCCAAAGACACCAAGGGCGCCGCCAAATCGCAACTCAAGGCCAACGAGAAGGCTATGGATATCCAGTGTGTGGTTTGCAAGTCGACGTTCTTGAAGACCACCAGAGCCCCAGCGTAAGTCCACCCTGCGATATTTCTGCGCCGCAGAAAATATGAGACAAGAAGTTTCAGCCGACGTATGGAAACAATGGATTGTATTGGGCGTCTCTCTGCGGCGGGGAAATCATGCTTGTATCTGAAGTTGAAGCTGGCGCAAGATAAAGATTCAGGGGACACTTGGCTAATATCCCCACCTGTCAGATTGACCGAACACGCCACGAACAAGCACAGCAAGACGATCGACGACTGCTTCCCTACCTTTGGAAAATAGATGAGATGCGCTAGATTCGATATGCGGGGAAGACAAAGAGACGTCAACTACCACAGTATACAAAAATTGCTGAATGGCAACATGTGATATGGGGCGGATTTGCTTTGGAGATTTACGATGAGACGAAGAGTATGATGGCGATGGCGGGTTTCTTTTATGATAGCGGCAGGCGTTGGGAATTAACATAGACAGAGTCGCATACATAAATGGAACTATGGTACACATCTCATACTCAGTACTCACCTCGTGATGGTCGTTCTGAAATTGGAATGCTTCAAGCGCTTTGCTTCATGTTTAGCGTATGTATAGAAATGACTGGGAACAAAACCAACGTATTCATACCAATGTTTGTCCTAGACCATATTCTGTGTGAAGGAGTACGCATATCTATTCGCCTGAGCCTTAACCAAGAGCCTCTTCTCCGTCCTCCTTACATAAAGAGAATCAAACTCGAGGGAAGAAGTCCAAGGCAAACAAACAATTCAGAACTCACACTTATTAGAGTACTCTCCTCGATTGAAACTATTTAGATTAGATACTACCAAATATAACAACATATCCAGTATTCTTAGATTTGATTCTCACCATATCGCCCGCCCCTCATCTATCATCTTCCACCATGGCACCACAGAGGGTCTCCAAGGAGGCAAGTAGAGTTGGAGGTTGACAATAAAATGCCTGTCTTGAGGTACCTATGGCATTGGATGGTCTTACAGATGTACTGTGAGTAGTTGCGCTGACCCTAACAATTCCAGCTTGTTATTACGGCTGCGCAGGTGAGAGGAGATTCTGGTGGGATAGCCACTGATAGCTTCAGTTACAGGTTTCAAGTGATCTTCTTGCACTATGAATTCTTCATGGAACCCAGACCTCCAAAATGCCAAAGGTTTCCCATGAATTCTGGCACGCAAATCCCACTACTCAGTTCTCATGTCGTACTCGGCATCTGCTCGAGTAGGACGGCTCATAAAATCAACACCTCAGAACAATCCAGGGCTATCTCTATCAAAGAACTCCAGCCCAGAAGCATACAATCATCCCACCTCCGTCCTCTCATCCTCTAGTAACAGCCTGCTCCCTCCTAATATCCTCCAAAACATCCGGATACCACCTCTCCCCCACATCCGGATGACTCTTAACCCTATTCCTCAACGTCGCCTCCCCCAGCGTCTTCAACCCAGTACCCCCCTTAAACGTAAACTCCACATCATCCAACCGTCCCCCATTCCTCCTCACAACCTCCTCCCTCATCCTCCTAATCTCCTCCGGCACCCGTCCCACACCCCCTCCATTCTCCAAATCATTCAGCTCGTCAAACTCCGCATCCAAACTCACGCCCTGGAAGAACGGAACCGAGTACCGCGCTCCCGTCCCCGGAGCAGGAGATAGCACGCGGTGCGTGGTGGACATGCAGACGCCCTGTGTTAGGGCTTCCATTGCTTGTCCGATGGCGACGACGAGTGTTCCTGGGATTGGGGGACAGTCGATCCATGACCCTGCTAGGTTTTGGACTTGAAGGCCTTTGTGGTTGGTTACTTGTAATAAGTAACTTGTGAACATACTATCCTTATGTGGTCCTACGCCCTGTCCCTCCCCTTCTATTCCCAGTTCTTTTAGATCAGGATACTTCACGATCTTCAACTTATGCTGTTGGTCCGCATCGAAATACTTGTTGAATGCCGTTGGGGGGAGGCCAATGGCTTCTGCTATCAGGGTGGTGAAGTAGATACTAATCTCCCCCATCTTGGTGATGTACTCTGAGTACACGTCCTTAAAATTCGGGAGGTATTCCTCGGAAGGCCATAGTGTAGGTGCAAAGAGATTTCGGTACAAAGGCTGTGAAGGCGTACGCGGTGGGTGGTCGGTCGAGAGATCAATTTGTTCGCGGTGGTCGATGGAGTGGGCTGTTATTTCGGCGGCGAGACGGGAATAGCCTAAGAAGGAGGGGGCGTTTTTCATTTCGATCTTCAGTCTGGGGTTATCATCTTAGTGTGTGTATCATCTTCTCTTGTTGTGTCTGAATTGAGGTAGGTTCGGTATATCTTTTACTTCCAGTAGAGGAAACAAGATAGAGAACTCACTTCTCCTCCAAAGGCAACTCAAAAAACCCCACCCCCTCCCGAATAACCTTCTCTGTCAACTCCTCCGGAATCCCCACATTCTTCAAGTATAAAAACCCAACTTCTAACAGAGCATGTCTTAGTTGGGTGAGGAACTCTGGTTTAGTGACGGGGTCTTTAGCTAGTGAGAGGTCGAGAATGGGGATTGCATCAAAGGACATTTTGCGGAGATTAAGTTATGGAGGGATTAGGGAAGGAAAAGTAGAAAAGGGCTTGTTTGGGGTTTGTTCATGTTTCTTGTTATTGTAGCTGGATGAGGTGAGCTAGGTACGAGTATGGCGCAATATGTCGAGCTTAGCTGCAAGTGGGAGGGAGATGTTACCCCACTACCCCACCTTCGAGCTGGACCAATGATCCCTGGCTGATGAATGCAGGTGGAAGCGGCAAAATGTTGCCATTCAAACGACCAGCACCCTGACATAAAAGTGATGTGCATTGCCTTTTAAGTTCTCCAAACGCAAAGTACACTAGGAACGTGACTAGCGTTCCTTTGTTCACTTGGTGAAAAATATCTCAGCACTTAGGCTCCCTCGACAAGAAGAAAAGGCAATTGATGTATACATGGTTCAGAAAATGACATTTACAAAATTGAAAATAGCGATACATGAAAATAGACCATATAATTTTGGTGGTATGTAACTGCGGAAAAGAGCTTTTTGTACCTGTCCCAAACACCTATTCAATACAAAACAACCCGACGCTGAAGTACGAAAACAATTGATCCGCTATGCAAATAAACCCACCCCAATTGACGAATATTGAATTTATGAAACGCTTTGTACAAGATGTGGTTTGCTAGAGAACAATCCCGCAACTTGGTAAAACATTTCCTCTATCGGAGGGAGGGCAAAAGCGGGACCAATATCGAAGATTTCAGACAGCTCTTGTTGTGTTACAACAGGCGTGTCGTTATCATCATCGTCATCATCCTCGTTCTTCGTAGTGGTACGAATGGCTATCTCCATCTCGGAATCATCGTCATCCACAACACCTTCTATCTCAGGTACAGGTACTTCGGCAGGCTCTTCCACGCCTTCTTCCAGTTGAAGAGCGGACGTGGATTGAGCCAAATTGGTAACGACTTGTGTTCCCTTCTTATAAACTGTACGAACTTCGGCCGCTGAATCGAGAGCAAGATACCCATCAAAATCAACAGCCGGCAACAAAGCTGTCACTAATGTTGGTAGACTCTCTTGGAGTTCAGGTTCGGGGTTGTCTTGTTGGAAAACAAACAATTCTGAAGATGTGTGCTTCAGCGACGTTTTGTCCTCCTTCTTGTCCGAATATGAGGTTGGCAAGGCGACAGCAAATGTTCTGCTCTTTTTGTGGACTGCCAAGTGCACCATTTCTTGCTTCTGCTCTACAGACAGGTCTACCAGGCGGGAACTCAACCTGATTTGAAGCCGGATATCGTTCGACACCAAATCGTAGACCGATAATCGGTTTGCAAGGATTATCAAGTCCTGCCCAAGAAACTCCATACTGGTGATCTCTCCTTCGAAAAGATTCGTCTGTGAATGGCGAATGATACCTGTCTGTGAATCGAGGAAATTCAGTACACCGGCTTGGCCACTGCATCCTGCAGCTAAAACGGATCCATCATCAGAGAACGCAACACTGCCGCTAGTAACAGGTTCATAGACCTTGCCAAGCTCCTCTGGCAATTCTAGCTTGCCAACGGAGATGGCATGCTGGCAGCGCCAATTGCGCAAAGCTTTGCCGGCTGGATTCTTCACCAGAACACCATCCCTCTTTCGCGCTTTTGTCGACCAAATACAAACAACTCCATCCTGACCAATGGTTGCAAATCGAGAGGATTCCGGGTCAGCCACGAGGTCAAGTATCCGGCCAGGGGAAGAGGAGTTAGGTGCAACAGTATGTGGTGCGTCGATACGTGAGACAAGCTCCCAGGAAGCGATTGTCTCGTTGTACTCCCAAAATTTCAAAAACACCTCTCGTCTCTTTAGTCGTTCATTTTCAGCTTCATCTGAGCTAAGACCAAGGTGAAGCAAATCTCTTGCTGGTGGGAGCCACTCATCAACGGTAGCCAGCCATTTACCATCATATGATATTTTCATATGAGATACCCTTGGCTCTGACAGTCGATGGGCATTTGGAGAAGTATTTTTGTTGGTTGTATGCGCCCTGGTGAGAGCTTGACGGGAAGAACTATGGCCAGATCTAAGATCAAAGTTCTGAAGGAACGGTGATCCGATGATGAGGGGTTTGGCACGACTGATTTCTTGTGTTTGCCCCACAGCCAGGAACAACTCAGAGGAGGAAATGGGGCTGATAACTGCCGGAGTACGCTGAACCAAGGGTTTTCTCCAGGATTCTTCACAAACTCTCTTAATCTCAGATCCAGGAGCGTTCTCATCAGCCAAGACGCTTGCTTGGATACCTGAAATGTTGGTGGTGGGGAGAAGTTCGGCGGTGGACAAGACCAATGATGAGTTGTCAGCTAGCTGAATAGCATATGATGATCCGGAGGGGGATATTGTAACATTTTGAATGGTGGCAGACATATTAGGGAGAAATTGTTGTTTTCCTGTATCTAATTGCCATATCACGAGAACTGTTTCTGTTCCACCCGAAATGATGTAGTTCCCTGCAAAATGTTAGTCTAAACTTCTAATACCATAACACAAATCATACCATCTAAAGACCATTTTACAGTATGCACAGCTTGTCTATGCCAATGTAATTTGCGTGGTGTAATGCTAATGCCTTTAGGCAGTTTCCCGTCTTGAAGTCGGTGAAGATTTGCTAAGAGATCGTCGTGTACGAAGATGGAACCGAGAACATCTCCAACCACTAAATCGACAATGGGACGGCTCAACTGGTGCGATGGATTTTCTGCTGCAGGTCTCTTGGAGACTTTCAGGTCCAAGGAGCAAATGGTGTCCGCTGATTCGAAAACTCGGAATTCGTATCGTATTTTGTCCACCGTGCCAAAGTTGGCTGACCTCAAATTTCCGAGCATGATTTTATTTCCAGATGTCGCAGCAATTACAGCTCCTTCGTATCCAGTTTTGATGAAGTTGATCCGACTGTTACATGTGTATATTGTCCTTGCCATGGGCTCAGTCGCCGTGAGCTCGTTTGCTGTCACTCTCCATACGTCGTTTTTCCCAATTTCGGTTGTAAAAACAATGTCTCTTCTCCTTCCAGCCGACTCCATGGATGCGACCGTCATATATATGCACCCCGTAGAAGATATCCTCCAAGAGTCCTCGGCACCCTCGCCCGTAGTCCAGTCAACTTTGAAAATCCTCCCATCCGAGCAAGCGGCCCATACTAGATTTGGTGTTGTTGGAGACAGGGAAAATGAAACAATTCGAGTTTCTGGTAGTGGTTCAACAATATTGAGTTTGATTGATCGGGTTAGAAGAGATGTTGCGGTTGAGTAGACATGGAGCGTAGTTCGGCTGGCCAGAATAAGATTTCTTCGCAATTGACAGTTAGTTCAGGGACTGTAATATGAATACCATCGATACTTACTTTTCATCGGCAGAGAATACTGGCTCATGGTTCAGCATTCGCCCACCTATGGACTCGGAGAGCGCCCATGGCTTCGGTTTGTTCACAACGACAGCATCTGGATCGAAGTCGCCAGCGTTCATCAAGTCAAAGTCAATGGCTTCTGGCGACTGTGACTTTCTGCCGCCATCTTCCACAGCCCCATTGACCTTCTCCGTCTTTACAAGGCTGGTAGTTGTTGTATTTCGTGGACCAAAACCTTTATCCCAGCCCGCAGCTGCGCCGATATTTTGGATTGGATTTTTCGCAGCCTCTAAGACTGATTTCGTACGTTTCGTGGCATCCTGGACCTCCAGAGATCCTCTCTTGCGCTTCAGGACGGAAGCCATGGTGTTGTCAGAGAATTGGTGAAGGTAGTCGTGGGGTTGAATATTTTTTTCCTTATCGCGCAGACAAGGCTGATCTCGCGAAAAAGGCGTGAACATTTTTTTTTAGCGCCGCCTCGACCTTCTTTGAGCGCAACCTTGAGCACCCGGTACAAAGACTACAGCTCCCCACCACATCCACCGATCACCTACACCATTTCGCAACGCCTTAGCTGTCATATCGAGTCTACGTCTATCCATTCATCGCGTGCACAATGATTATTCCAGTGCGGTGTTTCTCTTGCGGAAAGGTATAGCCCCTTCACCTCGGCGACCCTCCTACCTCAACTGACGCAGTAAATACAGGTTGTCGGAGACCTCTGGGAGCGCTATCTGAAGCTTATTGACGAGGGAGTTGCGGATGGGTTAGTTTCTACGAATTACAAATTCATGGCATGGAAAGCTCTGAGCGCTGACGATTTCTAAAGGGACGCCATGGACCAACTTGGCTGCAAAAGATACTGCTGTCGTCGTATGGTCATGACACACGTGGATCTGATCGAGAAGCTCCTCAAGTCAGTTCTGCCTTGCTCGAATATCTATTGCGGCTTTCGGCTGTCCATATTCTTCTTGCGCGCTTATACTAAATGCCCATACAGGTACAACCCAGCGGACCGAGACCAAAAGAAAGCAGCTCTGAATTGAATAATCAAACGCATAAGTCGCAGGCATCGGAGTCGGTTGGGAATCTCAGCGGTTATTTTAGAGGCGTATTGAAAATGGCGTTACGGGTTGGGAGAGTCTCCGGGACTACACATTTCAGATCCTAATATCAGATGGTCTATACCTATTTTGCTTCGCTCCAGGAAACCCAGCGCACTGGAACGCATGATCCTGCATATTTCTTTCTCCAATTCTTCCAACCACGCTATAATCCTTGCTAGAGAGTATTCTAACACTTGAGTTTTGACGGTATATACCCGACAGTGCCTTGAGGCCGCAGGCCAGCGCATATGGGCCGTTGTTGGGTTTTCTTCTGTTGCACCAGTTCTTCCAAGC
This sequence comes from Hymenoscyphus fraxineus, assembly GCA_900184765.1. Taxonomy (NCBI): domain Eukaryota; kingdom Fungi; phylum Ascomycota; class Leotiomycetes; order Helotiales; family Helotiaceae; genus Hymenoscyphus; species Hymenoscyphus fraxineus. The sequence goes on along the minus strand of LT855412.1, from coordinate 1,779,073 downwards.
CACGAGGCTTGAAGATCCTTGGAAATGTTGGTTTGAGGGAAAAAGAAATAGACCAACATCCAACGAGGCTTTTCTTGCTTTAGCGAGTTTCTTCGACATTTATGTCTCCACTCGGGTGCGCTGCAAGCGCAGAAAGTAGGCCCCTAGTGGGTCGTTGTCTCTTACTGCATCTTCAAGAATTTGGCAAGCGGTCTCTTGGAGCTAACATGATGGAATTGCTTGTCGGTTTTGTCCCTGACTGTTTCTCATTTATATCAGTCTGGGCTGCATTCGAGGGCGCAGCTGACTGAGAATTCTCGTAAAATCTGCCAGTTATTGAGGCTTGTTGGAATAGAGGCTGCAGAAAAACATCAGCATTCAAGTGAAATTCTGATGACCTATTGCTCAAAGTCTCTTGCCCTGTCACATAATCTGCAATACTCGCAGTTGGAGACAAGGCATCTTGCTTTTGTCATTGAGTCATGTTTGAATTGTTTGTTGCTTCCCAACATCCATATCCGCCCCAACGGGCGGATCGCCTATCAGTACCGGATCACATCCATTTTTTCATGCCTTCTCAGAATCATTCAAGCTGCTAAGCACGGCCCATCCCACGGAAAGGCGACCCTCCACAATCAGTGAAGTGTCAATTCAAGATATAAAGTAACCAATTATGATGTGATAGCCAGAGCAAGTGCTTGGTACTTTATTGGACATGTATTGGACCGGCAGATGAAGTTTAAAATGTTAGACCCTTGTTACATGGAACCTTCGATTGATGAACTCGTGGGAGAAGCGGTCTAGGGATAGAGACCCAGGTTGATAGAGGTGTTGGAGGCGTGGAGGGGTAATTGAGAAATGGCAAGCTTTTGCGACTTTGGAGTGGACTCAAAACTTTTAAGCGCCGACGCTCATGCAGCCCCTCAATCAAGAGACGCGCATATGCGGCCGTGATTGGTCCTGGCGGGCAGGACTGGCTTGGGCTCTAAATCAACCTGCAGACAACTGTAAAAGAGGAACAGGGGGCTTCGGTTGGGAAACGATGTTTATTCGCAGCGTCTGGTTTGCGGTGCTAGGAAGCGATCATGGATGATCAATCATACCGATCGTTCCCCAACCAGGACTCTCGATGCGAGGCTGGGATAAGCCTGTAGTGACACTATCACAAAGCGGGATTTGAATTACGATTGAAGTCGAGAAGCGCTACCTATCGCGAAGTGGTGAGAAAGCCACCTTCGATTCTCACAGAGCTCACGACAGGCTACGTGAGTGACATGTACAACCGAGCCCCTTTTCTACGTTATTTGCGGCACCAACCAATTTGCAACGGCCCAAACCAGTCCTTCGGGACCAAGGCAGTTGGTCCTTCTTGGAATCTTGGTGGGAGCAATGAAGTCCCAACCCAATTGGGGTATTACGAAAAGAGCTCCGCATGCGCGTGGTGTCCCGTGCCAGCCCTGTTGTTGGAGCTCTCACCAGCTCCCCTCCACTCATACCCTCAAGATCCACCAGCATCTATCAAATAGAGCAGTGTCCCGGTACATACATGTTTTGAGTTGGAAATAGTTACGTACCAATTTTCGTGTTTTTCACTTTTGTTTTCTATACTTTTTCTGCATGCACGCTCAAGGTGGGATGAGTTGTAAATACAGTACCGAGTATCCATTTGCCTCGTACGAGGAAAGCTATCCTCACCCTCGTCTTGCCCGTCCGCTTCAAGGCCCCGTACTCGTAGCGACGAAATCAGCAAAGACACATCCCACATACATCCACATACATCCACATCCACATCCACATGGTGATAGATACCGAAATCCCCCATTCAGCCTTGAAGTCTGACCCACCTCCCACCAACAATTGGCTTCGTTACTACTGTGTTGCACGACCCCCCGTCCCCGTCTTCTCGAGAAAGGTGTATAGACCCGGCTAGGAAGGCCTCGCCGTATTGCGTGTTGCGTGCTGCATCTTTGTGTTCTGGTTCTATTAAATCACACTCACACCCACACCCACTCACATCGCCATTGCCACTCACATCCAGCCGGAACAGGAACAGGAACAGGATCAGGGTCAGGAACAGGAGAGTTTCGCATTACACTCTGCCTACTGCTGCTGCTGCTGCCCACTCCTGCCGACCACCATACCAGCTTTGCTTTGCTTTGTCGCCCAGCTTGATTCGCTCCGACTCGACAATGGCACTGGAGAGTCCCCTGGTCCACTCTCCGGCAAATATCATGTCTGCCCTCTCGCCCTACACGGACTTCTCTCTCTCCCCAAATTCCCCAGCACCGCACTCCCCGCGTTTTCAATCGCTGTTCGTGCACCCCCTCCCTCCCCACCTCCTCCCAATCACAATGCCTCTACTTGTGAAATTAACCAAGTAGTCTTAGTTCCGCACGCAGTTCTGCAGAATCAAACGGGCTTCGTCCACACCCATTTGACTACGGACTGTCTCCCAGCAGCGCCCAAATGGCCAGCCCAAGTCCCAGTGATATGGTTGGTCCATCGCCCGTCACCTCGAATGGCACGGAAACGACAGAAATCGAGGATGAGGTGGCAGATGATGCTGAAGAAATTGATTCTGCGTCGAGTATCGAAGATTCCGGGGTGCAGCAAACAACCGTAAGTTTGCGATGAATGAGCGCGGCGCATAGTGCTAACATGACGCATAGTTGAAGCGACTGAGTACCAACCTACCCGATCGATTTCGAACGACTCTCGACGACGAATCGACAGTATCAGTTATACATGCGCCCGAAGGCTTCAGGAATTTTGTAAGTTTGGCCTGATATTATGCAACGAGAACATTGCTGACGGGAAAAGGCTACACCACCAAAAACCATTACACCAGAACAACCGCCAGTGACAGACAGGGCGACACCCATTCCTTATCATCATGATGGGAACGAATCCCAAGTTAGCAATACCAAAATGGGTTTGCTTGCGCCCAATGATAAGGTACATTATTTCTCCTCTACCCCTCCTCAAATGCATAACTAAAGCAAGAAAGGCAACACAACCAAGCCCCATATCCCCCCCACCAATCTCCACAGATGTCGCGCCTATCAAATTTGGACTTGAGAATGCGACGCCTCGAGCTCAAACTCGCCAGGAAGTCGAAGCTTTCGGTGGCAGCAAGTTGGGACGGTCGAGTAGCTCAAACAGCCTCGAAGGTTTGTCAGCTATTGCCAGTAGCCAGCCACTTGACTCATGGTTCGCAGGAATTCCAGAAGATCAGCAAGAGACTGAAGATGAGTTTGATACTCTTACTGTTCACAATTCCGGTGAGGAAGTCAATGCCCTGAAGACAGCACTTAATGAATGCTGGACCTTGTGCAATACCCTTGCAAGTCTCAGTTCCATACACCGAGAAAGAATATTCAGCTATTCTGGGACAGGTGATGCTCATGAAAAAGCATGGAAATGCTGTTGGAGGTTATGTCAGAAACTCTACGATAGTCGAGACGAGGACCATGAGACCCACGTTCGACCCACTTTAGACCTCTGTCGGGATTTTTGTCAATCGTTATTTGATATAAGACAGCACAAAGACGAGGTTGCAGATTCCGTTCTGCGAGTAAGTTTTGAATTAAACAACCATCTTTACAATACGCATGATAGGTCGCTTCCCGAGGCCTTTCGCGAGAGGACACTCGACTTTTACATCACTCTCTGCCACCGCCTTATGAAGCAGCGAAATGAGCTTGCAGAAGAAACCGATGCGCTTTTGCGCGCTTGTTGGTCATTAGCTGAAATGCTTTTTAGCCTTCGGCAAAATAAACGAGACGGCAAGGCAGCAGACGAGGAGCTTCTTGGGTCAGCAGTCCAAGCGTGTTGGGAATTATGCGATTTATTTCGTGAGGGGTGGACCCAAGTCAGACCTGAACGAGGCACACCGAGACCATCACAAACGACCTTTGCTCAGACGTCTGATCAGATGAGCCGTTCTTCGCATACGAAGAGTAACAGTTTGACGAGCAGCAGCCTCAAGAGCTTGACTGAGAGTCCAGAGCCTGCCAAACGCCATGGGAGATATCGTGAGCCTGAGACTCCCACTACCGAGTTTGAGGATACACCTATATCACCCGAAGAGACCTCACCAAACATCCCCAATATACTAGTGCTAGGCACTGAAGGAAATCGTGCTTCAAATGCCCGATGGTCTAGTGCAACTTCGAATCTCTCAGGCTACTCTCAAGGAAGCCAGAAATCCGCTAGTACAATCACATCTACCAACAACGAGGATGTCAACCTAACACGTCTCAAAGTCCTCATCCTCAAAGCCGCCATGAATGCCGGGTTTACTCGCACAACACCAACAACTTCAGCACCAAGTAAAAACGACCCACCTGCCCTGCAAAACTTTGTTAAAGCACTTCCCACGGGGTCTTTTGGATCTTCGCCAGCGCATGCAGCTCTACTTACCGCGTATCGAAACTTGGTACTGGGAGATCCGACATTTAGAAATGCAAACGCATTACCCGCGATGGGCAGAAAAGCGAATGCGGCTGATGTTGCAAAGAGTGTTAAGTGGATGATGAATAGTGGACGATATTCATTTTTGAAGGATTTATTCCGATTAGTGTTTGGCTTTCATATCGAAGAAGCTGATGGGAGAAACCATGTCAGTATCACTGTTTAGTTGACCAGGAACAAACGCTACATCGCTCCACACCCGGAAGGCTTTGGTTCGCAGGATCACGGTATTTCTTGAGGATATTGTGCAGTTCGCGACGGGCGACTGGAATTGGATGGCTGTATCATGTGGGTGGCAATATTTCCCACTTCTTCGAAGTTATCAAGGTTTCTGGAGGTATAATATGCTTGGTCTGTAAAGGCGTTGGAAACCAGTTGGATATATGTATGTGTTATACTGGGTTCTTTTCTTGTCTCAGTATTGGTATTGTGAGTTTGGTACAGTGGGGTTTTTCGGTGGTGTGGAATTTGCTTTAGATACCCCCTTGGCAGAGCTACCTCTTTTGGCGTTTTTGGATATATACAGTAGGTGCAATTGATATATTGCCAATAGGAGAATTTTGATGATGCCTCTGTTTGGTTCTTTATACCTGGATTTGTGCTACGACGTGCGTGAGGGTTTCTTAGTCCATTGTTGGTTTACTTGTTCTTAGAAAGCTGACAGGGTTAGAGTTGGGTACAATTTTATTGCCTAAAATTACAATAACACCTCAAGTGTTTGCAAAAGACTATCTACCATCATCACACCTCAAAATCAACAAGCCAAATACTCCACACCATAAAGATCACCCCTTATACAAGAACAACCCCTTCGCGACGAAAAAAATCCAACAACTCAACCAAACCTCATCATCTCCCCAACATAAAAAGTAACATGCTGCTCACGCCTACTCTCCGGCTCCAAATTGAAATAATGTACCTCCTTCTCACGCAGCTGCACATCCTTCGCGCGAAGCACCTCCATAATCTTCTTCGTTCTCTCATGGGAAGCAGCATCCTCCAGTTTCTGCTTCTTCTTGTCCACCTCACGTTTCGCCTCCGCGGCAGCTTTCTTGGCAGCTTCCTCCTCGACCTTTCTCTCTTTCTCCATGGCGAGTTTCGCGAGGTAGGTTGGGTTTTCTTGGAGTAAACGTTTGCGTGCTGCGGCTTCGCGCTGGTTGCGTTTCTCGTCGATGACCTTTTCGGTTGCTTTCTTTAAGTGCTCGGAGTCTATGTTGTTCATTGAGGCTAGGAAATCTCGGACTTCCCATGTCAAGCGTGGGAGACTTGCTTCGGGGACGGGTAGCCGATTTGGTTTCAACTGCTCTTTCTCCTTCTCCAACTCACTGGCCCGGATCGCAATAGAGCTCTCAATCATCCAAGCAGGTATATCCTCGCCATCCTCACATTTCAAGCCCTCATTGAAGCGTCGCTTCATGACTAGGTTCATGTTTCTCTCTCCGTCGGAGTTGGCGGAGTAGCAGATGTAGATGTCACCGTCTGGTCCGGCTTTGATGAAGTCTGGGGCGCTTCGCTCGAGTTTCTTGCGTAGTTCTTCGATCATTTCCGTTGTGGGGGGATCGCTGGTATGGAGTACGATGTAAGGTCGTGTGCCGATGATGGGGAGTAAGGGGACGTCGGAAAAGCAGGCTTCGCGCTCTTTTTTGGTTTCGTGGTGGATGGGTTGTGGGAGCATGGATATTTCGGGTTCGTCCTGTAGTCACTATGTCAGTTTTTGTCCAAGGCTCAAAGGGTGAAGCTGAGGACGTACGGGGTTAGATAGCTTGATGGCCACTTTTCCTAAACCACCAGATTTGAAAGTGATGTATTGCGGAAGCAGTTCACGGACTCTACGCGCGTACTCGTCGCCTCCGACATGGTGTTTGAATCTCACAATGTACCCCGTATGTCCCACCAGTACCTGTCGCGCATCAAAGGTGCGGAATAGCGGACAGAGAGTCTGGAGCTCTTCATCGGTGGGTTTGAGGGCAAAGGCCGAGAAGGGGATGAAGATGTATGGTGTATTCGCGACGTCCTTCAGAAACCTAGCTTGGAGCTGTCGTGAAGAGGGGGATAGTATGGATTGCAAATGAGTTTGCTCATCCTCATCCTCATCATCAGTCTAGAAATTGTCAACCCCATCCCCATTTCAAAAAGAGAAATGAAATGAAAATGAAATACAAACCTCAACACGCTTCCTCTTCCTCTCACCACGCACCAACCGCTCATAACCCTTTGTATTCAACTCCAAAGCCTTCGCCTTACCATCCTCATCCAGACGCAAAAACAGGTCTCGTAAAGGTCCCTCAGTGCTGAGACCCCGTCGGATACACTCAAATTGTATATTCCTATGTCGCACCACGCTGTACTCACCTTCACTCGTAACCGTGAAACCATTATTTTCTCGATGTTCCCCTGATGTACCATTTTTGCTTGCCTGCGGGTAGAGTTCCAAGAGGTCGGTCATGGTGGGGTAGGTCATTGTGGTGGTGTTGCGCGGAGGAGGGGTGTTGTTGTTGTTGAGGGGGGTTGAAGAGTTTGAGATGGCGAAGTGGGGGTTTTATAGCGTCGGAGGGTGGGTGACCAATTAAATTACGTGGTTCGGATGCTAGTGCGAAGGGGGTAATTTCCGATGGGATGCCGTTGTCGTGGTTTGGATGGCGGATTCACCCCCTTTGTCTCGCTTAGGTCACGTGGGTATTCACCTTGTGCGTTTTTTGAGGTGGGATGGATGTTAGGAGGGGTGTTCGCGTAAGTAGAGGAAAAGGAATTTCTTGTTTGAGATTGTTAGGATATTTGGATTGTTTTTTAGGGGTTAGAGGGATTAAAAGAGAATATAAAGGAACGTTAGTAAGAAGAAAGAAGGGAATGTTTTTATTACTATTTCGGAGTTTCAAAGGGTTAGGGAAAGAGAGTTAGTAGTATATTATTCTAGAATATAGATAGGAGTATATAAGGATTATTCTAGAAAAATATTAAATATACTTTTATAGTTTTATTTAAAAGTATTAACTTCTTCGGGAAAGGAAACCTAGGGTATATTTTTAGAATATTAATAGTAGTATATGAAGATTATTTCGAAAGAAGTATAAGCTTTCTAGTAAAATAAAATAAGATAAGATATTTAATAGCTACTTATATACTAAATGTTAGTTTTACTATAATAGTAAGGTAATATAGAATAGTATTATTAGTTTATATTTCGTATAAGGGATCTAAAAGAGTATATATTACTAGCTAAGGATATATAGTATTGTGTAGTGTCTTAGATAGTTCGTCTTATATAACAAACTTCTATAGATATACTAATACTAGTACCTCTTTAAAATAATTAAAATAGTATAAAAATAAAATAATAAAAACCTATTATCATTAATTTACCTTTCCCTTAGCTAGTGTTTCCTTTTTTACTATCCTTTCTACCTATTTATTAGCTAAATAATAAACTATATTTATATTAATAAATAACTTAAGTACGTTATTATACTTCGATTTAGTTATTACGTTAAATAGGTTCGAGTTTACCTTAATCTATAGTAAATAGTTAATTTCGTACCTTTTAAATCCCTCTCGTAGTGCTAAAAGATCTACTATAAGTCTCTTTTCCTTTGTTATACTAAGTTTTATAATATAATTATATAGTAACTTTAAATCTATATAAACCTTAAGTAGAATTAAGTTATTAAGGAGTACCTTATAGATTATTATTTTAATAGATATCGCTATATCGAATCTATTACTTAAAGCGTATAATTCGGACGCTAATATACTTCTTATTACTTGTTTGTATTTAGTAGAACTCTAGTAGACGAGGTTCGCTTTATTATCTCTATCTTTTAGGATTAGGATATATCTAATTTATAAAGTAAGATCCTTTAGGTTTATAAAGGCTCTATCTATAAAAAGAATAAGTTTTAGTATCTTTTAATCTAACTTAATATAATTAATCCCTTAGTTAGTATTATCTTTTATCTACTTTAAACGTTTATTTAATAAGTTAATATTATTCTTTTAAGGGTCTATTATTTATACTACCTAGGAGAGATTAAATACTACCTCTAGTTATAATATAATAGCTAAATATACTCTACGAGCTCGCTAGGATTCGTACTACTTTTATAGGGTTAGGTTCTCTCGAACTTTACTACATATACTATATAAGTCTAAGAGTTTATTTTATACTTACTCTAGTTACTCTACCTATTTACGTTATATAAGAGATAGAGATTTATTAGTAAGTATAGTAATTAGTCTACTATTAAACTTAATAGGGTAGTTAATTAATAATTGTTCTTAAGGTTTTACTATAAAATTAGCCTTAGCTAATTCGTTTTCCTCTCGTTAAGTAAAGTCCTTATTTATAAGGATTAAAGTATTATTAGTTTATAAGGTAATAATACTAAAAGCTTTATCTTTATAGGCGTATAACAAGTAGGAGTCGAATATTAATATCTTATATTTTAACTAGTTTATATAGAACTTAAGATATATCTTATACTAGTAATTACCTACCTTTAGAACTCTATACTATAGCTTCTTTACAAGTAGTACTTTTCCGTTCTATTATAGTTAAGGTAGGTTTTAAGGTAGTTAAGCGTAAAAACGTTAATTTAGCTTTATAAGAAACTAGGTATAGGCTTATATAATATCTCTTAGGTATATACTAAAATCGTTAAAGCCGAGTATAGTTAATAGTATAAGAATTAGTTACTAGCTAACTCTCTATATAGTAGAAGACTTTATAAGAATATAAGATTTCTCTTTATTACCCTATACTTAAATTACTAAATATAACTTAATATACTCTTATAGAGTACCCTTATTTCTTAGTTCTCGGATAAATTTCGAATTAAAGACTTATATACTATATAGAACGTTACTCTTATTAATAGCTTCGATAGCTTATTTATTCGTTAATCTTATAATTTTAAGGTTATTTACTACTATTTCTTCTTTTATTAATTCGATATTCTTAAATACTAGGTAAATATTAGTATCTTTAAATAGGTTAACTCTTACTATCTAAATATAAGTATTATTACTATTCTATATATAAGATTTGTTATAATCTAGGATCTATAATTTAAAGTCGATCTTATTTATAAGTACTATAATATATAGTAGTAGGTATTTCTTAGGTTATTCTCTACCTCTCTTTAGTAGTAGTACCTATTATTATAGTTTAGGTACAAAAGGTAGTTAAGGTTAAAGGTTTCTTTCTAGAATTATAGAGTCTTAGTATTATTCTAGCTAAGGGTTTTAAGACCTTTATTTATTATCTTCTAGTAGTATTCGTACTAAGCTCTAATAATCCTAGTTATCTTCTCTCTCGGAATTGTCTTTATAAAAAGGTTTAACTAAAGTAAAGTAAATAGTAGTTTCTATCCTATTATTATTAAAAGTTATATTTTCGCCTTTAACCTTAATAAGCTTATATAGCCCGGTCTACTTTCCTAATTTGGCTATAGCTCGCTATACTCTTACTAAATGTCCTATAGGAAGTTTATAGATATTACTATTTAAAGGGCTATTTCTTATTCTTAGTACTTCTTTTACTTAACGTTTAGTACGTAGGTTTCTAAGGCCTTTTATTACTTTTAATATAATAATAGTATATTATAAATAATTAGCTATAGGTAGTTCTTTATTAGTTATATAAGGAAATGCCCTAAATACTAACNATCTATTTAGACTAGCTAAATTATTAATAGCTTTTACTACTATTTATAGTTTAGTATTACTTTATAATATAGGTAGCTCTATATTAAGTATTTTATATACTCTTCGAAGTAGGCTATAATACCGTTTAATCTTACTAACTAAGTAATATACTTTAGTAAGTATAATAACTATAGTCGTACTAAGAGTTTTAGTATATAACCTAAACTCTTTACTAATAAAATTTATACCTTGATTATAAGTAATAAGATCTAGTAGTTTAAGGTAGGTATTAACCTATATTTCTTAGAATAACCTCTAAGTAGTCTTTATATAGAAGTTAGAGAGCTATCTAGCCGCCTAGAATCTAGTTACCTTATCTATATAATAAAGAATGTTATAGTTATTAACCTAAAGAACGTTAATATAAATATTATAGTTAAATTTATAGTTATTATAGATAGTAAACTTAAATCTACTAAGAGATTTTCTATAGAGTTAATAATACTTATAAAACTTACTTATAAACCTTAAGAAGCTAAAGTCTACTTTATAGCCTATATACTTTAAGATCTTAGCTAATTAAGAAGTAGATAGGTAACTAAATCTTTAGTATAATTACTATAGGTCTACTTTTATAAGAAGTTTATTAATCCGCTAGTTCTACTATAGGTATATAAATATATTAGGTTAATCTTTATACTCTATAAAGAAAAAGGCGTATTTATATCTCCTAAATATAAGAACTTCTTTACTATTCTCTACTACTAGTTTATTCCTTAGATTATTAAATATAACTCTAATTCTATCTATATTAGCTAGGTAGAATAAGAATAGTATATTTATTAAAAGTATAAAGAATCGTATAGTACTAACTAGTATTAGTATATTAATTAATCTAAGGTTTTTTAAACTTTTACTAATATTAAATTTAATCCTTATTTTACTAGCTATAGAGGTATCTATTTATGTTTTATATAAAGTAGAATATATAAGATATTAATCGTATTTAATAGAGTATATATTAGTAGCTCTTATATTAATAAGAATACTAAAGAAGAATCTAAGACTATATCTCTTTTAGTTAGTAGGAGGATTAGTAAGGTATATAAAGATATCTTTATATTCTTC